>CM060256.1:22363547-22928547 GCA_030684275.1 Acipenser oxyrinchus oxyrinchus | reverse complement strand
ACTGTTCAGGTTTACTTTCATTTCTTCCAGCTCTTCCTGCAATACCTTCACCTTCATATCAGACTGCTGGCCACTGCAATGCAGAAAACCCCAGGATAACTGACTAACCCACATTCAGTTGCTGAGAAGGAGAGAAGGCTAGAAAGTCAAGCGCTGGTCCAGTGTGGTTTAAAACAACATTTTAATATTCAACATCAATTTAACAAGCTTCCCAATGTTAACTAAACAACATGATTGATTTTATATATCGTACTGTCAAAAACATTTTGAAATTGCTGCGAGTACATCGACAAGCATTCAAAAAGATGCTATTGGGAAAAAACAAACAGAATGAGAAATGATGTGATTTTCCTTAGTAAATGCCTATTATGACAGAGTTTAATAGTTTTACTATTTAAGTCAAGATACACCAAAATACCACACAACCCTAGATCCAATCCAATATAAAACGGTTTGTTTAAAATATTTTTTGGAAGGGATTTGTCGAGGCACATGGGTAGGTGCTCAATGTTAACAGTAGTTGCAACAGCCATGTGATCAAAACATGACCTTGAAATAGAAAGCAATACCTTTTAGCCTGGGCCTGGAAGTCCTCCTTCTCCTCCAGGAGTTTATTATTGGCTTCCTCCATCACCTCTACTGCCAGTTTCAGTTTTCTCATCTCATCGTGTAGTTTTTGGTTGTTGAATTGGAGATCAGCAACACAGTACACTAAATCAGACGTCTCCCTGTTCCCATGGAGATTGAAAGATTAGGTTTGACTTTTTCTATCCTAACAAATCTATCAACTCAGGTATAGCTTTCAAAGTTGCAAGCCATTACTACTGACGGACAGATGGAACACCTGCTGGCCCAAAATGATTAAACAAGACTCCAGTTCCCAAGTTCCTACTGTATTTTACATAAAAAGGACATGCAATCTGGTGTCAAGCAAACATAGTAGGGAGAAAAGCTGTTTTTTTTTCCTATTGATGTTTAATAATTGCATTGACCATTTACAGCTACATATATTGGGACTTTACATTCTTAGCATTTTGTGATTTCTTTAATCCAATAAGACTATTGCCAGAGACTGAAAACTTTCCAAATTGTACCTCAAAATGTTAGAATACATGTAGTTCATACTGTACATAGCTTGGAGGTAATTAACTGGAAAAAACAATAGCGGCAGATAAAGTTACAGATTGTCCTGTTCACAGTAAAATGCCAAACTGTGGCATTGGTCATATCTAGTTACACTTACACAGAACAAAGTAGACAAGAATTGACAAGTTTCTTTATCTGATAGAGCTAATTTCAACATATCAAGTGACATTTAAAAACAATCCTTCTCCCTCAGTGAACAATGCTGTAATTTAGTGTGGATTTTACTTACAAGTCTCCTCTAGAGACTTCTCCTCCAAATGCCTCTAAACTTCCAACAGTCACATTGAGCAACGCAGATCTTCTTCCTTTATAAATAAAACAGTCACACAGAATTATTGATCTGAAGAAAAAAAAAAAACTTCACTCATCCCACCCCTGACAAAAGTAATTCAGCCACTATCACTGTCTCTATGACTACATGCAAACTACATGTGAACAACGTACACACTAGCTAGTCAT
Source organism: Acipenser oxyrinchus oxyrinchus (assembly GCA_030684275.1). NCBI lineage: Eukaryota > Metazoa > Chordata > Actinopteri > Acipenseriformes > Acipenseridae > Acipenser > Acipenser oxyrinchus. The sequence continues at coordinate 22,926,942 of CM060256.1, read as the reverse complement.
CTGTAAACAGCGCCACAATAAGGACCATTATCAAGATTATCATTGTGTCTCTTTGACATTGAATCCCCTTTAGCTGTGAAATTGTTTTTCTGATAGCAGATGCAGGAGACTTTTTGTTATCTATGACACTTTCAATATTTTTTTTACTATGTTCTGCAGAGATGACTAGGTTAACATGGTTTAAGCAACAGTCCTCCAGCATTCATTACTGATTCCAAAGCTCTTACCTGACAAGAGACTTTCCCGTAGTATCTGAGATGAACCTTGTGTTGCATCCCTTGCTGCACCCTCATCACTGCAAAGACACATAGGATCATGTTATTAAAACAGATTGTGTCAAACTTGCACTGTTTATATAAAGATGGTTATGTTAAACACAATGTTATTTTCAGATTAATCAGGTCTCAGGCCCTCTGATAACAAAACCATTTGATATGAGAATACCAACATTCGGCTTATTGGAGTTGCTTGCATTTGGGGGCAACTATTTTTTTGTATTTATTTATTTATTATATATTTTTTTTTACTTCCTTTTAAAATTAGATCAAGGTCCCACTGATTGTGTTTGCAAGAGTATTTTGCTTTGTGCAACTGATAATGACTCATGAATCTCATATTTCCAAATTCTAGCAGCGCACCTAAGCCCGCCTACACTGGTGTCAACCTCAGCATTTTAAAAAAAACACAATTACCAGCAGAACAACCTTTTCCGAATGGATCTTCCTGGAGCCTGTAACTGGCATTTGTGTGCATTATGTGAAATATCTTCCTTTACTGTAGAAAATGCTAATGTTGCAGTACACTCAAAACAGACATTTGGACCTATAGTGCAGGGATGTAAATAAAACTCCTATTGCACAGCAGTTTCACCCATTCCAGGCTTTAATGTGCTTGATTAGCCCCAGTGTATAGGTAACAAGTTCAGTCTTAATAAACTTAGTAAAACCAGGAATGGATCAAACTGTTAAGCAAAGGTAGTCTCATTTCCATTCCTGTAGCTTTTTTGTTTACAACAAGGTAGTATACTATGTTTGTGCTCAAATTGAGGTACCGTAGTAATTAATTAGGGGTAAAGGGATTTCAGGAAATTGTTTTAAGTAATTTTGCAGATATAACTTCCAGGTTTATTTTTGGATTGTAAAGGGACAATTCCTTGGGCATATAAATGTAATAGTGACCCATTGTTTCTGCAGTCATCAATCCACTCCTTCATGATGGCGTGATAGGTGGGCAGGTCTATGGAGATGTCCCTGCGTTCGGGGTCCAGCATGTTGCAAAGTTCCTCAAGCCCGCTGTCTTCAGATCCACGGCTGGTTGTATGCCGGAGGTAATCCACTATCCTTGATACAGATACCTTGCCTAGAAAAGAAGGACACCACACTGGTTCTTTATCACTGCTTATCACCATAACTTGTAAAGATGAACCGTTCTAAACTGTCTTTAGGTTTCCCTCATCGATTTAGCCATCCTTAAATCTCAACAGCAGCCTGGGTTCAATTTTCTACTGTTCTGTGAAGTAATCTTCAATACCTATTTACTTACCTCTGCGTTGTGTGTCACAGGCATGAAAAATGGTGTCCAGTAAATCTTCTTCACAGATCAAGCTCACTTCTGCATAGGAATCGGCTCTTTTTTCAGCTGGAAGTCTACTAGCTAAAAACACAGGGGAGGAAAAAAAAAGAGAAGAAAAAACATTTCTGCTCTAAAGTGGACTGAAGGATCAGCTTTGTTGTTTAATGTTACCAGTGCAACAGTATTGGACTCATGTACTCTTGTTTTTGTTAAGAATCACATTTTACAATTTTTTAGTTATAGTCATCATATCCTGGGGACAGCCGCAGTAAGGCTCTCAGAATCATGTCTAACTCCAAGTACCATTAACCTGTCCCCTAGTGACAATTCTATCATCAAAAAACAAGTATCTATGATGTCCGCTGGTGTACCCAATATAACTGTAGTACAGAGGCAAGTATAAAGATTTTCTAGAAGCCCAATTAGCATTTTAACTACGTTACCTCCACCTTCACCCATGGAAAGCCGTTTTACCACAAGAGCTCGGGACTTGTCACCCTCCAGTCTTTGTGTGGGAGTATATAAGTTTATATTATAAGACACGGGACTGGCTGTTATGCCGTCCGTTTTGTCACAAAATCTGCTCCTGTACTCAGCGTTGCTATATGCAGAATACCGCGCAAAATCAAAATAGTTCTCCCCGGTTTGGGTGGAAGGTGTTGAGCAGCTCTGTGACCAAGACCGAGGAGGCCAGGGCTTGCTGTTCTTTTCTGCAGTCAGGCTGGAGATTGTGTAGGTGGCGTTGCTGGGAGTTGGAGCAAGTGAAGACCATTGTTTGCAAGGAGAGCTGCCTGGGGTGGCCTGGAAGGCCAAGCTCTCGCCTGCTGGACTTCCAAAGGACAGTAGGTCCTTCTCATTCTTAACAGTCCTGTTTTTTAGCATCCCCTCAAGGTTCTTTTTCAGGTTACTCTGGGGGCTGTCGTAGTTCCGGGACTGGAATTTTGGGATCTGCAGTGTGGGGTTGTTCTCTTGGTCCCTCCGTTGAATCGTTTGGATCTTTCTGCAGATGCTGTCCACTGGGTTGTGGCGCCTCTGATTCCCTACAGCTTCTGAAGACATTAGTATATATTTGTTCTTCCTATTTAAAAAAAAAAAACAAAAAAAACCAAACAAACAAAAAAAAACTTAATTTCACCTATTCTTATACTGTAATGAAGGTGTAGTTTCCTGTTGTGAATGTTATCCTACAAATCTTGTATGACAAATATAACAAGTTCATTTTAAAGTTGAACAAGTAGGACAAATAAATGACACAAAGTTAGAGCTATGTTATACCTTAGATAATACCAGCTATTGTAGTGATAAAAAGGGTTAATATATAAAAAAAAAAAGGATGCATTGATGATGCACAATCCAAGAAGTATTTTACTGTTATTCAGGTTTGACCACATAACTGGTGTTTGTTATGTGAATACTCTGGTTATAAAACACACACTTCAGGCAAAATAATTATTCAACTAACTGAATTCTTCTGTGCATATACTGCAAAATATTCCAGCAATGGCTGCTGAGACCAGCAGGAGTTGGGAATTGGAACAAACATTTACTGGGTTCCCATTGTATACTGCAGGTATAGAAAATCTGTGCACATGTTTACAGCAATTTGATTTGATAACAAATCACTGGATTTTCCTATTCCTATTAAACTAACTTATCTTCAACCAGCTCGGGCAATTAAAAAACAACAAACTACAAGCAGCTCTGACCAGGACACACACACACAGACAGAGAGAGAGAGTTTACACAACACAACACCTATGGTGAAGACCTTTTAAGCTTTAACTTGAAGTTCACAGCCCAGGCAAAGATACAAAACCAGGAGCTGAAAAATAATACACAAAACAAATATTAAAATATAAACACAAATGTAAAGATCATTTTATTTTTATACACAGTATATTTATATAAAATTTGATAACAACTGTATTTCTTTTCTGGTGCAATACAGTAGTATGTTGCTATATCGGGTTATTCTGTGAATTCCAAAGAGTAGTCCCAAAAATGTGTTGCCGGTATTTTATTACTGAATAGTCTACTTGATTATATAAATTATCTTATTAAAATGATATAACTTTTTTTCTGTATGCAGTACTTATGTTTATATTATTTCTGTTGTTTCTACAAAAATGAAGGCTACAATTAAACACAGAAAATATAACCAACCATTAAAAAACAAACAACAACAAATAAAACAAGAACAGCATTATTTCAAAGTCATGGTGCATTCTAATATTTTATCCTGAAGAAATTACAAACATTTTAGCACACACTTTCAAAACGAATTATTTCTACCACCAGTTAGTTATACAGATAACCCCCTTTCAAAAATTGTAAAACTGAAGCTAGTTTCCTGTGTTTTAAATAGCATATACAATCAATGTAGGATACTGCATGACTTGTTTTATTGTTATTATACTTACCTTTTTATTAACTTGAACTAAGACGATTTTAAAATATCAAAACTATTACTTTCACTGCTGGGAAACTTTTCTATCTCCCTTTAATTTGCCCAGACCAACAATTTCAAAGTATCGCGCCAGAATGACGTATTCGCAGTAGAAATAGTTTCTATTTACCGCCCTCTGGTGTTTAAAGCGCGCCAGTGATTCTTTCTGAACAATCAAAAAGTTTCAGTATGATTGAGTTTAGTTTCAGGATTCCGTTCCAAAAAATAAATAAATAAATACATAAATAAGGTTTTTAGGCAAGTTACTGATGTATTTATAAATATAAACAAAATTAACAAAATATATATTGTAATCAAACCTACAGGTAAGGTGAAGGCAAGTGGATTGGGAGTCTGAGTACTATAGATCAGGAATATTTATTATTTATTTTTGGATGATTTATAAACACTTGAAAATCATTAAATTAAAACTCTTCACATCCTACAGTAGCCAGGTCCCAGTTTTTTTTTTTTTTTTTTTTTAATGTCTTTGTCGCCAGCTATTGGTTAAACTCACTGCACAAATTAGTTGGACTGTCGGTATATTTTTATTCATTTTTATTTCCCCCAATGATACAGGCCATGTTAAATGCAGTCTTAAAATTCAATCTTATATCACTAACTTAGAAAAATAAGAATTCACGTCATGACAAGGGTTATGTGATAAGGAAATTGCAGGACACAATGTAGGTAGATTACGAAAGTACAGTTAAATGGTTAATTAGCTATTTTATGTTTATCACAGTGGAAAACAGCCTTAGGTGCCCCTCCCCATCCCTAATGAATTGTGTCGCGCTTAATGCTGGGAAATTCTAAATTACGAAGCACCTCTCAACCTATTACCTGATGAAAAAAAATAAGACGAAGAAGCAGGTCTAGCAATATTGTATTCCAGTACAAGGATGGGTACAAACCGAGCAGCGTCATTCGACAAACAACTACAGTACATATTCTTCATTGACAAATTATTCCTTGACACTAATAAATGTGTAAATAGCAACACAAAAAAAGTATGGTCATATAAAATGCTTTCAGAAAATACACGTTTCCTCAAAATAAATGGGATCCATATTCTTAGACATGAGACCGTACTATAAGGAGTTACATGCTTTTATTTAGATGAAGTTACTTCTTATGCCCCCTAGTGGGGGCAATTTAACATTGAAAACCAGTTCTATCAAAAATAAAAGAAAGATACAAATACTGTAATGTGCGTAATTTAGTGCTGGAGAGTTCTAACGTGTTCCATTCTGTAGTTTAGACCAATTTTTACAATCATACAATTATGACCTTTTAATCTCACTTTTTGACTGATTATTTATCTTAATGTGTAAGTGGTAGCCTATTCAAATGTGTGGTAAAGTGTATCTAGATATGTATGGAAACAATAATAATATTAACATTCAAACATTGCAACATCAATATTTGCAACATACTTGGCAATGTCACATGAATGCTAAACAGTTCCATCCTTTAGAATCTCACGTATATTTCTCAACCCTTTACTATTGGTTCGGTAAGGTTTAATCCTGAAGCAGCTTTAAATCCTCGCTAAATGACACGCAGGCAGCACACAGCCTGACTCTATTACATATTCATCATGGCGAGTTTTCAAGCTGTCACCACACCCGCAGCTGCCAACACATCGCACCAGGTAATTCTATTAAACTAACACAAAATCGGCGAATTTAATAGCTTTAACACCACAACACGTTTTGCTCTATGGTGGAATTGATTTATCTAGATGCGTGTCACAAACATTGTAACGAGACATCCGTGTAAATCTGCAAGGTCAGCCCTGCGGGGGGATCAGTATCAGCTGTCTATGGTGTCTGTTGCAAGCTATTTATAACATTTTGGACTAAACTGGAAATTTATGTTGTTCGATTGGTAGTAGATCTATGCCGTTTCAAAACGTCCTCCATTTCGAATACAAGTAGTGATGTTATGAAACGCACATCATAATATATATATATATATATAGGCGAGATTTCGGTCCAACAAATGTGTGTGGGGGGAGTAAAAAACATATTCACAGAGATTACCTGTAAAACGCTTTCCAATCACTAATATATATATATATATATATATATATATATATATATATATATATATATATATATATATATATATATATATTGTTGTCTATATTTGCTATCTACAGAGTCTACTAATAATCATATTTGTGCTATTTCTTTGAAAAGAGAGTTAAAATTAGCCAGTGTTAATTGTTTTCATTTTTTGTGGTTGATACAATACAATAATTGAAGAATGTATTGATTATTTTTTGGTATTTGTTTTAAATTGTTTTGTGATTAAAATTTTGGTTTTAATATAAGCTTCTTGCGCGTTTTGTATGCGCGTGTGTTGTGAAGCTACTCAACTAGTATTGGCCAATAATATTCAAAAATGTTCCAAAAATGCATAGGCCAACTATTTTTCTTTATAATTCGTGAAGTTGCCTACTCACGACTACACACCAACTTCAGCCCCCTGTTACCAGGGGTAAGCGCTTACCGATTCCATGGTAGCGTTTTTCCATACCTGGATACACAATTTTAGAACATAAGAAAGTTTACAAACGAGAGGAGGCCATTCGGCCCATCTTGCTCATTTGGTTGTTAGTAGCTTATTGATCCCAGAGTCTCATAAAGCAGCTTCTTGAAGGATCCCAGGGTGTCAGCTTCAACAACATTACTGGGGAGTTGATTCCAGACCCTTACAATTCTCTGTGTAAAAAAGTGCCTCCTATTTTCTGTTCTGAATGCCCCTTTATCTAATCTCCATTTGTGGACTCTGGTCCTTGTTTCTTTTTTCAGGTTGAAAAAGTCCCTTCGGTCAACATTGTCAATTTCCTTTAGAATTTTGAATGCTTGAATCAGATCACTGCATAGTCTTCTTTGTTCAAGACTGAATAGATTCAATTCTTTTAGCCTGTCTGCATACGACATGCTTTTTAAACCCGGGATAATTCTGGTAGCTCTTCTTTGCACTCTTTCTAGAGCAGCAATATCCTTTTTGTAACGAGGTGACTGAACACAATATTCTAGATGAGGTCTTACTAATGCATTGTAAAGTTTTAACATTACTTCCCTGATTTAAATTCAACACTTTTCACAATACATTAACAAGTATGCTTACTATACCAGAATCTAAATCATGAATGTAGATTAGGAATAGCAGAGGACCTAATACTGATCCCTGTGGTACACCACTGGTTACCTCACTCCATTTTGAGGTTTCTCCTCTTAATCAGTACTTTCTGTTTTCTACGTTAACCACTCCCTAATCCATGTGCATGCATTTCCTTGAATCCCTACAGTGTTCAGTTTGAGGATTAATCTTTTATTGTCAAAAGCTTTCTGGAAATCTAAATAAACCATGTCATATGCTTTGCAATTATCCATTGTCGATGTTGCATCCTCAAAAAAATCAAGCAGGTTAGTTAGACATGATCTCCCTTTCCTAAAACCATGCTGACTGCCTCCCAGGATACTGTTACCATATAGGTAATTTTCCATTTTGGATCTTATTATAGTTTTCATAAGTTTACATATAATAGAAGTCAGACTTATTGGTCTGTAGTTACCTGCTTCGGTTTTGTCTCCCTTTTTGTGGATCGATATTACATTTGCAATTCTCCAGTCTGTCGGTACAACCCGTGTCAAGAGACTGTTGCATGATCTTGGTTAGCGGTTTGTAAATAACTTCTTTCATTGTTTTGAGTACTATTGGGAGGATCTCATCTGGCTCAGGGGATTTGTTTATTTTAAGAGCTCCTAGACCCTTTAACGCTTCTGCCTCAGTTATGCTAAAGTTATTTAAAACTGGATAGGAACAGGTCAACATGTGTGGCATGTTGTCCGTATCCTCCTTTGTCAAATCTTGTGAAAAGTAATCACTTAATATATTTGCTATTTTTTTTTCTTTGTCTATGGTTTTGCCTTTTGTATTTCTTAGACATTAACCTCTTCTTTGAATGTTCTCTTGCTGTTATAATATTGGAAAAACATTTTGGAATTGGTTTTAGCCCCCTTAGCAATGCTCATTTCTATTTCTCTCTTGGCCTTTCTAACTTCCTTTTTGGCTTGCATTTGCAGTTCCAAGTACTCTTTCTGTGGACTTTGTTTTTGGTCCCTTTTAAACACTCTGTAAAGTGCCTTTTTTCACTGAATATTTTTTAAATTGATCTATTAAACCATTTTGGTCATTTTGTTTTAGATTTTTTTAGATTTGTCTACTTTTGGGATGTAATTGTTTTGTGCCTCTAGTACCACATTTTTATAAAACAGCCATCCTTTTTCTGTGGATGTTTTCTCTATTTTACTCCAATCTACTTCTGTTAGTCTCTGTTTCATACATTCATAGTTTGCTTTTCTAAAATTGTAAACCTTAGTTTTAGTCATTACTTTTTGGGTTTTAAAAATCACTTCAACTGAGACCATGTTGTGGTCTGAGTTTGCCAATGGTTCTCTGACCTCTGTATTATATTCGTCTCCATCACTCTCAGACAACCAAGTTTCTGTAACACCTATCGCATCGTAGTTACTTCTTAGTGCAGTAGCTTCAAGTTCTACCATTTTGTTTCTGAGACTTCTAGCATTTAAATAAATAAATAAAGCCAAACAGCTTTGACAATGTGATCACTGGATGCAACCCACCGGATGCCAAGAACTCTGCCAATTGTCAAGAAGATGATTGCCAATTCTGCCCAGAAATGCAATTCACATTGTTTTTTTGGTGAAGTGTGGTAAAGAGCATACAGCTTGTTCATTTAAGTTTTGAAAATGATTTATTCCAAATATCTCATTTATAGTGTCACCCACAGCAAGCTGCATGCTATGATTACAGCAATGCCACACCACAAGATCTGGGTACAATTCTGCTCTTCTTAGTTGTGTTGCAACTCCAGAGACACAGCCTGGCATTGTGGATGCTCCATCGCTAGTAAGATATCCAGTTCCTTGTTAAGAACTCATCAGGAAAATAGTGAAGGAGACGCTCTTGTGTAATTGCATTGGAAGTGGTGTTTTCTAATTTTACCAAATCAAAAAATACTGTAGCTGGTTTCTCATTAAATGCACATTTTAATATATTCGTTGACAAGCACACTAAATTTAAGGTCTTTCCCTATATATGTTTTACTAATTTTTTCTTCATTTCAGTTCCAATAAAATCACAGATGGCTTCCTTGGCTGGAGCACTCTTCCAAGTCAATTCTATTTCCTGTCTGAAGATCAACCAGATGTGGCATGTCTGTGAATGGATGTTGTGTCTTTCCAATCATATAGGCAGTTTGAAATATTGTGCAAGTTTTTTCTTCGTGTTCAGCCTGCTGTTTCAGAACATGTGACTCCAAAAGCCCCTCCTTGGCTTGCATCATGATATTTTCTGCATCCTGGTGTGCTTGGCTCTCCCTGTGTTCCCATATCTTCTTTCTAAGTGCTGTTTGTTGGGCTTTCTTATTTTCTGCATTGGTACTGATCTTAACTTCAGCCCATTCCTAAGCTATTCTGGAGCCCTGCATACGTTGATGAAAACCCAGCCTCCCTACACTACTGCAGATGTCACAAACTAGTTTTCCATTTTGAATTTTGAGCCATTGGTATTTTTCTTTAAAATATTTCCCCTTATCTTCTGTCCAACAACTTGGTAATTCTCATGCTTCACTACAAAACCCTGACTCCATGCCACTCTCCTCTAACAACTGTTCCTGCCTGCATCTTTTATTTAAGGGTTCTTTCCCTGCTGCTGCTTCTGGGGATAAGTCTTCTGAACTTACTGACTCCTGCACATTTCTTTTTTTTAAATAACTGAGCAAAATTTTTGCATTTCTCTCTTTCTTCCTTTCCTCTTGATTTCTGTCAATTACTTCACTTGTGAATCTTTGGGTTTCTCTCCCTCTCTCTCTTTCTCTCTCTAGCTCTATGACATAAAAGGTACATTAGTATATATTATAATACAATGCAAATTGAGTCTGTGCATTGGAAAATATAAAACGCCTGCAATACAATCAGTGCCATTAACACATATGTAACTTTATGTTGACTTTTATTAGACTTGAAAAGTGCTGATACACTGCTGCATGAAAGGTGTTAGCCTATCTATATACAACAACAACAGTAAAATATTAATATCAACATTTAAAAACTATTTTACTTAAGTTTTATAAATTTTACAAATGCAATTTCTAACTAAGAGACTGGACTTGTTTTGCTGTTCGGACGCAGAGTGTTGAGCAGCACGGGGCAGGTGAACACAGAGTCTTAACTGTTAACATAAGAGTCAGAGTCTTAACTGTTAACAGAAAAAAGCTTGAGCTGGCAACGGTAACTGTAGAAGGGCTTGGGAGTTGAGAAAAAGAGGAGCCAACATAGAGTGTGCTAAGGAAAGAGAGTGCCTAATCAAGTAGTACATTTAAGAGGGGGACATTAGCTAAAGCGGTTTATTGTTTTGGCGGTATGGGTCACGGCTGACAGTGACTAATACCTGTAAATAATAAGCCATGGAGTACTGGATTACCTGTCTCCTTCTGTCTTCATTATCACAAATTATTATTCAGTATTTACGTTGATATTTTACAGTAGTACTAAAACATTATAATTAAAAAAAAAAAAACCTGGCAGGCATTGTTTCAAAAATATGGTTTCAGTTTGTATGGGTGACATATTATATTAGAAAATGATTCAGTACCGTTAGCCAATCAGCTTCCAGTTCTAGCCAACTAGATGCCCGCTGGAACATCTCCACCTGTGAATCATAATTTAAAATCAATCCACGTGTATATCGGCTTTTTAAAAAATACATTCCTGCTACAGCTAAACGTGACAAACTACCTAAACTCTGTCTATTTATGTACATTTTGATTTATTTGGTCACGTATCAATACCGGAGTGGGTACATTTACTATCCTCACCTACAACACCCGATCCAGGTATTGAAAACCTGCTACAAAACCCTATACAGAAAGGCACATAAACGCATTGGAGAATGAGCTTGAAAAACTAGAACTGCAAAGAAATGAACTAAGAACAAGACAGCAAGCCAAATGGTCAGTATCTGTTTTTAAGAATTGGTAAACTGAAAAGTATTAGGATACTGAATTTGAAACTGACGCTGGTCTAGAGACAAGAAATCATGTCTAATGTAACAGGGCACCATAATGAAAGTTCAATTCGCAGCTATTGGACAGTAAATGTTTAGCAAAAACACAATTGGTCAACAATACTATCCTCTGCTGGATTTTCCAAACAAGTCTCAAAACCAATCAATCAAGCAGTGAATCCTGTTCCTGTTACTACCGCACCAGCCAATCCACTCCATCAGCTCAAATGACAAGCAGTTTTCTGACTCCATTTTACACAGACTTCAGTATTATTATTATTATTATTATTTATTTCTTAGCAGACGCCCTTATCCAGGGCGACTTACAATCGTAAGCAAATACATTTCAAGTATCATAGTACAAGTAATAATACAATTAAGAGCAAGATAAATACAATGAATTTGGTTCAAGCAAGTACAAGTGTGACAAAATACAATTCAATAATACAGCAGATAAGTGTCAGTGAATAGTTACATCAGGATATGATTAAATACAAAATACTACAGATTAAACACTTGGCAGATTACAGTACTCTGAAGTACAGGATTAAATGCAGTAAAATAGGGGGCAGATAAGAGCAAGTAAAGCGCATTTAAGTAAGGGTGATGAGTGTCCCAGGGGAAGAACAGTGCTTTCTGAAGAGGTGAGTCTTGAGGTGGCGCCGGAATGTGGTCAGGGACTGGACAGTCCTGACATCTGTAGGAAGGTCATTTCACCACTGTGGGGCAAGGGTGGAAAAGGAGCGGGCTCTGGAGGCAGGGGAGCGTAGAGGAGGTAGAGCCAGTCTTCTAGTGCAGGCGGAGCGGAGAGGTCGAGTGGGGGTGTAGGGAGAGATGAGGGTCTGGAGGTAGCTGGTTGCAGTCTGGTCAAGGCATCTGTAGGCTAGTACAAGAGTCTTAAACTGGAAGCGAGCGGTAATCGGGAGCCAGTGGAGTGAGCGGAGTTGTGGAGTTGTGTGGGAGAAGCGAGCCAGAGAGAACACCAGGCAGGCAGCGGAGTTCTGGATGAGCTGGAGCGGACGGGTGGTGGATGCAGGGAGGCCAGCCAGGAGGGAGTTGCAGTAGTCTAGGCAGGAGAGTACCAAGGTCTGGACCAGGAGCTGGGTGGCGTAGTTGGTGAGGAAGGGTTGGATTCTTCGGATGTTGCTCAGGAAGAATAGGCAAGTGCGTGCCAGAGTGAAGATGTGCTGGGAATAAGAGAGGCAGGGGTCCAGGTTGACTCCGAGGTTCTTAGCGGAGGAAGAGGGAGAGAGTGTGGTAGATTCCAGAGGAACAGAGATAGAAAGATCAGAGGAGGGGGAGGAGAAGGGAAAGAAAAGGAGGTCAGATTTAGAGAGGTTAAGTTTGAGGTGATGCGAGTGCATCCAGGAGGAGATAGCAGACAGACAGGTAGAGATACGGGAGGGGATGGTGGAGTCAGAGGGGGGGAAGGAGAGGAAAATCTGAGCATCATCAGCATAGAAATGGTATGAGACCACACAGCCTCATGAGTAGTATGACAGCTTGAAAACTGAAATACTAGTGATGAAAAGGCATTGATAAGGCTGAATTATTGATTTCTTCCTCTTGTTTTTCCCCTTAGAGCTGTGGTAATGAGAGCTCCACTAATGGCTCTGGAGGATACACCCACAATGGTGTTGTCAGCTTTAAGGTACCATTTTTTGTTGGTTAATATTTGTGTTAATATTTGTGTTCAGTTTTATACTGTATCAGGTTACTGTAATATATAGGTAACCTACAGTATAAACCATGAGCCTGAACCTTACTTAGAAAGCCTATAATGAAAGATCATGTTTTTACACTATAGGAATTGGCTTGTTTCAGGCTTCACTTTGTATTGGAGCTTTCTGTATGTATCATGTAAATGTTGGTTTAAAACAGAAAGCAAATCCTTAACCTTACAGTTGGCCTATTTTTGATAAGCTGACTTTTCTGGAGGTACTGTATTGGGTTTTCTATATTCAAAATCACGCTCCCAGACTGAATTGTTAGTGAACTGGGTTCAGGCTATTTTTTGACAAATGACTTGAACAAACTAGTTTAGAAGATCCGAATGTCAGAGGGGAAAAAATCAATAAAAGCACTGAAACGTCTGTTACTGGCAAATAAGTTGGCGGCATCAAATGTGAGTACAGTACTACTGCATGATCTGGATTCTGCTGCTCTTCCAGGATTGAGCATGGTAAGTACATTGCAGCTGTAAGATTATAAGGTTTATTCACTCCCATCCTTACACCTTCGCTCAAGTGAGAGGCTTGCCTCCACCAGCGTAGGCGAGATACGGTCAGACGATGGTGTCTGTCGCGCTTGGGGTGCAGCCAAAAGGCACTGAGCCACACTTGGATCGGGCGCATGTGGAGTAACCATAGTTGGGTGACCGGAGGGTGTAGTCCTGTGTATTGAAGCACTCGGGCACCAAGGGTGCAGAAGCACCGAGGACACAGAGTGAGGTAGAATACAGTACTGGTGCACCGAAGAATCGGGGCACTGAGTGCAGGTGTTATTGACATGCTGTAGCATTAAGCACTACTGCAGCATACACTGGGGTGGATACACAGGCTCGAGTGGAGTGGAGCACTGTCTACAGGCAGAGGGCATCGAGGCACCACGTGCACACCGAGGTACTAGACACCTGCGTACCGAGCACCGTGCGCACCGAGTGCACCGGGTACTGTACGCACCGGGGCGCTATGTGCACTGAGCACCGTGCACAACGCGCACTGAGCACCGTCGCGCACTGCGTGCACCGAGCACCGCGCCCACTGCGTGCACCGAGCACCGTGCCCACTGCGTGCACCGAACACCGTGCACACTGCGTGCACCGAGCACCGTGGCCACTGTGTGCACCGAGCATCGCGGCCACTGCGTGCACCGAGCACCGTGCACACTGCGTGCACCGAGCACCGTGCACACTGTGTGCACCGAGCATCGCGGCCACTGTGTGCACCGAGCACCGTGCACACTGCGTGCACCGAGCACCGTGGCCACTGCGTGCACCGAGCACCGCGGCCACTGTATGCACCGAACAGCGTGCACACTGCGTGCACCGAGCACCGCATGCACACTGCGTGCACCGAGCACCGCGCCCACTGCTTGCACCGAGCACCGCGTGCACTGAGGCACCAAAGTACCACAGGCTGAGCATGCACCGTAGCACCGGGGGGGTAGCTGAAGCAACGGTGCCTACCCTTACTGTGTAGTCACACACCTGGTCAGCGCGTAACATGCAGCAGGGGAGACACACAGGCTGAAGCCGCGGCGGGTGCATTTGCACTGAGCACCGTGTGCACGGAGGCACCAAAGTACCACAGGCTGAACGTGTACAGATGTACCGAAGCACCGGGGGCCAGCTGAAGCAGCGGTGCTTACCCTAACCGCGTGTAGTCACACACCTGGTTAGCGCATAGTGTACAGCAGGGGACACACAGGCGAAGCCGCGGCGGCGAATCTGTGGGCGAGTACAACACAATAATACAATAACAACAATATTACAGGGGAGCACACTGCTGTTGTTGTTGATTTTTCGAAGACCCGACGCACCGAGGTGGACGGACCAGGGCAGCCGAAGAGGTCTACTCTAGAGCGGGTCTGGAAAAATACAGCCCGTGGAGGACAAGGCCTGCTGTTGTTTTTTTGTTTTTGTTTTTTTTTTCTAGCTGCTGCACAACGCAGGCAAGCGGGATACCGTGTGTGCACTGCAGATGTCAGCAAGGGTATTTAGTCAACAACAATAACAATAGAGCCTAGCCCCGGTGGAGGATGTGCTCCCACACAAGTGAAAGGCTGAAAAAGACGACAACACTCCTTTTAAATCACAGGCAGTCGACTAACGTACCACAGATAGGAAAGCAGCAGCCTGCAACGCAACTGCGCACAGGTTGCTGAGGAAGAAAGAAAGAAAAAGGCTAAATCAGGAGTCACTGATTCCATGAAAGCAGCAAGCCAGCTTTCAGCCTGAAAGGCAAGGGAACTTTAGTACACTCGAAGCTCTTTTTCACAATACGCTCAGATACCAACACAGAAGGTCTTACCTTACAGTCTTGAGAGGCAAAAAGAGAAATGGCTTCCTCAGTATGACGGTTTTAATCCCTTGGTAGGTGGGACCGAGGGCGTCATCCCAGTAAGGGGCCTTTCGACAGCTCTGGTATAGAGAGCTCAGAAAATACCTACCGATAGGCAGGCATATCCTATACGTAATGTTTTTGGTGATCATCTTTGAATTGAAAGGGAACCACATTTCAATAAGTACCATAAACTTTGGAAGTACTGTGTTACTGTATAAACAGTAGTGAATGGTTTTAAAAAGAAATAGTTGATCAACTTTATTGCTGGACATTACTTTCTTTTTTGAGAACTTGGTCCGGCTTATACACCTAATGGCCCTCTTGTTGATTCCCATATTTACTGGATGCCAGAGGCTTTAGTGCTGGTAGAAGTGCTCTGCCTGAAGACCAGCAGCCCACACGTTGAAACATTTCTAGGGAAAAACTCAATTTGGACGCATGGGAAGATACAGCTTCCTTCAGGGGGATTAATTTAAATTCAAAATTGATGGCTGTGGTGTCTAGAGTGTCTTTTACCCATTCAATAGGCTACGACTGTAATATGTGGAACAAACAGGGCAAAGGGGGCTGTGTAAAGACTCTGCAGCAGTTTTCTCACTTTGAGAACTGCAGTGTGTTTGAATGCCGGCACCATGCACAAGGCTCTTGGGGGGGCTCTCTTCTTTCTTCAGAGCAAGCTTCTGCGTTTGAATGTAACACAAAGGTTTTAACCCTCCATTTAAGAACAGTGTCAGTATTGTGTTAAGTGTAATAGATCGCTGTTGAATATATGTCGTGTTAATTGAAACTAGTTAATTACATTGTTCAGGTGCCTCCGAACCAGAGCTAACTCTACTAAGTAACAGGTGTTGAAGGTTGGGCTGAGAGAATGCCAGGGTTGATAAGGGTTAGTTTAAAGTCTGTATCATTGCTGGCTTCAGAACTGACCTTGGGAAACAAGCTCTATATCCATGCTGAGATGCTATTGGAAGGACCCACCTGTCTTGGGGCCCTGAGAAACAAACTCACAACTCCAATGTTCTGTGGGACTTTGAATATTTCAAGGTTTTAAACACACATCCAGGGGCTCTATGAAGTTATTAATGTGTATACCTTGAGTGGACCAAGTGCCATGGATTGCCTATGCCTGTGTTAATGTACCAGTTCCTGGGGCATGGCAACTACTGTAGTTTTAATTCTTGTTCAGCTCAAGCAATTCCCAGCAGGATGTCTATAACAGAGCTGACAGTAAGTATTCATGGTGTCCCTCCCTATTAAAAGACCAAATTGAAGGTAACAGCACTGCTCTGTGGACAGCTGGACAAAGGGATTTAATCAAGCTCTGATGCTGCCCAGATTCCTACGGAGAGATTCTTCACTGTGGATGAGCAGGCAGCAGGCCAGTGCGTTTAAGACTTGCAAGAATACTGGCTAAGGAAAGGAAACCGCTAAAAACAGATAATCCGCTATCTTCACCAGGCTTGGGACTGATTTTTTTTACCTCAAGCCCAGGTCAAGCTCCTGGTTAAGGCTGATCAATATGCTTTATAATACTTGGGAAGTGAAAGGGTAGCAGCAAGTAAGCCTTGCAAACTGAGAGCACTGGTAGAATATAAGGAACCGTTTCCTCTACTGCCAATGAAAAGCAGTACAAGTGCACACAAATACATATATAATGAGATGGACTCCCTAAGTTGGCAATAAATTGAAGACACTTTTTTTTTTTTGCTTTGTCTTGACAGTTCTTGTCAGTGATTTTTTTTTTTTTTAGGGGCTGGGCTATAATAAATAGGTACTGTATATGGTCATCGCCAGAGGAAATTAATGGGCTGGGTTTAGAGAGTAATAAGGCCATTATTTAGATTTTTGCAAAATAAGATAAAGCAAAAATACAATAAATGCTGGTATTGGAAAACAGTACACAACTACTAGACCCATTTAAACAACACAAAATGCATTGTCATGCTTCTCAGTCTTAGTAGCTCACAGACTCACTAAAATGTACACCTCAACTGCAGCTCATTTGTTTTGGCTTAGCCATGAACATATTACATATGCTATCTTAATATAGTGACTTGTCCTTGGTAGTGTCTCACTAAACAAGTTGTGTGCTTCCTTTTGATGTTATTTAATATCTGCTGTAATCCTTGTGTCCAGGGTGGCACCTACAGCCACTGAAGACGTGACAAGCTGCATGTTTTAATTTCATGCACAATGCTTTTTGCTAAAGGTAAAGTTATTTATTTAAATAGACATGTTTTATAATTTCGACTCAGAATAAACACATCAGATCTTAAGCAAGCCCTTTTTTGGGGGATGGCTACTGTTCCACAGTCAGTGTGCATTAGTGTTAGTTAGTTACAGCTGAAAGAACAAAGTTGAAAAAAGGTTGTGATAATGCTTTAGAAATAGCTGAGATGTAACTGCAAGGACCATAAAAAGTCCAGAGTCAGTAATGCTGTGCAAAACAGGTATCAGTGAAATTTTAGGTTATAGTACTGAAATGCAGGCAGGTTTACGCATCTTTTGTTCTGTCATAACTATATTGTCTAACATTTGAATGTAAAATGTCTACTCGTAAACCAAGCAGTTATTTTGTTCTGTACTTTAATGGTTTAGCAGTTTTTATGCAGCTTAAATGTACAACATCATTGCTTTAAATACTATTGGTATAGCTGAAGTCTTAATTTCTTATACATCCTCTATGCTGTATTGATAACTCAGAAGTGTCAGCAAGTATATAAGGACTGTGCTAGTGGAACACAGGCAGGCTGTTAAGAGTCTACAATCTTTCTTCTGCTACAAGTGCTTATTGCAGCTGCAGGCATCATGTGGAAAACCAACATTTTATGTAAAATGCAAATGTGTCATCTTTTTCCCATTAATGGGCCTATATTACCCCATATTAACCCTTTAGTCTGGTTCTTGTCCTCTCATACAAGGCTGCAGAGACTGTCATTGAGTTGGCGTCCATGTTCAAGGAGAAGCCAGATCCATCCAATTTAGTGTTTGGAACAGCGTTTACAGACCACATGCTTACGATCGAATGGTCAGCCAGTGATGGATGGCAGAAACCTCACATAGGACCATTTAAGAATCTGTCCATGCACCCAGCATCTTCCGCTCTGCACTATGCTGTAGAGGTGAGTATACAGTGGCATAATATATTTTTACGCAGTTGCAGCTATGGAGCTATCTCAGTTCTATAAAGCTAATTTTATTGTCATGCATTTTACCTATGCACGTCTAAAACTACCTCTACCTCTGTATTATCTCTAATACAGCTTTTTGTGCACTCTGTAGTTATTTGAAGGACTGAAGGCTTACCGTGGTGTTGATAACAACATTCGACTTTTCCGACCATTGAATAATATGGAGAGGATGCTGAGGTCTGCCTGCAGAGCCGGTTTACCTGTAAGTAACACGTTCGCCGTTGCTTTTCTGAATACCTGCCTCACATTACAACAATAGCTCTGAGAATTAACATGTCACTGTAAATTTGTGTATACAGGACTCCTGGCCAATAACTGGTTTTAACCTTTCCAGTTAACCATCTGTCCAGGTTTTTCATGGCAAACCTACTCCTCTTTCTGTTGTGTGCCATAATCCAGTCAGATTTCTTTTTTTTTCTTGTATTTTCTGTATTACAATTTAATCTGCTTTTACCATTGTATACCACAGTTAATTTATTTTAGTGCTGGGACAAACATAGAATTTTCATGTTTGGATATTCGTTCAAGATGTAGCGTCAGTGCTTTTTTGACTTTTCCTAAATCTATGTATTCAACATCTCAACGCATCAGTAGACCCAGGGTTTCAGATATAATTTGTTATACCTAGAACTACTGCAGCTGTCATTTTGACTGTCATAGTAAAAACAGTGGCTTTGGCTTAGTGCATGTAAGATCGATCACAAAGCAATCGAGCTGCTGAACTTGAAATCTATTTTGAATAGCTACAACAGGAGACTTTTTCAGACGTGATTTATTTATCAACAACTGTAAAAATACTTATTGTTTAGTTAAAATGAATAGACCAACACAAGGTAGGACTGCACAGCAAGTCTTGCAGTACTTTCAGGAGTTATCGGAAGATGAATCTGGACACGAAAATGTGCCAGACCAAGACAGTGATGGAACTTACTCTGATCACAATGAGGTTACTGATAGTGACAGTGAAAGTGATAACGAAGTTTCAGAAATTTTGGGACAGAGACAAACACAACCACAGCTGTGGCAAGTGTGTGGCAAGTGCACTGGACCTGTACAGAAGTGGCATGTCTGTGATGATTCTAAAGACTCCACACATTTTGTTTCTTTTTACATTCCACATTTTGAACAGTTATACGTTTCCATCTTTTGAATATTTGAACAATCCACGTTTTGTAAGTTCCATCCTTTGAAGGATTTTTTTTACACTCAGACTGGCCCGCTTTGTAACTGTGTTACTGGCTGCTGGAAATATCCTCTGCAGATGTCGATGTATGAATAGGTGCAAGACAAAACATGTTGTGATGTGTATTTCCATTTACTATAGGTGCTGTAATTTCTGGCAGACATGGACGTTTTATTTTTGCCTTCAAATACATGTAAAAAAATGTGTTTGGATATTCTTATATTTGCCCAGCACTTTATAGCATATCATTGAAACTATTTCCCCCTTCAGAGTTTTGATAAGGAGGAGTTGCTCAAGTGCATCAAAAAGCTTGTCGAAATTGAAAAGGCTTGGGTCCCCAACTCCAGCAGTGCTAGCCTTTACATTCGGCCTACGTTAATAGGAACTGAGGTAAGGATTCCATCTTTCCACGTTGATAACATCAAACATTGAACAGTATCAGGAGTACTAGCTTGGACAAAACTATATCACCAACAGCACTAATGTTATTCCTCAAAGTGTGATTGTTCTGACAAAAATGTACTTTCTGAACCTATTTTTACATCAGTGAAAATTGCAATAATATGGTTGGCAAGTACATTTCTAGTTTAAAAAAGTCAGTTTTCATTCCAGAAATATTTAGTTTCAGTTCATAGGCATTGTAAGCATTATGCACTTGGGTATTGATATACTGGCTATATTATTATATAATAAAAAACTGGTATTTTAACCTGTAGGGTACCAAGTGGTGATTATCATATTCCTTCGAATATAAGACAGTATAGTGATGCGTGTATTAAAATCGCCAACAAAAGACGTGACTACCTGAGTACACAAACAGCAACTTCACTGACTGCCGAGAAAAGACGATTCAAAACGTTACTGCCCGATCTCGAATCATCCATGACATACAAGCAGCCATTTTCAAAGAAGCGGCATTTGCTTCATGAGGAATTCAAAGAGAAGCTTTTACAATTTCAATGTTTCTAGCAAACAGTACCAGCTTGAGCATATTGGAAGTGCTGATCAGACCCCCGTATTTTTCGACATGCCAAGCAATACCACAGTTTACCAATTGGGAGAAAAACAGGTGTGAGTAATAAGAAGCAGCACATAACTATAATGCTCTGTGTGATTTTTTTGCTATCCAATGAAGCCTTCCCTGGGCGTTAAGAAGCCTTCCCAAGCCTTGCTGTATGTGATCCTCAGTCCTGTGGGGCCTTACTTCTCTACCGGGAGTTTTAGCCCTGTGTCATTATGGGCTGATCCAAAATACACCCGAGCCTGGAGAGGTGGAACAGGAGACTGCAAAATGGGAGGGTAATGTGTGACTGATGCCTGAGAATTATGTAGCTGTCAGTTGGGTTGGAGTAATCAGAATGGGTGAAGTAGATTATTAAAACATGATGATATTTCAAATTCATGCCACCCTTACATTTCCTGCAAAATTACTCTGTCAGACGTTTTAAGTAAAACTGAAAAGTTAGTTAAAAACTGCCTGGTGAAATTGAACCATTTTTTAGGGGGCTTTATGACATCCATCGAAGAAACTCAAACGTAACCACAGTTTAAGTGAATGCAGAGCATAGTATGGATTAATTTGGGTTCACATTACTTGTCTCTGAGCACAACATATTTCTAATTGTGTTGTTGCTTCTGGTGGTTCCAATGGCAATACTTACGTGATACAG
Source organism: Acipenser oxyrinchus oxyrinchus (assembly GCA_030684275.1). NCBI lineage: Eukaryota > Metazoa > Chordata > Actinopteri > Acipenseriformes > Acipenseridae > Acipenser > Acipenser oxyrinchus. Next base: position 22,905,712 of record CM060256.1, on the reverse strand, counting down.
TTTTACAGAGAAAGACAGTCTTGTTTTATTCATGTAAGACCCAGTACACACTTTCCATGAATTCAGCCCAGATGTATGTATATACTAGCTCAAACCTGACTTTTACCATGAAGCTTCTTAAAATGTTGTTATATGCTTTTTATTATGTGAAGGAATTATGGTGCGTCAATATATGCCCAATATGAAGCCTTGGAAGTGGGATGTCAACAGGTTCTCTGGCTTTATGGAGACAACCATCAAATAACTGAAGTTGGAACAATGAACCTGTTTCTGTATTGGATTAATGAAAATGGAGGTAATTTATATTAAAACGATTCCAAATGAATTGCGGTTAACAGGAGACCAGGTAAGTGATCATTAAAAGAATTTAAAAGTATACCTGTCCTAATAAATTAGCCATATCTCATTTAAATAAAGCAGACAATAAGGCTAGTTTCACAGACCACAATTAACAATGATATTGGATTATCTAAAGTAACATTAGGAAGTGCCGTCCATTTTCTTTTTTTTTTTTTTGTTCCTTCAATTTGGTCAGTATGCAGATATCTCAAAGACAAGCCTCTAAATGGAAAGTTGCTGCTGCTTCCTGGTAACTAATCACTTTAACCTTCAAACTTATTCCATTAGTGTAGCTGCAATCAGAGAATGTGAACTAAAGCACCGGTACCAGGATGCAAGTTTATCTTAACGTTGCATTTCAATTATTTTTACATATTGAATTAACAATAAGACCAAATGATTTTCATGGTGACTTGCAGAAAAGTGACATCTAGTGGCCCACAGAGCAAACAACATTGTACAATCCTTTATTTCATGTTAAGTATGTTTATTTATAATCACTGAGAATAAGATTTCTTTAATGTTTTCATGTTAAATGCACACCCTTCTCCTTCACTTTTCTTTAAGTTCACTTTATTAAGTATTTAATACCTCACAGTTTTGATCTGTGTAATAGTTACTATGAACCAGCAAAAATATATATATATATATATATATATATATATATATATATATATATATATATATATATATATATATATATATATATATATATACAGTACTGTGCAAAAGTTTTAGGCAGGTGTGAAAAATGCTGTAAAGTAAGAATGCTTTCAAAATAGACATGTTAATAGATTATATTTATCAATTAACTAAATGCAAAGTGAGTGAACAGAAGAAAAATCTAAATCAAATCCATATTTGGTGTGACCACCCTTTGCCTTCAAAACAGCATCAATTCTTCTAGGTACACTTGCACAAAGTCAGGGATTTTGTAGGCATATAGTCAGGTGTATGATTAAACAATTATACCAAACAGGTGCTAATGATCATCAATTCAATATGTAGGTTGAAACACAATCATTAACTGAAACAGAAACAGCTGTGTAGGAAGAATAAAACTGGGTGAGGACAGCCAAACTCAGCTAACAAGGTGAGGTTGCTGAAGACAGTTTACTGTCAAAGTCATACACAATGGCAAGACTGAGCACAGCAACAAGACACAAGGTAGTTATACTGCATCAGCAAGGTCTCTCCCAGGCAGAAATTTCAAGGCAGACAGGGGTTTCCAGATGTGCTGTCCAAGCTCTTTTGAAGAAGCACAAAGAAACGGGCAACGTTGAGGACCGTGACGCAGTGGTCGGCCAAGGAAACTTACTGCAGCAGATGAAAGACACATCATGCTTACTTCCCTTCGCAATCGGAAGATGTCCAGCAGTGCCATTAGCTCAGAACTGGCAGAAAACAGTGGGACCCTGGTACACCCATCTACTGTCCGGAGAAGTCTGGTCAGAAGTGGCCTTCATGGAAGACTTGCGCCAAAAAGCCATACCTCCGACGTGGAAACAAGGCCAAGCGACTCAACTATGCACGAAAACACAGGAACTGGGGTGCAGAAAAATAGCAGCCGGTGCTCTGGACTGATGAGTCAAAATTTGAAATATTTGGCTGTAGCAGAAGGCAGTTTGTTCGCGAAGGGCTGGAGGCGATACGAATGAGTGTCTGCAGGCAACAGTGAAGCATGGTGGAGGTTCCTTGCAAGTTTGGGGCTGCATTTCTGCAAATGGAGTTGGGGATTTGGTCAGAATTAATGCTCTCCTCAATGCTGAGAAGTACAGGCAGATACTTATCCATCATGCAATACCATCAGGGAGGCATCTGATTGGCCCCAAATTTATTCTGCAGCATGACAACGACCCCAAACATACAGCGAAAGTCATTAAGAACTATCTTCAGCGTAAAGAAGAACAAGGAGTCCTGGAAGTGATGGTATGGCCCCACAGAGCCCTGATCTCAACATCATCGAGTCTGTCTGGGATTACATGAAGAGAGAGAAGCAACTGAGGCTGCCTAAATCCACAGAAGAACTGTGGTTAGTTCTCCAAGATGTTTGGGCCAACCTACCTGCCGAGTTCCTTCAAAAACTGTGTGCAAGTGTACCTAGAAGAATTGATGCTGTTTTGATGGCAAAGGGTGGTCACACCAAATATTGATTTGATGTAGATTTTTCTTCTGTTCACTCACTTTGCAATTTGTTAATTGATAAATATAAACTAGTAACATGTCTATTTTTGAAAGCATTCTTACTTTACAACATTTTTTCACACCTGCCTAAAACTTTTGCACAGTACTGTATATATCTTTTTTTTATTACAGTTCAAAAACTGTAAGCCAGACAGTTTCATTCGCCACTGTATTCTGCTCATATTTAGAAAGGTAAAATAAAGGTTTCATCAGATTTTATCAGATTACAAAGTTTAATGATATCTACAGCTTCTGGAAATGGATAATGGTCTTGAGAAATAAATTGCTGCTGGTACATTTCATTTTGCTTGGGCATGGCAAATATTTATTGAATGTAAAGGCATCTCTTACAAAGAAAAGTAAAAATTCTTTGCCTGTGACCTAAACCCCAATGGAATAGTGATAAACATGAGCTAGATTCTAAACAGTTCAAAGCCATGCATATATATTTTAAAAGCGTACGAGTTGCCATTATTTTCAAATGCAGAGAATGAGAATCAATAGCTATGCTTATTTAATTAGTGCAGTCTCGTATACTGTGGCTTCTGCTGGTTTGCATTTTATGCTGAGATTCGTGGATGCTCGTTTTGGTGTTGCATTAAGCTTTTTGGGAAGACTGAAAAAAATGCTGCCATTCGAAAAGATGTATCTCTTTTATTATCTAGAATGGATTTAATAGCTACTTCCAGCTTCACTCATTAGTCAAGCAATACAATAACATAGACACCCTTGCAGCTTTGAGTACATAGATTATATTAAATGAATGCATGCATGGCATATTTTTGTTATGTTGCATGTAATTAAGGTAGTAAATCAGAGGTTATTGGTGCACATAAAATACACTGTAAAGCAGAGGCAATGGTATTTTTGTTACCAAACTGTAGTACTTAAATTGTGTAACCTTACCTTCTCTCCTACCCAAATGAAGTGATCAGTTCCAGCAAAGTTTTGGGTGGCAGGGATGTATTTTTTGCTGACAAATGTGTTTTCAGCAGTGCCTGTTATAACGTACAGTACATGTGTATGATTTAAGCACGAGGTCTGCTATAACTGAAATCCTGGAAGGTCATTCCACCACTGCGGGGTGAGGGTGGAGAAGGAGCAGGCTCTGGAGGCAGGGGAGCATAGAGGAGGTAGAGCTTCTAGGTCTTCTAGTGCAGGTGGAGTGGAGAGGTCGAGCGGGGGTGCAGGGAGAGATGAGGGTCTGGAGGTAGCTGGGTGCAGTCTGGTCAAGGCATCTGTAGGCTAGTACAACAGTCTTGAACTGGATGCGAGTGGTGATCGGGAGCCAGTGGAGTGAGCGCGGAGTAGTGGAATTGCATGGGAGAAGCGAGGCAGAGAGAACACCAGGCGAGCAGCGGAGTTCTGGATGAGCTGGAGCGGACGGGTGGTGGGCGCAGGGAGGCCAGCCAGGAGGGAGTTGCAGTAGTCTAGGCGGAGGAGAGTACCAAGGCCTGGACCAGGAGCTGGGTGGCGTAGTTGGTGAGGAAGGGTTGGATTCTTCGGATGTTGCTCAGGAAGAATAGGCAAGTGCGTGCCAGAGTGGAGATGTGCTGGGAATAAGAGAGGCAGGGGTCCAGGGTGACTCCGAGGTTCTTAGCGGAGGAAGAGGGAGAGAGTGTGGTAGATTCCAGAGGAACAGAGATAGAGAGATCAGAGGAGGGGGAGGAGGAGGGGAAAGAAAAGGAGGTCAGATTTAGAGAGGTTGAGTTTGAGGTGATGCGAGTGCATCCAGAAGGAAATAGCAGACAGACAGGTAGAGATACGGGAGGGGATGGTGGAGTCAGAGGTGGGGAAGGAGAGGAAAATCTGAGCATCATCAGCATACAAATGGTATGAGAAACCATAGGATGCGATGAGGGGGCCCAGGGAGCGGGTGTAGAGAGAGAACAGGAGAGGACCCAAGACTGACCCTTGGGGAACTCCTGTTGAAAGAGGACGAGTTGTGGAGGTTGCTCCACGCCAGGTTACCTGGTAAGTGCGGTTGGAGAGGTAGGAGGAGAACCAGGCCAGAGCAGTGCCAGAGATTCCCAGGTCAGCGAGAGAGGATAGTAGAATAGAGTGATCGACAGTGTCAAAGGCAGCAGAGAGGTCGAGGAGAATTAGGACAGAGGAGAGAGAGGCAGCTCGGGCAGAGTTTAGTGAGTTGGTGACAGACAGGAGGGCGGTTTCAGTGGAGTGAGCAGAGCGGAAGCCAGATTGGAGAGGGTCGAGCCGAGAGTGGTTGGACAGGAAAGCAGAGAGCTGGCAGTGTGCAGTCCGCTCGAGGGTTTTGGAGAGGAAGGGTAGGAGGGAGGCTGTGAATCTGAAGGAAAATGAAGACCAAAGAGCATTCTACAGAAGTTAGAAGTAATACAAATGCATAGATTAGGGAAAGGGTACAAAATAATATCCAAGTGTTTGGATATCCCAGTGAGCACAGTTGGATCAATAATCAGAAAGTGGAAGCTGCATCACACCACCCAGGCACTGCCAAGAAAAGGCTGTCCCTCAAAACTCAGCGCTCAAACAAGAAGGAGATTTGTGAGAGAGCCACAGAGAGGCCAACAATCACTTTGAAGGAGCTACAGAGTTCAGTGGCTGGGAGTGGAGTAGTGGTGCACGAGTCAACCATATCAAGAGCTCTGCATAACACTGGCCTGTATGGGAGGGTGGCAAGAAAGAAGCCATTACTCAAAAAGTACCATCTGAAAGCATGGCTGGAGTTTGCCAGAAATCATGAGAGTGACCCAGCTGGGATGTGGGAAAAGGTTTTGTGGTCAGATGAGGCCAAGATAGAGCTTTTTGGCCAAAACTCAGAGCACTATGTGTGGCGCAAACCTAACCTTGCCCATGCCTCAAGACACACCATCCCTACAGTGAAGTATGGTGGTGGCAGCATCATGCTGTGGGAATGCTTCTCATCAGCAGGGACTGGGCATCTTGTTAAAATTGAAGGAAGAATGGATGGAGCAAAATACAGGGAAATACTGCAAGAGAACCTGCTTCAGTCCGCTAAAAAACTGAAGCTTGGGAGGAAATTCACCTTTCAACAGGACAATGATCCCAAGCACAAGGCCAAAGCAACATTGGAGTGGCTCAAGAACAAAAAGGTGAATGTCATACAGTGGCCCAGTCAAAGTCCTGATCTCAATCCCATTGAGAATCTGTGGCACTATTTGAAAATTGCGGTCGACAAGCGTCGTCCAACCAACCTGAACAACCTGGAGCAAATCTGCCAAGAAGAATGGGCCAAAATCACGCCGACACTGTGTGCAAAGCTGGTACATACTTACCCCAAAAGTCTTAAAGCTGTTATTGCAGCGAAAGGTGGCTCTACCAAATATTAATGTGTGGGGGTTGAATACTTATGCAAGCAAGATATTTCAGTTTTTTATTTTTCTTAAAAATATCTCCCAACATAAAACCAATTTCACCTTACAATAATTGATTTTGAGTTTCAGTGTTTTAAAATAAAATATCAAACAGAACGAAATTTCAATGTACCATTTGTAATTCAGTAATATGAGAGAATTGGTCAGGGGTCTGAATACTTTTGCAAGGCACTGTATATATATATATATATATATATATATATATATATATATATATATATATATATATATATATATATATATATATATATATATATATATATATATATATATATATATATATATATATATATATATATATATATATATATATATATATATATATATATATATATATATATATATATATATATATATATATATATATATATATATATATATATAACTGTATCTACATATTTGATTTGTTGCAGATGAAGAATTGGCCACACCACCTTTAGATGGTGTCATTCTACCAGGTGTTACCAGACAGAGCATTATAGATCTTGCCCATGAATGGGTAAGTATTCAATTTGTAGTCTTTATTGAGAGCTTCTATGAATATTAGAGCAAAGGTTTTGTGCCTGTTATTTGGGTAGCCAAGCAGGCCTAGTGTTTGAAAAATATGATGATAAGTCTGTTGCTCAGTTTGGGCTAGATTTGTAATACAAAGTCACACAGCGTAACAGCTCAGGAAGCAGAGAATGAGTGATCAGGTCCTAAAAGGATAGAGAAAACAAAAACACAGCAAGACAACTTGCAGTCAAGTGTCTATACTAAAGAGACCTGCATCTTTGCTTTGCACTGTTAATAAGATTAATATTACCATCACAAATGCAGCACAATTTTTAGTCATTCACTACACCTGCAATTCTAATCTTCTGTTGTCTAGAGGTGATGCATGTGCTGTTGCTGTTCCAGTTTTGACATGAACAGTAATGTCATGTAATCTCAGTCCATTGCTGTAATTACCAATGTACACATGTATTTTAGTTAATCTGAATCAGCCTTATGTTTTCAGCACTAACAGAAGAGAAAAATAAGCAGAGGTAAACATCCCAGTAAGTGTGGGCATTGATAGGGGGTGTTGTCAGCTATGGGATCATCAGCAACACCTGACCCACGTACTGTTTACAATGCCAGTGGAATTGACAAAAGTAACAGATTGCAAATTACTATTACATGGATATCAGACTTCATTATCTGAAATAGGTTCAATTTGCAATCCATTTAAATGATACTTATTGGTCTGTATTTATTTTCTAGCAGATTCAATTTATTTGTCTAGTTCCACAACAAATTATTCAGGTCCACATTGAGTTACATGAATGTCTTGAGGCTGACACTTTCGCACAGTGTGAGAAGCCAACATTCTGTAACTCCACCATGTATCATCCAATCTTTGGCTTAATTGGTGCCTGAGGGTCTGTGGATAATGTTACCAAGGCACACAAGTGTACATGGAGGGATGTAAAATAGATTGCTGCCAGCTGTGCTAATCACAGTCAGCCTAAACTGGTGTACAGTGAATTGTAAGCTAGCTATACCCAACAGGGTTCTGTATCCAACCTCTGAACATGGCCTGAGGCCTGTGGAGAGTGAAACACATGTCAAAAGCTTATTCACAGATAATCTGTTTCAAAATGTTATTTAAGGTTCAAAACATAATATATTCTGCACCACCTTCATTGAGACTTTTTGTTTACCTTTTCTTACCTATTCTTACCTATTCCTTTTGTAATAATAAGTACACAAAGCAGTCACAGCGTGAAAGCTACAGGATGCATCAGTACATCTGGTGGCTCTCACCAGCCAGGAGTGCTGAGAAAAAAGGGAATAGGTGAAAGAGTCTTAATTACGTTTTTGGATTCATTTTTGACATTTTATTGTATTATTGGGGTGCTAGTAGATCATTATTGAAATAAAGTGGATGGACTATTTGTAAAGGGACAATTGCAGTGATTTATTGAACTAGAGTTGTTAATGGACTATTCATTTATAAGTCCTGTTACTAGCATTTGTCTCCCCTGTTTGGTCTGCATTTGAGAGTTGGCTAATTTTGACTTCAGGATATTTCCTAAGTTATAGTGTATTCATATTTAAATGCTGGGAATGTTATTTACATGAGAAAATATAACAGCAATCTGGCCAGCTCATGAGCCAGCCCATGATTTTGTTACATCCTGAGGCTAAACAGTCAGTTTTAATCTGCATTGCTTCTACTGCGCAGAAGACATCCAAACACTAACAGCCTCTTACAATCGGTGGTACTAATCTGTATTCTGCACACACCAACAAAAAAACCAAAAAAACAATGTATATGTGTATATTTTTCGGGTCTGCTTTGAATGGAAGCGTGGACTGGAATGATCCATTGGTGCCAGATTTGGCTAGTCTTGCAGTGCAGTGGGGACGTAGAGGCTCCACAGTTTGACTTGGCAGCAGGCGAGAACACTGCTATTGATAGTCCTGCCAGTCAAACCTTTCAACAAAAGGTTGCTAGCTACCCCTCCTTTGTTGCAGATACGCTGTATTTCCTCATAAAGAGTCCAAGTTATGCCTGCCTTGCCGTTCAAGAACAAAGATGAATTCACGTTTGCAGGGTGTTTGTTACATTTGGGAACATTTAGCAGGAGACATATTCATGTATTTGTGTTATTGAATTCTATGAGTCAAAAATTGAGAAGAGAAATGTTTATTCTGCACAAATGTACATAGTAATAATTCCTCTTTTTAACCAAGTACATAGTGTGGCACAATGGTGTTACAGGTCATTAAAGAAGCAACATGAATAATTTAGCTTCTCAACAAGAGTATTTTAAGACAAGGAAAATAATCTCCTATTGGGAAAATGAATAGAAATATACGATCAACTGAATAATACAGTTCGTGGTTGTCACTGTTAAGGAATATATTATGTGCAGAACATGATCTGTATGTCTTTTTTTTAAACTGTTCCTCTACAGGGTGAATTTAAAGTAACTGAGCGCTATCTGACCATGGGGGACCTGACAGCTGCCTTGAAAGAAAACCGAGTGAAAGAGATGTTCGGAGCAGGAACTGCCTGTATTGTGTGCCCAGTGGGAAGCATATTATACAAGGGAAATGTAAGATACAGCTCTGACCAGGGGCGTGCGCAGGAATAAAAATGTGACTGCTACTGGGGGGGTACATTAAACAGTATATATGTGTGTGTGTGCGTGTGTTCATATGGTTATATAAATAAATAGCATTACACTTACTCGCCATTTCAATTAAAGTCCATACGCTATGGCGCTTTTTAACACTGAAACATCTTTCCACAGTTACAACTGTAACAGGTAGTGTGGCCAAAAACACCAGTGTGTCAAATACATCAGGATACATAAGTCACAGGTCGTGTTCTTTACAGACCTTCATGAGGTCTGGCAAAAATAGGCTGAATGTGGTGTGCAAATAAATCGTACTGTGTTTCAGGAACTCTGCATTGAAATTCTTGATTCAGCTTCACAAGTGCTTTCTCTTTAGTATATTAACATTCAGGTTTTCAGTTCAGCATAAAACAACGTCATTGTAAAAAGGTGTGGTTTTTCCACTAATTGTACTACTGTAGATGGACTCAAACATGAAGGGGACACACGTGCCATTCCTTAACTGCACGTTATGGGGAAACGTGTGCAAACCGAGTACACGCGTGTCCATAACTGCACGTGATGAGAAAATACTTTCAGTTTGTGAGTGGTGCAAATGCAATACATTGATCAACAGAAATCAATATTTTGGAGATGATAATTGGAGGGCCAGTGCCCCTGCTTGCCCCCCTTTGTGCATACCCCTGGCTCTGACAATAGCTACTTTGAACAAATATTAGTACCTGAGGGAAAGCAAAGATTCAGAACCCCTCCCCCGGAAATCTCTGCAGCAACCCCCCATCATTCATAAAACCAACAGAATACAGTGTGAAATCAGTATTGTATCCGTATAGTGATTGTAGAGAATCTCAAATCTGTGAAACAGATTAGATATAAGTTACGTTATATCTGTTTAAAATAAATATCATTGGACTTCCTTTATTCGGATTCAAATAAAATCTCTATAATCTCGGTTCTCTTAATCAATTATCTAAAAATGTCTTAAAAAAATATGTTAATCCATAACATAGTATTACTAGCAACATATACATATTTATGAATATATAAAGGTAAATGTATTATAAATAAGTATATGAAAATATACATTTTACAATTAACAGAGCTAAATCAATGATATGTCAATAATGGATACAGCATTGCTGTTGCATGTCTTGGGCTTTATTTAACAGTGATAATGCCACAGCAATGCCATTATCACTGTTAAACTGCAACTTTTTAAAGTTTTTTTAACCTTTTTTTTTTTTAAATAATCACTTTTCACTTTCTGAGAACAGGGGTGAAGTGTTTCATCAGTAAGCAGTCATTTTAGAATGGGCCACGTTAATTAGAGTCATCTACATAGTGCTTTTTTTGCAGTTCCGGTATTGAGTAACAGCAGAGTGACTGACCTCCATAGGAAACAATAGGAGAGCAGTGTCACGTTGTTGCATAAAATATAATTAAATCAAGCCGCTTTAGAATCGCTCTGTTTATTCCAGAAATGTATTTCCCCAAACACACCTCTTCCCAGCAACAAAGATAATCGTTTTGAAACCCTAAGCCAGTCAATCAAGCTGCTTGTTTGCTCTTTACAGATGGCATATTTGCTGCAATTGTTTTAATTGTTGTTTTAACTCTTTCATTTTTTTATTCTTAGAATTTGCATATCCCAACTATGGATAATGGACCAAAGTTAACTGCAAGAATACTGAAGCAGCTCACTGATATCCAAGTAAGAGCTTCAAGGACAATTTTTTCCCCCCTATTTTTTGTTGAATTCATTTTTTGTGTATTTATACATTTTACTGAAAATATGTTATATATATATATATATATATATATATATATATATATATATATATATAGGTCAATAATAATGGCACATTCATCTGCACCGTTAAATCCACCCAATAAAACAAATTTGCATCTCATTCCAATATAAAACTGGGACTGCCACCAGTTTCACCTGCAGTCTACAGTCCAATCTGCATCCGTACATTACATATCTCAAGGTTTGTATGCCTTTTTCAGTATTCCCATTTCACCTACCTCCAATATTTCTCTCCTAATATGATTACTACCATCCTTTGTATTTGTAACATACTTACAGTTGGAGTGACCAATTTATGCCAGCCCGCAATCCTAATTGAGTTTGATCTTGGTCTGCCCTTGATGGAAATTAACAAAATTCTTTCAACTCCAGAAGTCCTCTGGCTTCATTCAAAGCTGGTGAAAAATAGTTTTCTACGTAGGAACATTTCTACCCACTGGTATTGATGAAACAGTTAAAATAATCTTTACAATACAACAAACAAGACCGCAAAGACTTGTTTCAGTAACTATATGGAACAGCATCAGACCAATGCCACAGTTCCTTTGGTAGGCATCAGTTAGAGTTTACTATCTATGCTTGTTCTTTTCATTCTTTCATGTTAAAAGAAAGCATGGGCAGATATGCCAAATAAGAAATGACAAACAAAGAATTGTTGTAGTTATCATATCTTTCATTCAAAACCACACTTATTGATGCAATCTAAATAACTCATGCTTTCACTTTTTACCTCATCATCAGGCTGACTTTGAAAGGTTAATATTGTATTAATAGTTGCCATGGAATATCAAAGAAAAGATAACAGAAGCACTGCTCTTGAAAGCCACTATTAAGCACTAAACGTAATTACAAAAAGTAATTATTGTTTTAGCTTTTGTGGACTTCAAAGGGAAATGGTTCAAATGAAGGCATAGAGAACAAAGGAAATATGAAAGGCTGCTGAACAATACAATTAGTAAATCACAGACAAGTTTAGGATAATGTTAAGTCAGTTGACATTTAATTAAAAAAAAATGATGTAAACAGAATTTCATGCATTTCAAAGACAAAACGTTATACATCATTTGCCGTCTTGGCAAAGGAACATGATGAAAGATTGCTTTCTAAATGTTGTTTTTTTGCGTGGCTTACAGAGTCCTGTCAACTGTCACAGAAAATTATGTAGTTTCTGATTAATTATGCACAGCTAATTCCCAATATTCAAAATCTCTTTTTTTGTTGTTGAGGGTGTCTCCAGTTTAGAGACAGATATACCAGTTTCTCGGCCACTGCTTGTCAAATGTTTTCATTTATAGAGACAACCAGTTCATACTTAATATTGATTAATGTCTTGCTTTTCTTTCTAGTATGGCAGAATTGAGAGTGACTGGACATACTTGGTGCAGTGAAGAAGAGGAGGAGGAGATCAGTTTCAGTGAAACACAATCTGTGCAAACACTTTATCGTTACAAGTTTGTGATGTTCTCATAGCAGTACTTATAATAGCATAGACTTATTGATATGAAATGCAAAAACTTTAATGTGAGTACAATAAGTTTTTACCTCAAAAATGATGGTAGATACATTGTGGATGTGCAATTGTTGTGCTGTAAAGGCCATATGCAATTATTTGATTTAAATTTTCTGAAAGCGTACACATTTTGTTTTGATACTTTTGCACCATTAGTTAAATTTGTATTTGTCCGCTCATGGTTTTTTTTTCCCATTTAGTCCTCGCCAATTTTTTAGTTTGCCCAGTTATTATCTGTATCCTCGGCTCACCGCTCGCAACCCCCTGCCGACTTCGGAAAGCGGCGGCTGGAACACCGTCCTCCGAAACGTGCTCCTGCCAAGCCGTCATTTTTCGCACTGCAGATCCACAGCAATGCCACCAGACCTATAGTGCCGGAGGACAACACAGATCTGGCGGCTCCACTGCAGAACCACAGACGCCCTATCGGCCACAGGGATCGCTGATGCGCGGTGAGCCGTGGATTCCCCTGCCGACCTAAGCCCTCTCTACCCGGGCAGCGCTCAGCCAATTGTGCGCCGCTCCCTAGGAACTCCCGGTCACGGTCGGCTGTGACATAGCCTGGATTCGAGCCTGCGATCTCCAGGCTATAGGGCACATCCTGCACTCCGCGCGGAGCGCCTTTACTGGATGCGCCACTCGGGAGCTCCTGTCAGCTCATGTTTTAATTAGGTCTACACATAGTAACTAGCTGGCGCAACAGGCTCATCCACTTTTTTTAAAATTATTTTTTAGCTCAAAAACTTCCAGCTTCAGCTTTTCACATCATATGATGAACTTTTTTAACAAAGGTTTTATGTATCAGCATTATCTGCATGCCTATGTGTATAGGATGCAGTAAACAAGTCAAAAATGTATATTTTTACTTTGTAATTACATTTTATTTTGAAAATCTAGGACCTGCTTCGGATGTCATCATTTTTATGTATGCTTTGGGGGGTCGGGGTCTTGAAAAAGAGCCTGCTGTGTACACTTGCTCAGTGGGACTGGTAAACTTGATTTAAATAATTCTTGCTCTCTTACATTAAAGAGTACAAAAGCACATACAATTGGTTACTATGTACTTACCATTTTGTAAATTTGAATACAAAAATCTACAGTTTACAGTCCAGTTTATAATGAAATCATCAATGTTTCCATATGTGACAGGCTGACCAAGGCAAGGAGACTCAAAGTCAGGATGTGCAGGGAAAATAAAAGACTTTTAATTAAACAAAATACACAAAACAAAAGGCACAATGGCCAACCAAAAAGACAAACACAAAAACAGGCTTTAAACAAACTATACCAAAACAAACCACTCACTCTCTCACACAGGTCTTCTCCCTCTCACAAACACTCACCCACTAACATACCCAACCACTCCCTTTTACACAGGTGCCTGGGCTAATTGGGCAATTCACACCTCATTAGCCCAGGCACATTCCACACATTCCTCACACAAACTCACTCACTCACTCACTGAACCACACCCCAAACTCACTCATATCCACTCTAAAACAATACAAAAAAAACACAAAACCACCACAAAATAGGCTGCACCCCATCACACACCTCCCCTCCTTGTGCAGCACAACATGGCCTAAATGGCCACCTCCCCTTAAAGTCCCAAAATAGTCTCTTCTGGTGCTGGGGAGAAGGCAGAGGCTTCCCCTGGCCCACAAGCAGTCCGGTGGTCCCAAGCAAAGATAGTCCGGCAGCCCCAGGCCATAACAGCGGACCCTCAGGAAGCGATGGCGGCAGCGAACCCTCGGGAGGCAACAGTGGACCCTCGGAGGCGGGCGGACCCTTGGGAGAAACTCGGGAGGAGCCCCTGGCCATGAAGGCGGCAGCGGGAGCTCCACTTCTCCCTTGTACTTTGTAACTGGTGACTCCCCAGGCGATGCGGAGCACCAGGCAACCCAGGCGGCAGGACCCCTGGTGACCCCAGGCGAAGCAGGACCCTCGGCGACCCCAGGCGAAGCAGGACCCTCGGCGACCCCAGGCGAAGCAGGACCCTCGGCGACCCCAGGCGAAGCAGGACAGGCAGCAACCCTATAAGAAACAAATGCGGAACAGCAGGCAACCCCAGGCGATGCGGGCAGCAGGCAACCCAGGCGATGCGGGCAGCAGGCAACCCCAGGCGATCCAGACGTGGTATCCCTGAGCGGAGTGGCTGTGGCATCCTTGGGCAGTGAGAGGCAGGCATCCTTGGGCGGTGCGAGGCAGACATCCTTCGGCGGTGCGAGGCAGGCATCCTTGGGCAGTGCGAGGCAGGCATCCTTGGGCGTGGCCAACAGTGCAGGAACCTCCGGCCAGGGTGGCAGCGGCCAGAGTTCCTCTTTTCTGTTGGCAACAGGAGGTAGAGCCCGCTCCAGCTCATCTAATGGCGGGAGCAGGAACAGCAGCTCGTCTTCCTCTGGTGGCGGGAACAGCAGTTCGTCTCCCTCTGGTGGCAAAGGCGGGAACAGCAGCACATCTCCCTCTGGTGGCGCTGCTGGCTCCTCCGACAGCGGGGTTAGAGCTGTTGGCACTGCCGGCTCCTCCGACAGCGGGGTTAGGGCTAGTGGCTGCCCGGCTCCTCCGACAGCGGGGGTAGGGCTGGTGGCGCTGCCGGCTCCTCCGACAGCGGGGATAGGGCTGGTGGCGCTGCCGGCTCCTCCGACAGCGGGGGTAGGGCTGGTTTGCGCCGTGCTCCCTTCAGCAGCATAAATAGAGGCTGCTGGGGGACACCAGCATCCTGCCCTTCTCCCCCCCCAGAAAAATTCAGGGGGTTGAGCCTGTAACTCCTCCCCTTCTGGCCCTGGAGACGGCAGTAATGGCTCCTCCCCTTCTGGCTCTTGGGACGGCAGCGATGGCTCCTCCCCCTCTAGCTCTCGGGGCGGCAGCAGGTGAACCAGCAGGCATGCTCCCTCTGCTGGTGGCGGCAATGGAGGAAGAGACAGCAGGTAATCTTCCCCTGCTGGTGGAGGTGGCACCAGCAGGTATTCTCCCTCTGCTGGTGGCGGTGGGAGCGGCGGGTAGTCCTCCCACAGCGGTGGGGCGGGAGCCACAGGCAGTCCTCCCACTCCGGTGGAGGTGGGAACAGCAGGTAATCTTCCCCTGCTGGTGGAGGTGGCATCGACTCCTCCCTCTTGGGCCGTGGGCGCACCGACTCCTCCCTCTCGGGCCGTGGGCGCACCGACTCCTCCCTCTCGGGCCGTGGGCGCACCGACTCCTCCCTCTCGGGCCGTGGGCGCACCGACTCCTCCCTCTCGGGCCGTGGGCGCACCGACTCCTCCCTCTCGGGCCGTGGGCGCACCGACTCCTCCCTCTCGGGCCGTGGGCGTTGGGCTCCTCCCACTCGGGCTGTGGACGTTCGGGCTCCTCCCACTCGGGCAGTGGGCGTTCGGGCTCCTCCCACTCAGGCTGTGGACGTTCGGGCTCCTCCCACTTTCGGGCTGTGGGCGTTGGGCTCCTCATAGTACCCGGAAGGGACAGGCAGCAAACTGATGTTGCTGGTTACAGAGGGGGCACAACAGTGGTGACATACAGCTCCTCGGGTGCCTGGCCCTGATGTACTCCTCCTCCTCCCTGTCCCTCGCTTCCCGGTCCTTCTTCCACCTCATCCTCTCTTTTTTTTTTTTTTTTTAAACAAAACAAACAAAAAAATCCTGCACTCCTGCTCCAAGTCTCCAGAGGCACTCTCCCTCGTCTGACACCACCTGTGACAGGCTGACCAAGGCAAGGAGACTCAAAGTCAGGATGTGCAGGGAAAATAAAAGACTTTTAATTAAACAAAATACACAAAACAAAAGGCACAATGGTCAACCAAAAAGACAAACACAAAAACAGGCTTTAAACAAACTATACCAAAACAAACCACTCACTGTCTCACACAGGTCTTCTCCCTCTCACAAACACTCACCCACTAACATACCCAACCACTCCCTTTTATACAGGTGCCTGGGCTAATTGGGCAATTCACACCTCATTAGCCCAGGCACATTCCACACATTCCTCACACAAACTCACTCACTCACTGAACCACACCCCAAACTCACTCATATCCACTCTAAAACAATACAAAAAAACACAAAACCACCACAAAATAGGCTGCACCCCATCACACCATAATAAATGAATACAATAACTTAGTTGTTTGTAATATAGTTGAAACCCATCACTTTCTATATTTGTAGAGATGTATTACTTTTTAATAGAACCTCTGTCTTTTTTTAAAATGGTTCAACCAAAAAGCAGGGTAATATTTGTTTATATTGTATTAAGGCGTTGATTTAATCAACCTATTACATGGCAGGATAAACCACAGGTGGAACACTGGGGAATCCCACGGGACTGTATCAACCACCTATGTGTGGTTATTACTATGATATAAAAAAATATCCAGGGGTGACTTTGCCCTGGCAGGGTATGGTAGGTTGACCAAATCAACCCCTAAGTTACACTGTATATAACTTTTATAGCAGTTTTACATTAAAAACATACTGTAAGGTTAGCAATAGTTTCAGTGCTATAAACTATAAAACATGAAGCAAATCTATAGCAACGTCTTTCAAATATCTGCATATTACAAACTGAATAATTTTGAATAAAATTGAATTTCATTGATAGAAATTGACTTTGTCTGTAGGTCTGCTTTGTGACTTTGAATAATGTCATGGAAATTAAAAAGCCATTGTAGATTTCACAAAGTAAAAGAAAATCTGTTTTAGTTCGAGCCTTCTTTCTGATTGCGTTTTTATTATTTTCACTCAGGTGCCATACCTTTGATGGTATTTTTCTGCAACTGCACTAAATAAACAAGGTTAAAAACTAATGTATCAACAAACACGGAACAGTTGCATATGGCCTTTTTAATACTGTTATTGAAGTGTTGTAGTTAGCAATAAGTTCAGTAGAAAAAACCTGTCAATAGTGCCTCTGGTAATGTACCTGTATTTTTCATATAATGTATGCTGTGTTTCTGTTGTACTGAATGACATGTAATTTGCAAAATTCTAAAAATGAAAGTGATAGCAAACTGACAAGCTTTATATTCAGTTATTGTTGTAAATGTTGCCAGTTATATACACCATGTTGAAAACCATGCATCAAATGGTTACAAATGTAACAGCTGCCAGTGAAACCACAAATAGACTATTGACTTGATAACATTTGCTGGACTGAGACTCCCCACTGGTGAGTCTGCTTGTTACAAGGCAGACCATTGCAGTAAATAAATACAGTTAGTGAATCTACAAATCTCTGTGGAGCTTCAATAGCTTCACAGTGTGGTTTTAATTTTGGACTACAATGCCCTATGTAAAAGACATGCATGTGCCAGACACTTCAATGCAGCAATGTCAGTTATAAAACCTTGGTCTAGATTCCTAAAGTTTTATTTTTATTCTTGTAAGGTCTTCCATTTCCAAGTATGTTTTTTTCTTCTTGGGGGTATAGTTAATATTGTAATTAACTGTATTTAATACTTTACTGACAAGTATAGAAAAACAATGTTGAGAGAGTTTGGTGTAGTTATGTATTCAATGCACCAGTTGCACAATGTGATAAATCATGGAAAATCACTAAATAGGGTTTTTGGAATTTTTAAACTTATTTTTCTTCACTTTTGCTTTTTGGTTCATGCTTAATATATATTTACTACACATTTAGTCAGTCACTAAATGCTTAATGTAAACTCAAAGACAATAGCCACTAAATTCAAGGTTTTTTTTCTCCCTCCAGTTGGGGGTGACTGCTCAGTCCTGCTAATTAATCTTATTTCCAAATGCTGCGAAATAATTCAAGATGTGGTATGGTGGTAACATGTCTAAAATATTGTTGAAAAAGCTGTGATTTAAATGATATCAAACATAAAAACACCTAATATTCACCTACATTTTACTGATGTGTCACTGAAATTTCAAAATAGTTTTAATAAAATAAGAATAGTCAATGACAAAATTCCTAATGCAACATGCAACATTTGTATATAAATGAAATATATATTAAAAACAATAAATAAACATAATGTGAAAAGGGAAACTGGCACCTTTTACAAAGAACATGGAAATGTAACATTTTTGAAAAGGTTTTAATTTAAATAAATATGTCTTGGTTTGCAGTACTGTAGTGGTTAAAAGCACAAGTAATTATTAATAAAAGTGAAAAGCTTCTGTTTATGCTGTTTTGTTTTCATCAAAATGTATAAATAATTACATTTAGACACATTGGAAAGCTCTGCAGACACAGGTTGGTGGCACATCTATGAGATTCGGAGCAGGTCTTCTGGCTACATTCTAATACAGAGAAACAATTCTGGACTAAAAGGTTGATTTGATCAATTTACAACCTGCTGAGATAACCCAATGCTGGATTTTATAAGAGGATTTTGCAGCAAGTATTGCATCATCCAACTATTTTGGGGGTAATACTGGGATAGTCCTTGGGGATTCCCCAGTACTCTAAAATGCTCTAATAAAATCCAGATGGGATTAGAGTCCATTGGGGTAAAGGTATATCAAACTGACCCATAGATCGCTAAGTAGGGTGTATGAAACTGCAGCCTTGGATACATTATTATTATTATTATTATTATTATTTCTTAGCAGACACCCTTATCTAGGGCGACTTACAATTGTTACAAGATGTCACATTATTTTTACATACATGCACTAATAAATAAAAGTAACATACAGGTTAAAAAATTGGGAAAAATAAAAGCCAATCACAATTTAGAACCAACCTGGCAGATGGCAATTGAACTCATAAACCTTATAGATTGCTGAGAAATATGGCCCCATGAACAGGATACAATTCCCATACACAACCCAGTCCAGGGGGAACAATGCCCCATCTAAAAATACAGCTTTGCTATGCCAGTAAATATAGACTTGCCAGAACCATGATTAAAACATGCCCTATTTTAATTAGACATAATTAATTAATTTGCCCTGGTTCTAAAACAAAGTTTAAAGTATCTGGAGATGATTATAAAATACACAAAGATTTTAGTCCCTTCTTAATAAATGAAATTACAGAACCCTCCTCTGTTAATGATATGTACAGTTAGATCATTACATAAATACTTTATATCTAACTTTTGTTGTGCAGTGTGACAGGGTACACCCTGTCCCTGTGTGTATTGTATTATTTTGTATTATTATTATTTAAAATGTATGGTTTAATGTGTAAAAGCACAATGTTTTGTTATTATTGTTTGACAGCCTGGATGGGGTTAAAATGCCCCATCCAGATAAAATCGTGGGAATGCTTGGTCAACAGCGATTGTTGACAAATTGGCGGTTGACCACACATATGAGAAAACCTGTGCCGAATGTGGTCAAAAGATGAACTAGGTAATTGATAGCCAGTTAATCCCTCAGCCACAATATAAAAACAAGCAGCGTTGGCTGAATGTGGTTAGTGTGTTCAGAGGTGGAACGAGAGACGTGAGTCGTGAGATAAAGAAACTAATATCTAAAAACAATTGCTACCCATGCTGGTTTTACACCAGCATGATACTTGTTTGGTTTTGTCTCTGTTTTAGCCACCGTGCCGCTTAGTTTGCGTTTTCGTTTTGTTAAACTTTTGTTTTATAATAAATCTGTGCAGCAGTACTGACTGTCTACTTCATGGTCTGATGTCGCCACACAAGCTATCCTGCCACATACAACAACTATCATCAGAACCTAGATGAGTCATTACATGTCAAGGGTACAAAAGTGGTGGCTCGCCCTTCACAGATCACAAGCATTCACTCTGAGTCCAGGGTTTCAGTAATAACGATTCCTGAGACAGCCCTTTGTAGACTGGAGGTAAGTGAGTAAGGGGCCTTGAAAGAATCCTGAGGGCTAAATATGTGGTTCATACAGCAATTTGTACTTTATAACCAGCACTTTTCAAAAAGTGTGTCTATTTCCAATAAATTAACATTTTATGACATGATAGATACACATGTGACAATTTAGCCACCTAGTTACTTCAAGTTGAAACCATTCAAATTGGGGATCTTGGTTAAGATAATCTTTTAAAAGTGTCTGTTACAAAGGTTAATTTGATGTTTGAGTAAACCGGTGTCTCTCATGGTTCCTTCAATACACCTCCAAAGGGGCAATATCTCAGGAATAGATTTCCGTTTCTCAAGGACAACTGGAGAATTATTTCAGAGTGACAACAAAATGTACGATTTCGAGGTGTCAAAATGTTGTTAATTTTAAATTTAGCCCCCCCAGTCTATTATTCAAAAACTATTTGAGCCAGAGGCTTGTGTTATGTGTCTTTGTATTGGGAATTGCATAGGGAATCCAAAAAAAGATAATACAAACACATTTAAAAAACAAGTAAAGTTACCCCTTAACAGAGTTTTTGACCTTTGACCTTTGAGAAAAAATCCTTTGGACGGGTCAAAGCTTCGTATAGACAAAGTTTCAGGAAGGTAATGTTTTGTGTTTGCTGTCAAAAAAATCAAACTTTACCCCCCATTCCGGAGCATTCTGCATAATAAATAGCTGGAACAAAAGTCACACAAGTAAATTACAAATTCTCATTTGAAATGCTTGAAATTTACAACTTGTAAAGCATACAAGTTGTAGTCTCTTGTGAAAGCTGAAGGGGTATCCAGCATTTGACATCCTTCTCTCTCATAATTTCCCCTGTGTGCATGAATTTGATATAAAAGTCTCTAAATTCTTCAGAGAGGTGTTCAATTAACCTATCCAAATTGTATCTGCATAGATGCAAGAAACAAAACTCCCTCCTATAAGAAACAGTGTATTCTTCTCCAGCATCTCAGGAGATTCTCACAGTTTTTTATGCATTAGAGAGACACGAGACTTCAAGCTGGGTGTGGGAATTAGCTATGAATCTGTATCTGTGTAGATGCTGAGTGCCCGTAAAGTGATTGTAGTTAACAGAATATTTACATTAGCTACATAGGTCTCCTATGTTCAGTCTAAAAAAAAACTGCTGCCATAGCAAATATGTGTTTGTATTATAAAACATGATATCTCAGTTTCCATACCTTATTCTGTCACACTTACTCTTCCTGGGTCATTTCACATCAGCAGTGTCTTCTGTCAAATATAGCGAGTGAAGGTGTGGGAACAATTTTACCTATGTGAAATGGCCACGCATGTGGAAGAGATTTCTTTAACCAATGGAATTATTTTGTTGACTACAATCATTTTAATGGTCAATCCTAACTTGAACCTTTGACCCGAGTTTTCAGCATTGACCTTGATCTCTTTTTTAACGTTTTTTAAGCTGTGCACTCCTCCCAATCCAAACTATTCCCCCAACAGAAGGAAATACTGAGGCCATACAAAAACTGGTACAATTGAATCAATCTTACCACCATAAATTGGACTTCAAATAGTGATGGTATTGGGGGAACAGCTAAGAGAAAGACATAAAATGAGCTGTGTCCCATTGATGGACAGATTTTATCCCCAAGGATATGTTTTCATTCTGCAAGACTGCCTCCCAGAGCATAACCTTCATTTTTACCTCACTACTAGTGCATCAGAAATGGCAGTGAGAATCTCCTGGGATGGTTGAAGTGAAAGCTGAGGAAAAACTTTGTATATGCACAGAAGAGATAGTGACCTTTCCATAAAACATTTTTTTCAGATTTTTATTATTGGGGTTTTCCCCAAAGGTCAAAAACATTTTTAAGGGGTAGCTTTACTTATTTGTTTTTTAAATGTGTTTTTAATATCATTTTTGGATTCCGTGTGAAATTTCTCATACTGTAACAAATAGAAATAAGACACCAAACACAAGTCTCAAGCTCAAATAGTTTTGGAGTAAAAGATCAATTAAAGGTTGGGGCTGAATTATTTTCTCTTTCCTCTTTTTCTTTTTTTGCCTTGAACAATCCTGAGCACAGAGTTTGGTGTAAATCAAAAATGGTATGGTATTAAATCCAATATTTTTTGGGTGATTTGTCAAGGCATGTCCCAACTTTGCTTAAACACATATATGTAAACTATGATTCAGCACACAACTGCTTATGTTGGTTGTTTGATTTAGGAAATGCCTAGAATGTTTAATGATCAATGATATAATCCTTTACAATATATTTTCCCACAACATAAATGTTACATTAAATTATACTGGAAAGTAAGTTACTGTTTATATAATTCTTTATGGAGTATATTTGAAGATGGATAAATCAGTACAATAAAAAACCCACAAAACTAATTGAAATGGTTTCTAAGGGTATTATTATTGTCATGTTCGAGTCTTATAAAGGTAAAACTCAGGAGGGAGCAGTACTCCTAATGGTTCATTTTCATGTGCTGGGGCCCGAGTGAAATGAACACGTTGAATCCACTAAACATTACGAGAGACAAAAACAGACAAAATACTTGTATTAGGATAACAGTCTCCTTCAGAGAGACTATTTTTAATGAAGAACAATAATGATAATATTACAATGTTTTAACAATGTTTAACACTGTTCCTAATTAGGAATATTACTGCCACAATAATACAAGACTTACAAGACTTAGGTTTCTAACAATGTTTTATCACGTTTGAAGAATATCATACAAGTATTAAAGAACGATCGAACGAGA
The DNA here is from genome assembly GCA_030684275.1 of Acipenser oxyrinchus oxyrinchus. Lineage (NCBI taxonomy): Eukaryota > Metazoa > Chordata > Actinopteri > Acipenseriformes > Acipenseridae > Acipenser > Acipenser oxyrinchus. The sequence continues at coordinate 22,882,844 of CM060256.1, read as the reverse complement.
ATCAATTAAAACCAGTTACTGCTTTCAGTCAGACATACTAATCTAACTAAACCACCTTATGTATTAATTAATGCATGTATTAATTCTACTCATATTTAAGACATCTATAGCTCAGGCAATGAATATATGCTTAACCTCCTCTTTGAGGTGTAATTGATTCAGAGCGGATTGGAGGTGTCAATCAGTTGGCAAAGGCTCAAATCAGGATTCAACTACAGAGGCTGGGTTCAAATTCTCATGAGCGCAGTTGAGGATCGGAGGTTGAAAGGGGACGCTTTTGGTATTGTTTGATTAAACACCTTTCATGACATCACCTCAACCCCCCTTCTCATGCAGTATGTGGTTACAATGTGTCTGCTAGCTGTCAAGCTTTCCTAAATGTTTAATATTACAAAATATTTAGCGTGTTCAAGTAAAAATGCACATACTACTCTAAGTAAATACTGTATACTTTTGACACCTTCACAGAAAATAGACTTCAGTCTATTTCCTCAAAAACCCACTTCTAGCGAGCGATACTGCAAGACCAAACACCCTGACCTTTTGACTGATAAAAATACACTGTCTAGATGGCCTTTAATGGGTATAAGTTCATTTTTCAGAGAAAATGGTTATTTAGAAAAAGCCCCTAGCTCTGGCTTTGTTTATAAAAATTCGAGATCTTGCTGCTTCGCCAAAAAGGAGTTAAAAGAAAAGACAACTATAATTCATCTTTTAGAGAAACTGGGGCTAGTGACCAGAAAGCATAGGTTTATTTTTAATTGTAGAAAATGCAGTGTGCAACTATGATTTATGATAAAAACTATTTAGCAGCAAGCAAGCAAGCAAGCTCTTCTCTTCAGGTCAAGAGGGACCCCATCTTTTTCTGTTCCCCTCTTCTCCCTCAAACAGCAAGGCTGGTCCCGGGCATCCAGTATCTTGCATCACAGGTATGGTGATCTCTCTCTGGCTGGCACCTCTAATGTACTGCAACTCGCTCAGTAAGCTCCCTACACTACAGACATACCATGCTTCTCATGGCTCCCCAGTCTACTGGCTGTTTACACTTAAGGCAGGTTGCTCTTATTATTTTCTTTCCATTGAAATTAACCACTGGCTCTCCTGAACTAACCCCAGTATAAACACAAAATCTTCCACAAACTCTCTTTTTAAAAGGACCCTGTCTGAGCTGGCACTTGTCACAACTACAATCTGGGTGTCTTGGAGAAGCTTGTTTATTCCTGGAATTTATTACTCTCAAACCAAACCTTTTGGATTCCCCTGCAGGACAGTTATGGAAAGTCCTGTACTTATCCATCTCAGTCTGCTCACATAAGTACACTAATCTGGGCACACCATGGGCCATTTTAATGTCTCTAACATAATATGGACTTGCCTCCATGTCTGCCACTTTCCACACCTCTGTGCTGTAGTCACAGTCAGAGGGTATTTGCAACAACAGATTAGACAAGGAGCCTACCTGAACACCAGTATTTATTTTATGTATTCTCCACACCTCGCCAGGCTCAAGGGTTTTAATTAACTCCATGACATTATGAAGGTATAAGTGAATATATCTGAATTAAGAGATAAAGCTCAGATAACCAACGCCTACTTATAAACTGCGTGAGTATTTTCTGAGCATATTTCCCGGTGATTCTGGTTTTCAATCCATGACTTCATGTTTTTGAGTGAACGTAATGTGCCTGCTACATTTTGCATTCGTTGTACATTACTCAGACGTATTGATTAGTTGGGTGTGGACATTCTTTTAATACAAACTCTGGATAATCTTTGAATACGTCAGTTACATTTTTACATACACATACTGTGGATGTAGGCTAGGTCATGGTGACCGATCTTCTCAAGATACTCTAAAGTTGTATTGTGACTTTGTATTCCTATTACCTCGGCCTATATAGGAAACCTTTCTTGGGTTTGGGGGTTTGCTTTTTTTCTCTACAGTACTTTGAACAGCTGCACAAAGGAGATTGTGATTAATGAACAGCTGACACCAAAGTCCTAGTATTTGCAGCTGCGTTGGACATTAAAATTAATTGGAAGTGAGTAATTGAAAGTAAACTGTATCTGGAGTCAGGGTTTTGAAGGTTTTGGTTTTTAAAAATAATACAAACTTAAAGTAAAACACTCCATAAAGCTGTTTATGTAGGATCATATTACTGTATGTAAGAATAAACTGAATATTTTGAATTATGTATGTGGTTCATGCAAACTAAAGGTACAGTATATTCACAACACATGTGTTTGTCTGAAAAAAGCAACACAATTATTTAGAGCCTTGAACAAGCTGCAGTGACTTTAGTAGGCAAACATTTGGGGTTTAACAGTGGCAGATTAAATAGATCAAAATATGGTGAATCAGATCCTTTGTCTGCCAAGGGAACATTTCTTGCTGAGTTTAATGGATTTATGGATTTTTTGTTTCACAGCCAAAACTGGTTGTGATGATGGGGCTTTATTTGTGCTGTAGACCAATGTTCAACTTACATTTCAACCAAGACCCAGAGGTGAAACCTGTATCCAGTGTAAGAAGGATTTCTACAGAACACTTAGGTAATGCCAATGATAAATGACAACTGTAGTAATTCAACAATTAATTAAAGATTTGGAACTCTAGATGCAAAAAAATCTTGAAAGGCTACATGAAGTATTTTGAACACAAGCTGTAAATTCTAAAGGCATTATGAAACATACAGTATATATATTTTTTAATTTAGTGTGTCCAATTATAGATTTTTTCCCCCGGCTTTCTCCCAATTTGGAATGCCCAATCGCTTTTCTCCTCACTGCAGCAATTCCCCACACGGCTCAGGAGACCCGAAGATTCAGTGGGGGTCCTCCTATTCCACAACTACCCAGGAACTCAAGAGCGGATTTCAGTGAGCTACTGGCCTCTGGTGTCAGACTTACCTTAGATTCTGCTCTGCAAACAATACACTGTCTGATATAAGTGTTATAAAAAGTGGCTTTTGCATAAAAAAGTGAAAATTCAGTTGAATTATTCTTATAATGCTATAAAAAAGCTTTATTTATGTATCTGATTAACTCTTCCATAATTAATTGATTAACTGATGAACTCTTCCTTAATACCCCTACATGACCAAACAAAGATGTCAATCTACTTCCAAATTTTTTGATTTAAAATGCATATTTCATGGCCATTTTTCAGAAACATAAAGAATAGTTGTGAAAGACTCAATTTTTCATACAAACTCTTTTTTGTTGTTGTTGCTATTTCTCTTTTGCCTGGTAGGCACATGTTTTAACAGCCTTGTAATCTGCTCCACAGTACATCTAAGAGCATCTTTCTTCTCCCCAGCAGAAACCATGTAACTCAGATGGTATGTCTGTTTCTGCTTAGTAGCCCATGTGTAGGTAGCCAGCCTGCCTCACAGTTGTCATTTAGGACTTATGTATTTGCCAAGTTATCATTAACTGCTGAAATTAAGTAATCAAAAGGCACTTTTGCTTACCCCTAAGCCGTTGGTTTGGATACCATATCAAAGCAAAATGTAGCCCTTAAAGATAATTACATTGTTTGGTTGTCACACTTCATCAACATATAAGCAATGTTCTTAAAGCAAGTACAAAAATACTATTTAACACTGAAAAAGAGCAAATATGTATGCAGTGTTCAAGAGAGCCTGATGTAGTTTGACAAGTATTGCTGTCAGATTAACTTTGCGTGATCTGAAATTCAAATTGTTTCATCACTGCAGTATTATTACAAGTCTGAGGTGGTTCTGTTTCCTCCATTTACATGATTATTACTTATCCGCAGCATTACCCCTTAAATTATTCTGTTTTTAATCCTTCTGAATAATGAATGCCAAAAGCATATACAGTAACTACACAGAACTTGCTGGCACACCACTTAATTCAATACTGTTATATATAATGGGTGTATCCAGGTCTTCAAATCCATTCTCAAAATAGTGGGCAAAGATTTGATTTAGTAATAAGCCTCATTGCAAAATGGGCAGGTGTTTCAGTCTGTAGATGATTTTGTGTTGGCACAATCTATCTTAAATCAGTTAATATTAAATACACAACAACTTGATGTTATTTCACACATTTATCACAAGAGTCCAATATTTGACATGTCCACCTAGCTACTAATGGATTCAGTCACTTTTTTAGGACCCCCCATGATGAGTAATTTGGGCTAGTGAGAGTATATAAGACCTTGAGCTGTAATTTGACCCTGTATAGGGTGTAGCTAAAGATGTATTTTTGTAAGGGACAGATTCTCTATGTTATAGCTGCAATGAATTTGAATGGATAACTATTATTTCTAATGTCGGTTGTTCATAGTATTCATATTCATATTTAATATGTATTCACATTATTTTCCATGTTGTACACACATACTAATCTTCCACACATAAATGTGAAAAAAAATCTACATAAAAATGGAATTATTTTTTAACAATTAATTTTCTGATTGGTTATAGATGGTTAAAAACATTTTTAAAAATTGTAAAGTTTAATATTGTCAACATGTTTTTTCTTTAAATATACTATATATAAATGTTTGGATTAGCAGTAAGCAAAACTGAAATACATGCCTGCATTATAAATTACAGTACAAATTACTACTGACTTCGATAATATAATGATGCACTGTGATCAACACAGATTTGTTTCAAAAATTAAAAAAAAAAAATCAAAACAAATAAGAGGTTGCTGTACAAATTGTTGCTGCAATTAACCACCATGCATAGTTGTTAATCTTTTAAAACATTTGGCAGTTAATATTGCTCCATGGTGATTGATTTGTGTGTTGTTTATTTTTGCCCCAGATCATGTCAAGTCTATTTTACCCCTTGTTCAGAATGCCTCCCCCCTGGAAACATTTAGCACCAAAGCCAGTTCCTGGTGTCGAGTCATATATGGTTATTTAAACTAAAGATTTGAAAGAAACAGAGTATAGTGTAGCAAACATGTATCTCCATTAAAAAATGCAGTGCCATACAGCCACCTGAAAAACTAAAAGGAGGCCCACATTTAAGTTAAGAGAAAAGGTAGTAGATCTGATTTTCTGAGCACCTGAGATGTATGATTTAATCATAACAGGAGATATGTTGGTCAACTTTTATGCACTTTGGTTTACTGGGAAAATTCAACATTTGTCAATACCCTATCCACACTGCTTTATCAGCAACGTGATAAAGATGCAGATTTGCAATAGACTGTGTGTTCCCAATAATATTTTTGAACTCTTTCTTCAAACCTAGTAACTATATTGCATTATTAGGTGGCCAAAGCCCAAAACACTTTTAGTATATTTTTTTTCACATGAACTGGGATTGAAGCACTGTCCAATAATACACAGTGATTAATGCACCACATGAATTGCCTGCAGTATTTTTTATTATATTGCTTTGGCACTGGAGGAAACTCGCTGGGTATATAAAAGCAATCAATAATAATTTAACAAAGGGAAAAACGGCTAATATGAGTAAAGTCAGTATGAAGTAGCATGACAGAATCTTCCTTTTCTTGATGCACTTTGAGGAGATTTCAGTAGTATGCGTTAACGAGGTAACTGGGTCACAAATGGTAACCATAGCAATTCCACTGCTCTTCTGTTAGAATTGAAATACTGGACTAATAAATGTGCAATGGTATTTTAAATGTATTCAATCTAAAGAGCCTGCAGACATAAGACTGACTCTTACTGAGGTCAGAGTTTGTATGCCAGTAGGTGGCACCAGTGCTTTAGGACAAGTAGATACAATTACAAAAAAATGAAATGAAAATGCATGTATGCAGAGTTTCAAATGCTTTTTCTAATAAGTTTTCAAAATAAACTATTTTATGGCAGTTTGGCCCTATCTATGTACATTGAAACCTGCTTAATTTCAGTCCTGTTAATGTTACACTCTGTTTAATATGATGACATTGAAACAGAATATAAAGAGAACCAATGGGGACAAGCTCCTAATAATATCACTTTGTTTAATATCACACTTCGCTTAATATCAATTTGGGATAAAATCAAGTGAGTGTTTAAACTGTTCTATCTGACAGAGCGGATCAGACAAGAACCATTTCAGAAAATGATTTCTCTTTAAGGCTTACTGAATTTTAAATGTTTTTATTTTTTATTTTTTCTAATATTACTTAAAGAAGCAATAATAATAATAATAATAATAATAATAATAATAATAATAATAATAATAATAATAATAATCAAAAAACATTTTCTAAACTGGCAGTTTTGTCAGTACAATTACAGTTTTTCGTGCTCGCTGACCTGAGTTGGCTACATAAAATGTTGGAATAACAGTGATTAAATATTTATTAAATTCAATCTGAAATCGTGTAATGTTATTATAGTCCATTCTAGGCCTAAAAGCAAAGTCTGGAAAACATAGCTCTATCAGTGTTAAGACAACCATGTTACAAATAGGTTAACACCTCAGTAGGGATACGTTAGAGAGGCCGACATGGATTTGAAAAGGGGTTTATTAATTTAATAGGGAAAATAGTTATAAAATCAGGCTGGTGTTTTAGAATACTTTATGTCAAGGTCTGTGACTATTGTGATAAAGCGTTCCTGTAATGTTGGGAGTTTTTTGGGGGAAAGAAATGTGACTAGAATATGAAGTCAGCTGAAAAATACATAAATTATAGTCTTTGGGATGTATAAGGGGGGTTGGCAAATTATGACAGATAAATTAAAGGAATATTTCATTTTAATTAGGACACGACCCATCATTATACAAGAACATGTACAGGACCACTAATTGTAATATAGTGAGTTAATTGGCTTAGCTCTGTTAATATGCTGGGGCTTATTACGATGGAAGAAATTAGAGAAGTAAAAAAAAAATGTAAAGAAGTGAGAAATGTATTTAAGAATTAGTGGAAAAGTGAAGGGGATAATAATTGATCCCAGTTTCTATTGATATAGTGTAAAATGGCTTTATTCGTAAAGACATGTGTACAATTGTTAACAGGAAGAAAGCATTATTCATGTGTCCAGCTTTTACCTATACGGCAATAGGAGTGACATACAGTATTTCAGCATTTTTATATTCAGCATTGAATTGTATGGACAGTATTTAAATCTGTTGCATCCCAAACTACTTGAAAATGTGTATCACGCTTTGTGGAAAAAATAATACACTCAAAATGACACCTAATTGATAGAAAATAACCAATAATATATCATTATTATGCATTTGCACTTCAATGATGTTTAGAATTCTATTTAGCATAAGCAAGTTCATCAACCCCTTTTTGGTGTACTTGTGATAATTTTGTCATTCGCTACCATTAAGTATGACAATAAACAAAAATGTCTTTTAAGACTGTAATTAAATGTATCCACCATCTGTCTGCTCAATGCTTAGTAAGTGCAAAATAAACTGTACATTTTGATTAAATTGCATAAGCATGTTTATTCAGCCTCTATAGTTCTATGTTGTTGAGGAACCAAGATATTGTACAGTGGAAGCAAATAGACACTGTTGCTGCTGCTTTGGAGATGACATTTCTATGAAGAAATCCCCATTGATAATTGCTGGACCTGTCATTTCAAGTTAGTTATACATCCCTTGATTGTTGGAATAAAGCTGTAACCAGTGACTTTAGACCACGTTATATTTGTTTTCCAAAAGTGAGTTACAGTTACGTTTATTAAAGCTCAAATGCATGTTTAAATAAGTTGCAGTTAAAAAGTTGGCACTACAATAATTTCACAGTCCAATACTTTTTACACAACCCAAGAGCTTTATAATACTGCCCATGTATTTATTAGATTGATATTGTAATACAATAAAGATATATACCCCTGTTTTAGATATTCCCCAGAAATATATGCATACTTAAGATCTAATAATGGCCATAAAACTGAAAATGATCATGTTAATGCACAATAAAATACATGTGTAATTTTCTGTGTAGGTTTTCAATGCAGTTAAGGGCTTGAAATTTATATCATTCTTTAATATAGATAACAAGTCTGGTGGAAAGTAGTTGCAAAGCATTATTTTATTAATAAGCAGTGTTTCTTTTTATGTGCTGTGCATTGCAGCCATCATCTTGGGTTAAAAATGTGATTTAATTTTTAAAATACAGCAGACCTACAAAAGCCCCAGGATCATTGCATGGTGTCAGTTTTCTTTTTCCTTTATGTTTATTATGATAAAGTGAGTTAATTACAGTTTTACATTTTAGAAATACTGTGCTTTAAAGTATTATTGTTGCATAACTGTCATTTACTATTTGAAGACAGTACAGTTAATTTATTTTGAACAACTGTGAGTGGGTGATTTCCTAATGCTTCTTTCAATTGTTTTTTTTTGTTTGGAATAGTCAGCTGCTTCCTTTCTTATTCATCTAATTCAACTTCCATCTTCTTGGGATGCTATTTAATGTCTGTGACAAAATACAGTCTATTTTGTACTGTTTAATCTTCCCTTTGCTCATTAAAGTCTAAAGAGAATCTTGAAGAGCTGTCTAATTTTAATCTCTTTAGTACGATTGTGGCAGGGCAGAAGACAGCCCTGCACATAATGAAAGGGAGCAGGGCTAAGCCATGCATTTTAAATAAATATATTGGTTTGGTGATTTAAACAGGTGATTGTATGATTTAAAATGTATTTTTGTGTTATTTAAAGCATTGTTTGTCTTTGTTATTGTTCATTTGCATGTGGTCTGCAGCGGCTTAATTATAGACAGAGTTGCTGTCGACCATGCAAATATTAAAAACCCATTGCAGATTAATTTATGGCTAGTCTGGAGATGGTCACCGGTTCAAAAGCCTGCAGCTTTCCTTGTTTAGGATGGGTGTTCAGAGGAGAGAATGAGAGCGAGCGGAGAAGATCTAAAACGAAAGTAAAAAGAAAATAAAACAAAAACAATTGCTACTCATGCTGGGAAGCACCAGCACAGTACTTGTTTTGTATTCGGGATCTGTTTTGTTTAAACTTCTATTTTCACACTGTGAGCAGTTTTTTTTTGTTAAAATATTTTATTTATTTTTGTTTAACAAAAACGGTGTCGCAGAGAGCTTTTCACCCGCGTACCTGCCTGTGTTGTTTCTGTCAGTTGTCTGGTCTGAGAATGTCACCCTCGGTTACCCTGGTGCTTTCATAGTCATGTTGACATGGTATTTATTTTAAAAAGTTAATGTGTATGTATATGAATAAAAACATTGGTTTGATATCAAGTTAGGTCTTATTATAATTTTTTTCTCTAAGATAAAAGATAATCCACATGGTTTAGATTTCTGGGGTATTTCAATATTTGTGAACCGTAAAGTCCAGGCTTCTGAGTTCAAGTTTATCTGTACTAACCTATTAAGTGCCTGCACTGCATATTGAATCAGACCACAGAGAGTGGCTTATTCTGTCAATGTTGTTTTTAATTAAAGTCTGTCTGCACGAATCTGTTATATGTCTCTTACCACTGGTCTACAGGCTTTAGAAGCCATACACTGGGTCTTTATGATGAGATTTCAAAGCCAAAAAGAAAGAAAAAAACGTACCTGGCCTGGAGTTAAAATTTTCAACTGAGAAGTCCTTTGACATTGTTTGCGATCTGGTTGCATTTTATGCAACATGGCTGTCACAGACCTATCAATATTTTAAGGGCCCTGGGGCACTGGGTGTGTGTGTGGGGAGGGGTGGGGGGGGGCTTTTAAAGGATATACATTCTGAAAAGGTCAGTCCCCCTTGAAATGCCACAATGCACAGGAAATTGTGTTACAAGACATATTTTCCATCCCGTCTTTACCAATAGCCCAATATTATTAGCTAAGGCCTTAAAAGGGACCAATAAATGATCAGATGTTGCATATAGCAAGGTAAATAATGTACCCTTAAGAAAGTGAGGTACTGTTTGAAATTACATTTAAGTAAAGAGATTCTTTGAAACTGTTATGCAGCTTATCAAAAAGAACTGGCCTAGGAACAGAGCTTTGTTTTACCAATCTTGCTGTAATAGTGAATCTTTCATAATGTAATCAATTTTAAGATTACGATTTTATGTTTTGTGTACTTGCCTAATTATTCCCACAGACATGCCATATGGAAGCAGCTCAGTGGAAGCCAATGGAGACATGAGCAGAGCCCTCTGATGGCCAAGCAAGATACTGCTGTGGAAATGGCTTTAGGCAAGTGTACAACTCCTATTTAATGTGATGCAGCCAAAGCATTATAAAGATTTACTGGCATTCTGGGATTTTCAGTAGATTAATCCATATTACTTTGGATTTTAGGTTTAGATGCTATTATAAGAAGTTAGGATGGTACAATATGTTTGTCAGGATTAGTGTGGTCCATAGACAGATGTGTAGGTGATGCATTCCTTGGGGGAAAATGCTATACTGACAGAGATTTGTTCATGTTGATTATTCTCTGATAGGTTAGCGCTTGTAAAGCATGCTAAGCTTGTGTAATTACCATACTGTCATATGTTTAAAACATTAAAATATAACATGTAATGTTTTATTTTCAAACTTTACTGTGTTGTCACTTTGAAGAATAAATAGATGCAAATATATATTTTTTCACCTTTCCATTGACATGGTTGCCCTTCAACACTGCTGGCCTGACCTTTATACTATTATTATGGGCCCAGCTGAGTTGAAATGATACAGAGGAAAATGATTAATATTCAATAATGGAACCACTGAACATGATTGTAAACATCATACTACATACCCTTTAAATAGGAAAAACGCTTTAACCTCGCTCTCTTAAAGGCAACTGCATTTGCTGATTTGTTATAGTGGTGTGAAGGGTTATATAAATACAATGGCCTAGTTAGGAAGTCCAGACGAATCCAAAATCTTTCTGTATAGGCAATTTAAAAATAGATTTGTTTTTATAATTAAATACATTGTTATGTCTGCAAATTTCTGTTCTGTATGTAAATGTGTTTGTGACCAAATATTTTGCATTTTTGCCAATATAAAGTATTTTAGGCTTAATATACATATTGAAGTAACTGTTGTCATGTTTTAGAAAACATGTCATGTACTGCTAATATGTGTGGAGAGATTGGCATGATTTCTTCTCTTATTTATTTTAGCATGCCAGGAATCTAGAGTGTCTTGCAAAGGATGTGTAAACGTAGAGGCCATAAAATGCTTTTTTTGTAGGGGGTGACAGCGACAGCACATCTGCTAATTGAGTGGTGTCCGCTCTGCTTAACCACTTGGCTTCTATTTTATTGCTCTATGAAAGATCTCTCCATAATATTTTCTGATGTATAAATTAGTGCACATACCTGTGTGCTGTGTCATTAAAATAACACATCCCTGTAATTTTAAGATTTATGATTTATAAAGGCAGTAAATTATCCTTTATATAGATGTGTTTTTCTTAGCTGGGTTGCGGAATTTAGGGTTGTTGGATTAACTGGTCTCTACTGCATTTACTAGTCTGTTTGATTAGGTGAGCACAGTTTTATGTTCCCTCTTGGAGACCTAAATAGCAACTATTTCCTAACAAAACAGTGTCGGAAACAAAAGCTCCTTTCACAGCTTGTGGGCAATGCTCAGTAGTCTTTTGCGCAGCGAAACAACAGAGCTACTACTGCCTTTCATACGGTACAACTAAAGAAAATATAATGTTAGCAATACCGGGTCCCCTAAATCAGCCTTTACTTAATAAACTAAAATAAGAATGTGTTAAGTACTGGTGGAAAAAAAAAGAATGTGGACATGTTTAATTGTTATAGGGTCTGATTGACCAACTAAGATGCATTATATTCTGTCCCATGTCATTTTGGGGATTGGAGTTCAGTTACTAGCACATTTACCATTGGGCCAGGAGGTCACAGCATGAACATGTGCCAAATCCTAACATGAAATTGTTCCATCTGCCGGTACCCGCAGAAGGGTTTGAGACTGCTGCTAAGGTGGTATCCTTCATATTTGTTGCATGCAGGAGACATAGGACCCCTTTGTAAATGCTTTCACAAAGGACTGGTCTTTGAAAATAAGCAAGCTAAATAGCTTATCCTTTTTAGGACCATGACAAAAATAACACTATGCTCTCTGGTTTCCCACAATATAAATTATATCTGTAACTAATTCTGGTAAAATCTTTGTTTAAAAAGGTTCCAATAGTTTCAAGTATTTCTTTTTTTTTGCCATTTCTGTTTTTTTACTTGGTACTTAAAGTCTGTGCTTTCAGCTCAGGAGTGCGTTTTAGTTCTTGTTGCCTGCCATATATATACATATATATATATATATATATATATATATATATATATATATATATATATATATATATATATATATATATATATATATATATATATGTAACAAAGCAATCAAGCATCTCATAGAGCACCATATAAGCTTTTTTTTTAGCTGGTTACTCTAAAAGATGTGTATTTTGATGCTGGGGGTAAAGTAGCAATCTTTTTAGAAGACTGTATTTTACCTGTCTTAAGACTATAGGTTAGGGTAAAAGTGGAGATTGTTGTGATAATAGGAAAGCTGTGAAAATAAGAACTTTTATTTCCTGTCCCAGGCAAACAATCAAGTTTCAATTTTAAGTTGAATTGAAAAAAAATCCTAGTGGTTAGGGAACTGACGAACTAAGATGTAATGAAAGGATTTTTGAGACTACATCAAATTGCTGATGAATCACCCTTTCTCCCAGGCTCAAAAGTAATCACATTACAAATGATTTCTAGCAGATTTTTATTCCTGGACAATTAATTACAGCAAAGTCAATAACATGTTCTTACTTTTTTCAATGACTGAAGCTTATTTTAATTAATTATTATTAAGGCTAAGCGGATTGTAGAATGTAATTGATTGGTCAACCTTATGCCTCAGGCTGTTCTGAATTATAATAAATACCTAGTCAACATGACTATAAACTTTATAGCAAAACCTATATCTTGGTTAAACAAAACAAAGTAATTGTTTTTCACACATGGTTTTCACATTGAACATGGACAGCTCAGGTACAATTAGGGTAAGTCACTGTTGTATTAATAAGGCCATGTAAACAACATGCATTTATATTTTACTTAATTCATTTAACAACTTCAAATTTTACCTGCAGTATAAAAGTATGCTACTTCAGTGTACACTTAAGATGTCGTAAACAGTAAAAGAAAAGAACCCTCCAAAATGTTTAACCTTACAGTTTTAAATTATTTTAGTACCATAGACAGGCTAGTGCAGAGTACCACACTGTATATCCATATCCATTTATCATCATTCATATGCCTTTCAAAAAATGTTTAAAAAATAAAAAATAAATAAATAAAAACACATCCAAAGGATACGTCATAAATGTGTTGGGCTAAGAGGACTAAACCGGGCTGCAGATAACAGTTTGGTTTTTGTAGGGTTAATAAGTCCACTCTAGGTACACATCTGGACAGTTAATAAGAATGACCACTTACTGTTTTGCTAACCCTGTAACCACAAAAAAAAAAAGTGGTGATAGGATTGCTACACCAGTTTTGACTTTTGCATGCCTATTTAAATAAAGTAATTTTCCTATGTAGAATTAAACGTTTGCTAAAGCAGTGAACCAGGCCAGTAACCCTTCACTTTTATGTTTTTATTTTTAGAAACCACCCATTCCATGTTTAGAAACCAGCCTTCCTTTGTTCAACTGTAGTTGTTATGACTGCAATAACTGCCTCCCTATTACCTTTCCCTACAGCCATATTCCATATTCTTGCCCTAAATACAGTTCAACACATAGACTACACGGCACTTCTGTTTCCTGTGCCCTTTATTAAACACTAAATTAAGGCTCTGGGATTAATACTGTGCTTGTTCTGACTCTGGGAAAGTCAGTGTCCTTTGGGACTGCGTGAGTGGTACTTTCTACCTGAAACAATATGAAACACCTCTTTCTGTATGTGTTGGTTTACATATCAACTGCAGGAAACCAAGTATAGTGACTTCCTTGAAGGCGTTTGAACAATACCCATTGTTAACCACTGATATGACATGACCTCATATCCAGGATACTATTCAGGGAACTTGGGCTCCAATAAATTATATACCTTTTAACTATAAAGTAATGAAAGATTTGTGACTTTGCGGACAAAAAGTGAGACGCACATGACTAGGTACGAGTTTGTTTTTTTCTTGAGGGTGTTGTTGGAAGCACAATCATACTGGGGTCAGAAGGTGACTAGTCTGAATGCTGGTTATACTATTGTATTAAAAAGGCATTCTTCCAAAAAGCAATGTAAAACCTAAATAGCTGTATAAAATATCCCTGAGGTTTATCCATTTTAAACATTACCTGATATACAGTACTCTAAAGAAATTCGTACGGCCAGACTAAACCCCAATAATATACACAATACACTATATTGACTGTTTATTTTTTTTAATAGTTATTTGTTAAAACGGAAGAATATAACTACAGTATGAAGCTGTCAATTTTTCTAACAGTATTAGATATGCACTAACATGGCATACTGCAATGGCATACCATAATCAATCATACAAACTGAAGACCCTAATTTTATTTGTCTTTATTCTAGATTTATGCCTATTATCAATAGAAGGGAAAAGATAGACACAGCATTTTCAATCTGTAGAAAGAGGCCATGACTAGACACTTATTACGCAAAATGTCTCATTTGTCAGCTTGGCATAGAATTTGATTCACTGCAGCATTTAACTGAGAAGGGATACCCTGCAATATTGAATGCCATTTGGAAACGTAGTGATGATGTGTCAATTCAACTTTATGATGATGTCATTTCAAAACATGAATTCCTGTCCCGACTTACTCTGTGCCATGCAAAGTGTTGAAATGTTTACACAAATAGAAAAACAGTTGAACATAAACATTGCTTGCAAGAAATAGGCACAGTGAATTAACCCCTACACTGACTCAGATTCACATGTTGTTAGGAGAAGGTCTTCAATAGAACATGAAGTTAATTATAAGAAGCAATGCTTTGTATATGGAAAGACATGTGACAAAAAGGGAGAGAAGAAGCTTGACTCATTGCCACAGTCGATCGACAAAAATCAAAAGAGCTAGGTGATGAAATCATGATACATAAATCATTGCATTGATATGATCGCAAATGATTTTCAGTAGCACCACTCATGTCTGAGTGCTTACATGATTAAAAAAGTTACTAAAATCAATGGTGAAAATATGTATGATTCTGGCTTTTCCTGGCTGATCTCCCAAATTGATGGACCAATGTTTAAAGAGGGAAGTGTGTTTTACATCACAATACTCCTTGATTACTATCGTCATTGGTTAGTTCAACATGGCATCGAAAATGGCCATTCTTGCAGGTTCTCTGGTCTTAAACGCCTTGAGAGTTACGATCAAGAGCCTGCTGGTTGTAGAGTGATGATTGTACCGCAAAAAGGAACATCGAGTATCTTGTGTTCATCAGACCTTCGTGTAGGGAGCTTGCTTTATGAAGTACAAAGTTTAAATCAGTCTGAATACTTTGAAGAAAGTGAGGATGAAATGGCTATTGACACCCCAGCACAATTTAACTCAATGTCCTATCACTCTGCAAAAAGCATTAGGTCAGAATGAAAAGATAAACGTAAAGCAGACAGCAGAAATATAGGAAAGACAAATCTCAGCGCAACACATCTGATCTACACAGTGCAGTTAACGTCTCCTTTTCACACAATTCAGCTTCAGATTCTCATGATCACTGGGAAGCTGAAAATGAACCTAAGCCACAGCTCACAACAAAGGAGGATCAGTCTCAACTTCCCCCAATGGGCATTTCATATGCAGCTGCATCTGAATGTGTGAGCAATAGCCTATCCAAGCATGTAGGCACTGCCCTTCATATACTTAAAACAACAAGAAGTAAGGAAACCATCACACTCCTGAATAGATCTGGTAACAGCATCAGTTATCAAGATGCAGAGAGATATGTAACCACAGTAGCAACAGCGATTGATGACTAGGTCTCTCAAGATGGGATATTCATACCAGCAAATTTGAAGTCAGGTAGATTTACACAGTGTGCTATTGACAACTTAGATTTTCATGAGTGCACAACAGATGGCAGATCAATGCATGGCACTACACACTCAATTTATCAGTACATGAATGGAGGTGAAGAGAAGCAATCTGCGGCGAGCATACCACTGCTTAAAACATGTGATACTGCTATCAAAGATCCAAAAGCATTTCAAACTACCAACAGCTACCTGACCCTGAAAGATTGACAAAAGAGTCGATCTCTTGCTGGTATAGCAATAGATGCTAAACACCCTGACTATGCAAGTGAGCCACTGGATCACCTCAGCTGTCTGTGGAACCTGGTACAGATCTGTCCTATCCTTCTCCCAGATGTAACACAATGTGATTTCCTGGCTCCTACCTGGAGTGCATTTCAGGGTTTTCTGATCTCGGCGGACGTTCAAGCAACTGGCATTGGATTTGGACCTTTTTTTCCCCACTGTCACCTACAAATCCTGATGTTGTTGAACAGTCAATTGAGTACTGTATGAATGTCTCCAGAAAAGTGGTCCAAGAAGTCACAATTGTTACATCAAGCCATTATTGAAATTGCCCTTGGTTTACAAAAAAAAAGAAACTGGAGAAGTACAACAAGGTAATACTTTGTATGGATGGCTTTCATATTGCCCTGAACTTTATGGGTGCCATTGGATACCTCATAAAGAAAACTGGCATAGAAGACTTGCTTGTGGAAAGTGATGTTTGCTTACGAGGTACCGCCAATAAGATCATGGAAGCCTGAATTATTATGCAATGCTGAGGGCACATAGCGTGATTCATAGTGCTATGTTTACTTTACACTGGGAGTCCTTTGAGTTGGCAAGTAGAGTAGACAAAGACCTTGAATGTTTCTCATTACTTTCTCACAGCCTCCTTCAACTCACAGAGGCATTTTCAGAAAAGGACGCAGAGAATGAAGCTAAGGCATGAGTTTGATGACTGAGTTTAATGAAGAGCAATGCAAATCTCCAACTGCAAAACTCTGGCTTTTGTACATGGACATGGTAATGATTTTAAAGCATTACATTCACGCTAAACAAGCTGGCCTTTGAGAGCACCAACTGGGTGATGTTGAGAAAATGCTTCCATATTTGGTATCTGCAAGACATTTCAAGTATGTTTCATGTATTCCACATTAGCTGACTGCCATGAGAGAACTACCTTCCAAGGCTCCTGATGTTGCCAGTGCTTTTTGAGATGGACACTTCACAGTGTGACAGACATCTGCAAAGTTCAACAGTGTCTGGACTGATATGGCCCTTGAGAAAACTTACAACCGTGAGGCCAAGACCCAACTGTTCAATGGTTTAAGTCTGCTGCCACGTGCAGTGGAGAAGTACCTATGAGCATTGACAATTGGCAATATTAACAGCAGTCTCTGAGCAGACAAATGCAATGGCACACCTGGGTCACTATGATCAAAAACACCACGAAGACTCGGCTTGTTTTGGTGTGATGGAATTACTGAATATCTCCACTGGCCAAAAATGTGAATCAGATGACCTGGTAAGAGCCAAAGACAAGGGACTTTATTTACTGCACAAAGAAGGGCAGTGAAAAAGTTGAAGGTGTGAAACTTCATACCTTTGCTACAAGTGCTCAAAAGCCTTGTTCTGCAGCACAGAAAGTAAAATCAATTTATAGGGAAGAGAGCAGAGTTGTCAGAAATGTGTACTTTGCCCAGGACGTCAATGAGGAGAAGAAGCTCTCTGTCTTTAGTCATGAGTGGACCAATTATCCCCTGTCCCTATTTGAACCTGACCCTCACCTTCAGCAACCTATACTATGCGGAAAGGGAACAAAGCCGATTACTTGGCAGCTTCAAAAACAGTTGGGAGAATCATGAACATAGCAGAATACATTGCCAGAATCAGATAACAAGACACTTCTATTTGTAGATGCTTTTCTGCAGTAGTACCAGCACACTGACTGCATTACATTTCATGACTTGCAGAATTACTACTGGAAGAAACTACTCCACCTTAAACCTAAGCTGTGTGACTGCATTAACTTTGTTGGTGACAGATATGATGTCAGCCCATTAACAAGCCTCAAATATGCAGAAAGGGAGAGAAGAACACAGACCCAATTAAAGTGTAGAGAATATCAGCCGTGTGATACTTTTCCCATTCCAGAACGGAAGATATTCCTCCAGAATCCTCAAAGCAAAGCAAATCTTCTCAACTATCTAGGGTAAGCATGGACAAACCAACATAAGAAGCCTAGACTACTGCAACTCCCTCCTGGCCGGCCTCTCTGCGTCCACCACCCGTCTGCTCCAGCTCATCCAGAACTCCGCTGCTTGCCTGGTGTCTGCCTCGCTTCTCCCACGCTACTCCACTGGCTCCAGATCACCGCTCGCATCCAATTCAAGACTTGTACTCGCCTACCGATGCCTTGACCAGACTGCAACCAGCTACCTCCAGACCCTCATCTCTCCCTACACCCCCACCTGACCTCTCCGCTCCGCCTGCAGTAGAAGACTGGCTGTACCTCTGCTACGCTCCCCTGCCTCCAGAGCCCGCTCCTTCTTCACCCTCGCCCTGCAGTGGTGGAACGATCTTCCTATGGATGTCAGGACTGTCCAGTCCCTGACCACCTTCCGGCACCTCCTCAAGACACACCTCTTCAGACAACACCTGTAAAACTCAACTCTTCCCTTCTGGACAATATAGCACTCTGCCTTTAATGCACTTTAACTTGCACTTATCTGCTCCCTATTTTACTGTATTTAATCCTGCACTTAACCCAATCTGTAGTATCTTGTATTTCACTTGCACTCGTATCTAACCCTGATGTAACTATCAACACTTATCTGCTCTTGAATTGCCCTGATATCAGATCGTACTGTGTTTTGTATTTGATTTTATTAGGACTGAAGTCTTTGTATTTTGTACCTTGCTCTTAATTGTACTGTCATTTTTTATAAGTATTTTTTGTATACAACTGTAAGGCGCCCTGGGTAAGGGCGTCTGCTAAGAAATAAATAATAATAATAATAATAATAATAATAATAATAATAATAATAATAATAATATAGTACATGTCTTGCAGCTCTCGACCACATGGAAATTTTGGTATGGGCTCGCATTGTCAGGAAGTTTAGTCATACCTGGTATATGCATTAAAGGAAAAAGGAAAAAGGCAAGGAATACATGTTAAAATTAAAAGGTAAGCAGTGCAGTTTCAATTTATGTTGCCTCTGCCTGTCTTGCTGGTGAGTGATGTGTCTGCTGATCGCTCATTTTCAGAATGTAAGCCACCTCCATCTCACAATAAGCTACTGACCAAAATATATGCCAGGACTGCTGGGGCTTTTAATATCTTGGTGGTCACGGGTAAGTCCCTGACATTATCTTGCACATTAAATTAATGCCCACAATAGTTGTAACGTGCACAGTATGGGATGTAAATTAGCCAAATACGGTGCACGTAAATTAATACATTCTATGTTAGAAAATAGGGAAGTACATTTAGATTTATTGCACACGTTAGGCTCACTACTTTACGTGCACACTAAATCTAAATTTAGTGCCCTTTGGTAAATGAAGCTCATGGAGTTTCAGTTTTCAAACCATGTGGTGTCTTTTCAAGGTTAGAACACTCCCCTATATATTTGATATTTCCTCACACACAGTTGAGATTGACAGCTTGGAAAATCTCTGTAAATAAAGATCTGGAACTAAAAAGGTGATTCACAACGGTACAATTTATATTTAAGAAAATGTTAAATGCAGTAAATCATCTACCAAGTTTTGGAAATAACCCCTATTGTATGGGTTAAATGGTACTATTTTAAGGATGATATCGCTGTGGATGATGGATAGCCAGCAAGTTAATGTGGGACAAGGAAGAACTGTAGCCTACTTTGTCCTGTATTTAGTTGATCATATTTAAATCAGTCAGATTTCAGTAGTTTTAAGTAGTGTCCTAATAGTAAAAGCAAAACAATTCGCTAAGCTAGTTTAAACTTACCACACCCAGCAGCAGGTCATGTTAGTAAAATGTTGTTTTTGCCAATGAAGATTAAATCATAACCACTCCTTTTTGTAATATTTTATGGATCAGTTAACATAAGCGAAGACTGTTTAGTCAGATGCTTTTTAATAAATAAAAAAATTACATGATTTGTAAAAATGTATAAATAAAAGGACTTTTGTACTATCACAATTTGTGTGTAGCCCATGTTAAATTCCATAATAAAACTCATAGTTGTTCAAAATATCACTTAAAGGTATCAAGCCATTCGATAGTAAAGTGCACCTGTCATTGTATTTGACTTGTGCTACAGGAGAGGTGTGATAAACCACATGCCATTACTCAGACTGAGGAAGGGTGATAGAAGTTACTAATGTAAGTGCATCTTGTCTGCTTAGGTGGAATTTATGTCTCCATAAAGTTCTTACTGTGATCACATTCTTTATAATCAATGTACCTAATACATGTACCTGCAGATTGATAGCTGAACTGTCAAGGGTTCAACTTTATAGTTCACCCCTCATTTCTGAAACTTCAGAGACAACTTCCTTGTTCTTGATGTTCAAACCAATCAGACATTAAAGAGCTTGCTAAGTATAAAATATGTATTTTATATCATAACTAAGGTATTCATCTTATAGTTTGTCCCTTACCTGCTAATAGTGCGAAACTGCTAAAATATTACTTTCGGAAAACTGAAAAAAAGCACACTTTTAAACGTACATAAAAAATCACTTGCAATTACATTTTACACGTTATACAGTACAGGGCATTATGGTGCAATGATTTTACACGTCATACAGGGCAAGACGGTGCAATGTAAGAAGACTTTTTTTTTAAAATCCACACTCTTTAACCCATTATTTTTCAGTTTTGTGCTTTTTGCATTTGTGGTCAGTTTTATTTTGCCTTACTTTGTGCTGCCAAAATGTTACTATTTAAAAAAAAAGAGACTTTGCTTGAGGTTAACGATCACATTTGGAGTTTCCTGGTCTGTAAAGTACTCTTTCTATGCAACTGAAATTGCAGTAGCACAATATCTTTATGAAAACATGTGTATATAACAAGAAACAGGCTGCTCCTTATAGAGACTGCCATGCTGAGCTAAGGATTTTGTAAACAGGAAGTACCACTTTTGCCTTTTTTGCTTTACATGTTACTGTTTGAAACACATGATAATGCAAGAATGGCGAAAATGCCCATCAGCCTCTTCATATCTCCCTGCTTATCAGAGATCAGGTTTGTCCGTTACCATGTTATGTATTTCCCTTTGGGCATTAATTGTTTCACTTAATCTGAAAATAGCCAAAAATGCAGTTTTGCCCTATTTGCAAGGGACGGGTTTAGAATCTGTATGCATCATTTCCTGTTCCAGTCATTACACCTGGAGTTTAAAGCACCCATGTGGTCTCAACAGAGCTCTAAGAAACATGTCTTATCCATAAGTACAGCTATAACACCAGATTGTAATCATTAACCTATACTTACCTCCACTAGGGGTAGAGTGTTGAAAAAGGTATTGATAATAACCTAAAAATCTTCACTATTTAGATGGCAGCACATAATAATGACTGGTAAAGGAGGTTCTCATAAACTGACGTGAATTGCGCATCCATAATTATACAGTGCACTCTGTTTATAAGAATCACTGATATAAGAATCAACCGCATATATTGTTCAAAACCACTGGGACAAAATCATTCCTATACCAACCAATGTAAAATACTCCGCTTGTAAGAATTAAGCAATCCACTTATAAGAATCATTTCAGGGCAAACGGACTACATGTAATTTTAATTTGACATGTTGTGTGATTAGGCCCGTACACAATGTGGATAGTGCAATGATGCAGGAAACACTGCATTGTTTGTAATCAAGCATGACTGCACCACTGCATTGTGCAGGTATGTTTTTTGTGCTCTCTGTTAGTGAAAATTTGTTTCAATAAATTGATACACATTCATTGAATACATACTGAGTACAGCAGTGTTATTGTGTGATATGCATGTAGAGGGAGTGCGATTACTGTCATGGGCGCCGTGTGAGGAGGAAGAGGAGGAGGGGGGATTGCAGAGCTTTGCATCTCTGCTTAATGAAAAACTGTGAGATTTGCATCGTAACAGAACTAGGCACCCTCACGAGACGATCACTTCTCAAGTATACTGTAGTAAAATAGGATTCTGCAGCCTTGAGTAAACATAATCGTGATCATACAACAAGCCATTTACCCACGAGGACTTGTTTTGATGTATTGTCCTCAGTGATTGAGCACCATTGACATCTCTATAATGTATTTAAACTGATGGCACGCTTTTGCTAATTGCAATGTGACAGAGTGGTCGAGGACAGAGTAAATTATCAGGCTGGAGTCTTGATTTACAGTTTTAAACCCGTGTTGGTTTATTTTTCTTACACTGTGGTGGCGAAACAACCGCTAATAAAATAAACAAAATAAACCTAGCTCTCAAATGGAGCACTACGTAAACAATTTGTGTGGAACAAACCCTAGATCTCTCACTCATGTTTTGGTTTCTTTCTTTCTTTCTTTCTTTCTCTTTCTTTCTTTCTTTCTTTCTTTCTTTCTTTCTTTCTTTCTTTCTCTTTCTTTCTTCAGCTTCCTTACTCCTCTATACCCCCATCACAAAGCTGTCGGCTAAGCCCTTTTTATCTAGGTGTCATTAACTTTAACAAACAGACAGTTAACCAATTGACCATTATCCTTAATTTGTGAAGGAAAAGCAACTGTGGATTTTTCGTGGGCGTGCATACATGCGGGAACTCATGACATCTAGTGGTCAACCCATTACACTGCAGAGAACAAGCTCTTATCAGTCTCATGCTAACATACTGATTCTGCACCACAGTAATCATATCGGTCCGCTTTTAAGAATCAACCGCTTATAAGAATCAAATCATCCGGGGCGGATGTGATTCTTATAAATGGAGTGCAATGTATATGCATTTCTAATAAATGTGGAGGGTATTGTTTAGTTTGTTATTTAAGAATGTCTTATGTTGTAATGTTAACAGTTGTAATTTCTAGGCCCCCTTTGCAAACGAGATGCACATCTCAATGGCTTCTCATCCTGGTCAAACAATAATTGAATATTGTATCTTAATCAGCCCTTTCTTACCTGGTTCATTCAGTTCAAACTGTTCTCAAACTTAAAATGAAAAAAGTAATTCAGTTGGCCATTTTATGCCTTAGACCATTTTTTCTCCATTCCTCAACATAAAAGAACACAAATAAGACAATGTTAATGGAGTTTATTTTTATTTTGTAAATTAATAAATGAAAACAAAGGGATATTTTGTTACATATTTAAGAATTTTGATTGAACCCTAGAGGATCCTCTTAAATGAACGACACAGGGTGCCACAGTTTAACAATGTTTGTGTTTAAGCTGAACAGGATGCACTGCCTGAACTACATTTCCTTCATTGCACTTTGTTTAACCCCAAGTGCTTTTCCGCATCCTCTAACAACAAATATGAGTGACACAACCCCATATCTGACAACGTCCACTTATGGTGATTTATTACTGCAAAAATTAAATGTGATTTTGTCTGTGAAGTATGACAGGGATACAGCATTGAATGGCAGGGTCTTCCAATACCTCATTAAGAGATGCTGTCATAGCATCCCCTTGACACTAGAGGGCAGAGGTAGCACTTTTTGTTTGACCCAACTTATTCAGCCTTTTTTAATACTGTACTTTTATTCTTAATAAATGTTAATGATAGTCACTGATATGAGTGCACTTTTGCATAACCTGCATAATTGTTATGTAAAGAACAAAGGATTCCACCTTCAGGAGTGGTAAGATTATATATGTGTTAGGGCTTGTGTAGACATATTTTTTTAAGTCACTAGTTTGAATTCAGTGAAAGACAACTGTAGAATCCATATTGGGACTTTATAAAGCCGAGTTATATGTGATAGATGTTATTCAGCAGCAGGAGGGCCTTGAATCTGGCTTGGGTGGTTGCAGTTTATAGCTTGATGGACAGCGGTCTACATCACAAAATGAATAAAATAAAGAGGTAGAGATGTGCATGGTCACGGAAACTCACCTGCTCCATCATCCGCTTAAGAGAATGGCCCCTCTGGAACAGGCAAGCAATCCCAGTTCTAAAGAGGGCTTAATTTCTAGTGCTGCTAGTCAAACTCCAAAAAACAAACAGGGTATATAGTCAGTCATGACATGCATTAAAAAATGCGTACATCTTCTGTTTTTGCCTCAAAGTAGGAATTGTACTGGTTTGGATAGAGTTTTTGTACAGTTCCATAGTTTGCACTTGGTTCTTTTTACTTTTCAAAGAAATCTGTTAAATGGAAGTAGGTCATGCTCGCCATTGTTTTTTTTACAAGGCAGAGTGCAGATTCTATTAGATTATGTGTCTGCAAGGTCATTGTTGTGGATACCAGAATACACAATTCTATCAGATCTGTATTTGAATATATATATATATATATATATATATATATATATATATATATATATATATATATATATATATATATATATATATATATATATATATATATATATATATATATATATATATATATATAATATATATTGAACAATAATAACATGTATTTGTAGCTCATTCTTTCACAAGATAAACATATAAGCAGCTGGTATAACACAAAACCAGTCAAAAAAGGATGTTGTAAAACTTGTATTGTCTATGAAATACAGCACACTTCAGCAAAGGTGTGAGCACAAAATCAGCCATGCTCCCGCCACATAGCACTGAGAAGTAAGACCGTTGTTAAAAACTGAACTTTTATTTTCATTACCTCCAAATCGTCGTGACCCCTGTGGCCTCAGTAAAGGTCTCGTATTCCTGTCTAACCATGATAACTGGTACATCAGAGTGTAACCATTAACTTGTCCCCCTATTATGTGCTTTTATATATATATATATATATATATATATATATATATATATATATATATATATATATATATATATATATATATAGTTTTTGTTTTGTTTTGTTCTGTAGCAAATACTACATACAATTATAGGTTCCTAGCTGGTTAAAAAGTTTTTTTTTGTTCCCGTACTGGAAATAAACTGTTAAGCCTTTTGAGACAGAAACGTGTTAAAAGGTTTGGTTTAGTGTATGTGTTTTTTTTAACACAATGTGATGCACAATTAAACACCTACACATGCTTTTTTTAGGGTGTTCAACAACCCATATTCCTAATAGTTGCGGGAGAGCAATGTCCCATACTGCATTTTTTTCATTGACCGTTGTAAAAAAAAAAAAAAAGACCTTACCAGAGGACTAGACTTCTTCAAAGTGTCAATATTACACAAGAGAATGAAGAAAACGAACAGGAAATCTATTTTAAGAGATAGAAAATCAGGCTAAGCCGTGTGCGTTCTCCCTTCTCCAGATTAGCTGTGTAATATACAGCAGAACGATAGGGATCAGGAATTGAGGATACAGTACATACTTTCCATTGATGTTTCTGGAAATTCAGCAGCTGCGACCCTATTTTATGTATGTCAAATGATTACGTTAATTTTATAGGCAGGCTGTTTAAACGCTTAATATTCTTAATAGTCAAATCAGTTTACCTTACCGCTAATTTAAGGAGTTTAAAAAACTGATAAGGAAATAAGGATCTGGACTGACAGAACGGTTATTGCACTTGACATTAAAAGCTTTGTATTGTATATACACGTGTAAATACAATACCTAGGTGATTTCCTCTTTGAACATCCCTTCTAGATTACTAGGGGGTATTTTAAGAGAAAGTTTGAGAGCATCAAATGACGATGACAAATTAATAATCAGGTGGTCCCCATTGGACTTTAAGGACTGACCCTTGGTCACACTACGTATTTATGTCACTTCAGTCTTTTCTTCTGCTCCTGTCATAAACTGAGAAAAGTCTCTGATGTTCCGGTACAGGAGCACGTATACAGGGCTCTTAAAACGAGATTGTATAGCGATTCGAGGAGATCTATGAACTCTGAAACAGAAACGGACCTTGTTTAAATGTGCACTGTGGCATGCTGTTGCATTTGCCTTTTATACAGTACATGACATTACAGAACTGTGTCATTATTGACAAGAAGAATTATCGTAACTCGGTGCACACACGAGGACCCAAGGAAGGGACCGTGGTACGTTTCAAAGAGGATTGAAAGATAACTAAATTAAGTCTGCAGACTGCGTGCTAAGGTAAATGGTATCCAGAAAGGTTTTTTTTATTTTTTAAAAATATTATTATTCTTTCCTCCCCCATTGTTTCCAGTCGCTTTGCCTTTTTGTTATTTGCTCTCACATTGTTGTTTGTCTCTGAAGCCGCCTGATGACCAGTAAAGGGATTTCACCTCGTCCTTGAAGAGCGACAGAACAAAACAAAACAAAAAAAACCTAAAAACAAACACACCGATCTTTTCTCTCGTTTTGTATTGCTTGTTTTCCTATGCACCCCGTGGAGGAGACAAGGTAAGTGTCTGAAAACATTTTAACGTGTCATTATTAAAATAATTATACGATTAAAGCATGAGTTTAAAATAATTATACGATTAAAGCATGAGTTTACGTGAACATTTTCACTCTGCTAGTGCTATACTGGAAAAATGACTGAGACTTATCTGCACAGTGTCAGCCAGTAGTATACCTTTGCAAACTAAGCTTCTTGTCAGATTCTGAACTCTTAATACCCATCTGGGATTTTCAAGACCCTGCCGATAAATCAGTGGCTTCAAAGGGATGGCGGAGCTATTTCATGACATGACAAGATGTGTTTGAAAGGCAGACTTCTTTAATGAGGGACTACAGCGATGAAAGTTACGTTACATTCTTTTTATATGTAGATGTAACACAGGCACTTTCTCTAAATACGCTGCATGCTTTGCATATGCTATTATCAGTTAGTATGCTAGGGAGTCCTATACATACGTATTAAAGTGCGCATTGTTTAAACAAACATTTACCTTGCGTGATTACTGTACTGTATCCGGTACTGTAAAATAATAATTTACTTTATACTAAATAAAACAAACCACAGGCACAGCAAAATGCAATTATACATTATCACATTTTATTTGAAAATGTTTAGATGTGCGGCAATATTGTTTGAAACAAGAAGATAATTATAAATTTGCGTATATATGTTTATTTTATAATAAGTTTGACAACGACGGGATGTTTAACGTTATAAACACGCACCATGTGCACTGTCAAACTCACTGTCTAACTGAACAAAATTATTTATCCCAATCGTATGTTCCCATGGCTAGGTTGCTGTTTAAGTTAACTTTTATTGTTTAATTTAAAATGCTTGAAACATAGTAATCTAATAAACACATACTAATCAGTTGAAAATTATTTCCTAACACATAATGTACCCTAGTCAAATGTTTGGTTGTATGAGCAGTCAATGCAACTTTACCTAGGGAAAAAGTTGAGTCCCATTTAAAAGCAAATAACAGTAACAATACAACAATGTGCGTGTACAGAATAGTCCTTGTTTAAACATGCTGAATGATTTAGGAAAACATTGTGGCAGCTAAAATCAGATGACTTTCTCTTAGGAATCAAAGACAAATGAATGCTCTTATAAATAGTGTGCAATGTATTTTGCTGAATATATTATTGTATAATGCATATTATATACAGTTGATTACAATTCTGGTGTAATTCAGATTTCAAACAATGCGTTCTATTGAATGGTCCTTTTCATGCCATGTATTGTTTTATGATCTTCTTTTCATTCATTTTCTTTTGAACATGACAAATATGTACTATTTAAGCTTGTACCTAGTATTTAGACTTAGCTATTGGACATGTGCAGTTATATTAGAAATATGCAGTATTTTAGTCTTTGTGAAGGCTCTTATTTGATGTCATTCATTTTGGTCGTCTGGGTATCTTACTTGTGATTTACAGTGTGGGTGTGAGAGGTATTGTTGTATACAAGTTGTTGTATTTAAAAAAAAAACTGAAATGGCTTTGTCAAGTTCCGACTTTTGTTTTGTTGCTAATA
The DNA here is from genome assembly GCA_030684275.1 of Acipenser oxyrinchus oxyrinchus. Lineage (NCBI taxonomy): Eukaryota > Metazoa > Chordata > Actinopteri > Acipenseriformes > Acipenseridae > Acipenser > Acipenser oxyrinchus. The sequence continues at coordinate 22,854,883 of CM060256.1, read as the reverse complement.
ATAGAGGAGAAAAATGCCATGTATTTGGGAATAAGAATAGGAGAAGGAATAATAGAGCAGAACATGATCTAATTAGTTAGTTTTGACTCATTTATGTTAATTTATTAATTTCACATCACAACAGGGTACATATACGTTTTTCAAGTTCAAATTCAAACTAAAAACAACAACATCCACGGCACAACATATGTTTATAGTTCCAGCAATCCATAGCATTTTGTTATTCCTCTGGAATAATAATTTAAAAAAAAAAAACAGTTTATCGCTTTCTTTAATTTCTTGAGGAAATCGCATAAAAAGCACAATGTATCCCATCCTGTGGGAAGAACACACTGCACACATGGATAAGTAGCACAGTTAAAATCCATCCGGTTAGGCTGCTCAAATGCCTCTGAAGTCACATGCAAGAGTTACAAATTCCTGCTGCAATGTCTTCTGCTGAGCATGTTTGGCTTTCCATTATCTCCAAACATGCACATTTGTTTGAAAATGTTTACATCTAAACAGTAGGAGAAAGCTTTATCCAGGGTATCCAGGGTATTATTCTGATGAAAGCATCAATAGATACCAGCTTTTGGAAGGTTTCTGGAGTGCAACAGCTGGAGTTGATTCAGCTGGAGTTTACAGCTTGTACTCTTCGGGCAAATTAAAGTGGGTGTTGATCGCAGGACAGGAACCTGTAAACAAATTCCATGCATGTGGCCACTTGTTGGGTCATAGTTTCAATTATACAGCATTATTCTTGCTGTGCGTGTTTAATAGAAGCTGAAAGCAACACCCACAATATGCTTGTAGGCCAAAAATGCTTTGTGAATTTTGACACTGCTTGATAGTATTTGCCAAAATGTATGAATTATAAGTCTAATGGATATAAGAGGCTTGTCCTAACATTGTCTCATCTTTCCTGAAAGCTAAAGCAGGCTTACAATAATGTAGAAGTGTGAGGCCAGAGTTTTTTTTTTTATCAAGGATTTCAGTAACTCCATGTAAGCCAATGATTGTTAACAAATTGAAATAGTCTATAAAGAGTGATGCTTTTATGTATGCAACATATGTACTGTACACCCAAAATACCACAAAATACCACAGTATAAAGTATTGCCAAAAAACATGTAGTACTAAATAACATTTTAGTACAATATGGTTTTTGGCATTACTTTATTTTGTAGTATTTGTATTTATTGTTATATATAGACATATATATACTAAAACTCAAAATCAATTATTGTAAGGTGACATTGGTTTTATGTTGGGAAATATCTTTAAGAAAAATAAAAAACTGAAATATCTTGCTTGCATAAGTATTCAACCCCTGTGCTGTGGAAGCTCCCAGTTTACGCCGATGAAAGAAATTGCCCTAACAAGGACACAATTACCTTACCATTGGCCTCCACCTGTGAACCATTAAAGTTGCTTTCACATTTTCTTGATAAAAACCCCACTGTTGAAGGATCATTGGTCAGGCTGTGAATCTGAAGGAAAATGAAGACCAAAGAGCATTCTACAGAAGTTAGAGATAAAGTAATACAAATGCATAGATTAGGGAAAGGGTACAAAATAATATCCAAGTGTTTGGATATCCCAGTGATCACAGTTAGATCAATAATCAGGAAGTGGAAGCTGCATCACACCACCCAGGCACTGCCAAGAAAAGGCCGTCCCTCAAAACTCAGTGCTCAAACAAGAAGGAGACTTGTGAGAGAAGCCACAGAGAGGCCAACAATCGCTTTGAAGGAGCTACAGAGTTCAGTGGCTGGGAGTGGAGTAATGGTGCACTAGTTAATTATATCAAGAGCTCTGCATAACACTGGCCTGTATGGGAAGGTGGCAAGAAAGAAGCCGTTACTCAAAAAGTACCATCTGAAAGCACGTCTGGAGTTTGCCAGAAAGCATGAGAGTGACCCAGCTGCGATGTGGGAAAAGGGTTTGTGGTCAGATGAGACCAAGATAGAGCTCAAAGCGCTATGTGTAGCGCAAACCTAACACTGCCCATGCCTCAAGACACACCATCCCTACAGTGACGATTGGTGGTGGCAGCATCATGCTGTGGGGATGCTTCTCATCAGCAGGGACTGGGCATCTTGTTAAAATTGAAGGAAGAATGGATGGAGCAAAATACAGGGAAATACTGCAAGAGAACCTGCTTCAGTCCGCTAAAAAACTGAAGCTTGGGAGGAAATTCACCTTTCAGCAGGACAATGATCCCAAGCACAAGGCCAAAGCAACATTGGAGTGGCTCAAGAACAAAAGGTGAATGTCCTACAGTGGCCCAGTCAAAGTCCTGATCTCAATCCCATTGAGAATCTGTGGCACTATTTGAAAATTGCAGTCCACAAGCGTCGACCAACCAACCTGAACAACCTGGAGCAAATCTGCCAAGAAGAATGGGCCAAAATCACTCCGACACTGTGTGCAAAGCTGGTACATACTTACCCCAAAAGACTTAAAGCTGTTATTGCAGCGAAAGGTGGCTCTACCAAATATTAATGTGTGCGGGTTGAATACTTATGCAAGCAAGATATTTCAGTTTTTTATTTTTCTTAAAAATATTTCCCAACATAAAATCAATGTCACCTTACAATAATTGATTTTGAGTTTCAGTGTTTTTAAATAAAATATCAAACAGAACGAAATTTCAATGTACCATTTGTAATTCAGTAATATGAGAGAATTGATCAGGGGTCTGAATAGTTTTGCAAGGCACTGTATATACATATATATATATATATATATATATATATATATATATATATATATATATATATATATATATATATATATATAACAATCCCATCATATGTGAAAAATAAAGTACTCCAACAACTTTTGAAATGAAAACAGGACAGTTGCCTGTATATTTATTTTCTTCACAAAATAAGCAAACAAAACAAAACCTTAATTCCCTTTGGAGTACTGCCTATACTTTTGCAAGAATCTAACTGTAACCGGGCGGCTAGTCTGTTTACCGGTAATCAAAATACTTTATTTGCTCTATGTTTTAACTCATAATTCACTTCCTGTCTTTCTCCAAACTCCCACACCCAATAACCCACCTGAGGTTCATTTATATCTCCCCCAAGATCAGACAGATCGGCATTTCCCATTATCTTTAATTAGTCAGTGTATTATTCAATTTAGGAGGTCTTTACAAAGATGACCCCCAATTGCATTCAGTCACAGTAACATGGAGTGTCCTACCCTAACCCCAGGGTCCTAAAGCTTCTATATTTCTGTTAGGCTAGTACACTCCCATACATACCCTCCCCCTTTGCACGATCCTGTGCGGTCAGGTGTACAGACTCTCTGCAACTGGTGGAAACCTAGACAGAAAATCTGCATTTATGTGATCCTTGCCTTTCCTGTACTTTACCTCACAACAGTAAGGTTGTAAAGCCAGAAACCAGCATGTAATTATAGGGTTTCTGTCTTTTTGGTAGTGTAACCTTTGTAATGGTGCATGATCTGTGACCAAGGTAAACTTCCTTCCCCATAAATAATACCTTAGGGCTTCTATCACCCACTTTACGGCCAGACACTGGACAACAGCTTCCTACTCAGATATACAATGGGATGTTCTTCCCCCTCCTGCAATTGAGACAATACTGCCCCCAAACCCACCTCTGATGCATCAGTCTGTACAATAAATGGACTTTCAAAATCTGGGCTTACTAGTACTGAACATATTTCTGAAAACCTTGTAATTGACTTCACTTATTTTTTCTATTACATGTAAGGGGCCTTGCCATTTTGCTAAAAATGTGTGCACATGGGAAGGTAACAACACAATAACTTTGTCTCCCATGGCAAACTCTCTGGTCTGAGCCCCGTCATTAGAATTTTTCTTTTGAGTTTCCTGCACTTTCACCAAATTTCCGGCTACCACAGTTTTAAGTTTCGTCAGTCTGTTTCTTATTTTTAAAATGTAACTCACCAAACTGTCACAGGTTTCTCCTCCCAGACCTCTCTCACAACATCTAAAATACCTTTCGGTTGCCTACCGTACAGCAACTCGAAAGGGGAGAAACCTGTCGACGTCTGGGGAACCTCTCAGACAGCACACATTATATACGGTAAAAAAACTGTCCCAATCTCTTCCATCCTCCTGAATTACTTTTTTTAACATCTGTTTTAGAGTCTTGTTAAATCACTCGACTAAACCATCCATTTGAGTGTGGTAAACATTTATTTTTTTAATATGCCAGAATTTACACATTTCCTTCATTACCCCTGACATGAACGACGTACCCTTATCAGTAAGGATCTCCTTTGGGACCCCAGCCTGTGAAAAGATCGGTATTAATGCTTGGGCTATACTTTGGCATTAGCTTTCCTTCGGGGAACAGCCTCTGGATATCGGGTGGCATAATCTAATATGACCAAAATATACTGAAAACCTGTTAGTGACATTTCAATCGGTCCGATTAAATCCATAGCTATTCTTTCAAACGGGGCTTCAGTTATCGGTAATGGAATTAAAGGAGCTTGCTTAGGTTTCTGGTCTGACACTAGCTGACACTTATCACAGGTTACACAAAACTGCTTCACATCCTGATAAATCCCCGACCAATAAAATCTGTGCATGATTTTGTGCCTCGTTTGGTCTACTCCAAATGACCCCCTAACAGGTGACTATGTGCCAAATGTAACACGACCTGTTGCAGTGACTTTGGAACCAACAGCTGCTCAAGCCATTACCCTTCATCAGTTTTAGTTACCTGAAACAGTAAATTGTTTTTAATAATACAATGTGTCAGGCTATGACTGTCCCTTTCCTGCCAATAATCTCCCTCGGTACTAAAGACCTGGTAGCCAGATATGTCTTAACATCTCTGAATACAGATTATCCTCACTTCAGACTTATCGTACACTTTTAGGTCACCCAGTAAGTCAGCCGAGAACAAACTCTGTCCACAGCCCGAATCCAATAAAGCCACAGTATTTTTACCCTCAATTTCCACTGGGATTGTGTACTCCGATTTAGTCGGGGCTGTAAATAAATTATTCACCGTGGTAACCAGGTGACAATCCATGGCCTCAATTTCACTCTTTTTCGGACAGTATCTAGCAATATGCCCAAAACCCACCCAATTAAAACACTGAATTTCAGGGTTCTTACAGAATGTATACCTCTGTCTAACCTGTTTCCCATTTCCCCCACCCCAAGGTCCCTTCACGGTTTCCAACCGCTCTTCAGCGCCCCCTTGCCCAAAATCAGTCTTACCGGTTTCTCCGGTGTTCCGCAAGGTCGGGCTCGAGGGTCGAAAGGCTCTTCTTGTCGATGTTGGGGAAGTATTCCAGGTTATGTCCAGTGCCGTTAACTGCCTCTCAACCAACCCAATCTGGTCATCAGCAGTTTGAGGGTCGCATTATAGCCACTGCTGGGCTAGATGAATGAGATCAAATAGCTGCGACCGGGGTGGTTCCCTTCTACATACCCCCAGGTGTGATACCGCAGGGCTCCATTTTGCGTCGCTCCATTGTCGCCCTAGTGTCGCTCCCGATACTTATCATTTTGTTGCATCGCTACCCGTTTTCACTTGTCACATTGTGTCTGGTGTCCTTCATTAACCTAGCCTTTCATTAACTGCACAGTGGTTTATTTTTTAAATACATGCCACATGGAAACCAAGTGCTATGCGTGCTGTACCAAAGGTGATTTTAATAGGATGTAATGTAATTTCGAGCCAGGGTAAAGTAGCTGTACGTTAGAAAAAAAAACTGTTATAACGAAGTGCTTTGTAATTAGGAATGTGCTACCCCTGCCTCACTCCAAGTCTCACCAAGCGCCCTGGGGAAAAAATAACACAGTGGTGGGTCTAATAGTATGAGAAAATGACTTTTGCAGTTTTCATTTACTTACCCAACATGAATAAAAGCTGCTGTAATACAGCTCCAACTTTGAGTCAGAGTGGACTACCGCTATTGAAAGTGGATTGATTTTTTTGTTCGTTTTGTTGTTTCTTTCCCTCTCAGCCCCCTGCTCAATGCAATCATAATTTTTAAACATTCTGCCTCTCTGTGCTCAGTTCACATCCAAACCTCAGTGTTGTAGATACAGTGCAGTATGTGTTTCACTGAACAGTTGAAACTGTTTCTTGAAAATCCCATTTCCATTTATTAAAGAATTGTAACTTCTAACACCCCACATTTATTTGGTGGATGTGATGGAGAGAATTCCATATTCCATCACTAACCATGAACACGGACCGTTTTAAAACTTGTAATGAACTTTTAGAACATAAGCTGTACTTTTGGAGAATTCATATTGTGGTTTTATACAATGTAAAATTACACTGTTTAGTTTTAAACAAACCAAAAAGTAAATAATACAATCTGTAACTTACCTGGGGAAGGGATGGTGTCTGTGTTGATGCAGGGGTGACAGCCTGTAAACAAATAAAACAACAAAGTTAGTAAAGAAGCTGGTGTGGTGTACGGGAGTTTATTTTACAGAGTAGGTGCACATATTCTGTGAGATAATGCTTGGTTTTACCCAAGTTAAAACGCGGTTGCTTACATGAATTGATTTGGCTATGAAATATTTACAGTTTCTCCTGAATCCTGGAGGCAGTCGCTGATTATGGGGATGGCCATGTTGGGGGAGAGCGCACATGCAGCAACACTCATATAGACGGGAGCGTGTCTAATGTCTAATGTCTAATGTAACTTTTGCACTTTAACCTTGTCTCCTGACATCTTCCTGCTTCAAACACCAACCGCCCGATCACACAACCTTAGAGTGGACATTTCTATGTTGCACTTTTGGCCATTGCTAACACTTGATTTGTGGTATGCTATAATGCTTTCTTTTTGTTGCTGTTTGGGCAGATACTATTATTTGTATTTTAAATGTGTTGCATGTGTTCTAACCAATTTAATCATTACTCAGTCAAATATTAAATTAGCCTTATTAAATCATTCTTTATTAGTCTGTAACACAATGCTGTGTTTATGGAGCAGTTTCAAACCTGTCAATTACAAGGGAGTAATACAATTACACACACAGTGGGGTAGATAGAAAATGGGGTCATTTAAACTCATACTTTCTGTGTCTTATATGACTAATGATTACGCAAAAGTGATTTTCAAGACTATTTAAAATACATGTTTCCCTTGTGTTGCGTAGTTCATGTAAGGCTAGCATACCTGTTGTATTGAAACACAACACCAATTACAATTCTACCGGAATATCGAATGTGATAACTAATCGAAAGACCTATCGTATTTGAACTTATGATCTTGCAATATGACCCTGACCTAGAGGAATAAGTATAACACCTATGCTGATGGAAAGTTGAGACAGGTGTATTGGTCATACACAGTACCTCCTCAGTCACCGCGTGGATTCTGTTTTATTTATCTTTTTAAATACATTTTGTGCACCCCTTTATTTTACCTTTGGTTTTCTTCCCAATACAGACTGACAAATAGGACACAAATCTGCACTCCACTGACTGCATGGCACCCTATACTCCACGCAGTCATACCTTTAGCAGGTGAGCTGCTCAGGGACCCAGATGCTAGTTATTTGTAACCTTTAAAAAAGATATACACCAATTTAATAAAAGCAAAGGGATTAAAAACTCTGCTTATTCCTTATGGTTGGTATTTATATATACACTGAGTGTACAAAACATTAGGAACACCTGCTCTTTCCGTGAAATATACTGACGAGGTGAATCCAGGTAAAAGCTATGATCCCTTATTAATGTAACCTGTTAAATCCATTTCAATCAGTGTAGATGAAGGGGAGACAGGTTAAAGAAGGATTTTTAAGCCTTGACACAATTGAGACATGGATTGTGTACTGTATGTGTGCCATTCAGAGGGTAAATGAGCAAGACAAAAGATTTAACTGCTTTTGAACGGGGTGTGGTAGTAGGTGCCAGGCATGCCGGTTTGAGTGTGTCAAGAACTGCAACGCTGCTGGGTTTTTCACGCTCAACAGTTTCCCGTGTGTATCAAGGATGGTTTACCACCCAAAGGACATCCAGCCGACGGCAGGCCAGTGGTCGAAAACGGCTCATCGATGAAAGAGGCCAAAGGAGGCTGACATGAATTGTACAGAGCAACAGACGGGCTACAGTTAGTCAACTGACAGTCCAGTACAACATTTGTGCCAAAAGACCCATAAAAGAATGCACAACTCGTCGTACCTTGACATGAATGCGGTATGGCAGCCGACGACCTAACAGAGTTCCACTTCTTTCAGCAAAACACAAGAAACTGCGGTTGCAGTGGGGTAAGGAACGAAAACACTCGACACTGGAGGATTGGAAAAACATTGGCTGGTCTGATGAATCCCGGTTCCTGCTGTTTCACGCTGATGGGAGGACTAGGGTATGGAGAAAACCACATGAGTACATGCATCCATCATGCCGCATGTCAACATTGCAGGCTGGTGGTGGTGGTGTGATGGTGTGGGGTGTGTTTTCATGGCACACTTTGGGCCCCTTAATAAAAGTGGAGCAACTTTGAATGCCACGGGATATCTGACCATCATTGCCAATCAGGTGCATCCCTTCATGGCAGCAGTGTATCCATCTGCTAATGGATTTTTTCAGCAGGATAATGCCCCATGGCTAGGATTGTCCAGGAATGGTTCCACGAACATGACAGCGAATTCAGCTTACTGCAGTGACCTGCCCAGTCACTAGATCTCAATCCAATTGAGCATCTGTGGGATGAGATGGAACGAGCTATTCGGAGTAGAGATCCACTACAAGCCAACTTGACACAACTATGGGAAGCATTGGAGTCAACATGGGCCAGCATCCCTGTGGAACGCTTTCGACACCCTGTAGAGTCCATGCCCCAACGAACTGAGGCAAAAGGGGGTGCAACTCAATATTAGGAAGGTTTTCCTAATGTTTTGTACACTCAGTGTATATATATATATATATATATATATATATATATATATATATATATATATATATATACAGTACTGTGCAAAAGTTTTAGGCAGGTGTGAAAAAATGCTGTAAAGTAAGAATGCTTTCAAAAATAGACATGTTAATAGTTTATATTTATCAATTAACAAAATGCAAAGTGAGTGAACAGAAGAAAAATCTACATCAAATCAATATTTGGTGTGACCACCCTTGCCTTCAAAACAGCATCAATTCTTCTAGGTACACTTGCACACAGTTTTGAAGGAACTTCGGCAGGTAGGTTGGCCCAAACATCTTGGAGAACTAACCACAGTTCTTCTGTGGATTTAGGCAGCCTCAGTTGCTTCTCTCTCTTCATGTAATCCCAGACATACTCGATGATGTTGAGATCAGGGCTCTGTGGGGCCATACCATCACTTCCAGGACTCCTTGTTCTTCTTTACGCTGAAGATAGTTCTTAATGACTTTCGCTGTATGTTTGGGGTCGTTGTCATGCTGCAGAATAAATTTGGGGCCAATCAGATGCCTCCCTGATGGTATTGCATGATGGATAAGTATCTGCCTGTACTTCTCAGCATTGAGGAGACCATTAATTCTGACCAAATCCCCAACTCCATTTGCAGAAATGCAGCCCCAAACTTGCAAGGAACCTCCACCATGCTTCACTGTTGCCTGCAGACACTCATTCGTGTACCGCTCTCCAGCCCTTCGGCAAACAAACTGCCTTCTGCTACAGCCAAATATTTCAAATTTTGACTCATCAGTCCAGAGCACCTGCTGCCATTTTTCTGCACCCCAGTTCCTGTGTTTTCGTGCATAGTTGAGTCACTTGGCCTTGTTTCCACGTCGGAGTTATGGCTTTTTGGCCGCAAGTCTTCCATGAAGGCCACTTCTGACCAGACTTCTCCGGACAGTAGATGGGTGTACCAGGGTCCCACTGTTTTCTGCCAATTCTGAGCTGATGGCACTGCTGGACATCTTCCGATTGCGAAGGGAAGTAAGCATGATGTGTCTTTCATCTGCTGCAGTAAGTTTCCTTGGCCGACCACTGCGTCTACGGTCCTCAACGTTGCCCGTTTCTTTGTGCTTCTTCAAAAGAGCTTGGACAGCACATCTGGAAACCCCTGTCTGCCTTGAAATTTCTGCCTGGGAGAGACCTTGCTGATGCAGTATAACTACCTTGTGTCTTGTTGCTGTGCTCAGTCTTGCCATGGTGTATGACTTTTGACAGTAAACTGTCTTCAGCAACCTCACCTTGTTAGCTGAGTTTGGCTGTTCCTCACCCAGTTTTATTCCTCCTACACAGCTGTTTCTGTTTCGGTTAATGATTGTGTTTCAACCTACATATTGAATTGATGATCATTAGCACCTGTTTGGTATAATTGTTTAATCATACACCTGACTACACTACCGGTCAAAAGTTTTAGAACACCTCCATTTTTTCAGTTTTTATTGAAATTTACACAGTTTAATGTCTCAATGTACTCTGAAATTAAAGCATAGGACAAATAAACAATTGGAGATAAAAAAGAAATCATGGAATCGTTTTGTTTAACAAAATTTAATCTAAATTTTTGACTCATCAAAGTAGCCACCTTTTGCAGATATAACAGCCGAACACACTCGTGGCATTCTTTCTACAATGGAAATCAAATATTGTTCGGAAAGTTCTTCCCAACACTGTTGCAGAAGTTCCCACAAATGTGTTGCACTTGTAGGTTGCTTTGCTTTCACCCTTCTGTCCAGTTCATCCCAAACCAGCTCGATGGGGTTTAAGTCTGGAGACTGTGCTGGCCATTCCATGATTTGAAGCCTACCGTCTTATTCTTTTCTTCTAAGGTAGTTCTGACATAGCCTGGAGGTATGTTTTGGGTCATTATTTTGCTGTAGGATGAACCCCTGACCAACTAGGCGTATACCAGAGGGTATTGCATGGCGCTGCAAAATGCTGTGGTAGACCATCACGCTTCCTCCTCCATGTTTGACAGTTGGTGTCACACACCGAGGAACCATCCTTTCGCCTACTCGACGGCGTACAAAAACCCTGCGTGATGAACCGAAGATTTCAAATTTTGAGTCATCGGTCCATAAGACCTTCTTCCAGTCTTCAGTAGTCCACTGGCGGTGCTTCTTGGCCCAGGCAAGCCTCTTTTTCTTATTTTGCCATCTTAGCAATGGCTTTCTTACTGCCACTCGACCTGTCAAACCTGCAGCTCGAAGTCTTCTCTTCACAGTTGAAACTGAGACTTGCTTACTTCGACCAGTGTTAAGCTGTGCTTGAAGCTGTTGTCCTGTGAGCCCCCTATCACGAAAGCTGTTGACTCTCAGAAACTTGTCTTCTGATTCTGTTGTGGCTTTGGGTCTGCCAGACCTCTTCCTGTCAGAGTTTCCTCCAGTTTCCATGTGCCTTTTGATGGTGTAGGAAACTGTACTCACTGACACCTTGGCTTTCTTTGCAATTTCTCTAAAGGAAAGACCTACACTTTTAAGAGTTATAATGGTCTGTCTGTCTTCCTTTGTTAATTGCCTTTTTCTCGCCATTATGATAGCAATATACTACTTCCTGCAGTACAATACTGTCCAAATAATGCTTAAGAGGGTGTAGTAACACAGTATGTTCCAACACTGCTTTTATACAGACAGAGGGTTTGTAAGTAATCAACAAAAGTTGGGACACCTGTAGGAATTGTTAGCATCAACTTTCAAGGCTTAATTTACTTCCATTGCTGCAGAACAGCTGTAAGTTGTTAACCCATTACTTGTTCCCTGAAAAAGGCCTTTTTGCATAACTCTGAAACGTACATTATTTTTCAGTTTTTGGTAACCTAAACTTTTTTTTTAACCTCTGGCAGTTTACCGCTTACCTTTGTACCATTTCAGGTTATTCACTGGACTTGAACTGCTTAAATTTCAATAAAAACTGGAAAAATGAGGGTGTTCTAAAACTTTTGACCAGTAGTGTATATGCCTACAAAATCCCTGACTTTGTGAAAATGTACCTAGAAGAATTGATGCTGTTTTGAAGGCAAAGGGTGGTCACACCAAATATGGATTTGATTTAGATTTTTCTTCTGTTCACTCACTTTGCATTTAGTTAATTGATAAATATAATCTATTAACATGTCTATTTTTGAAAGCATTCTTACTTTACAGCATTTTTTCACACCTGCCTAAAACTTTTGCACAGTACTGTATATATATATATATATATATATATATATATATATATATATATATATATATATATATATATATATATATATATATATATATTCTCCTACTAATCGATGCAAATGTGATAAAGGAAGTGCATAATTAATTTATGGTTTTAAACTACTGTACTGTATACCAACAATGGTAGGCAAATGCCTATGGGTGTATGAGTTATTTGTAGGATATTTTTAAACAATATCTAATATATATATATATATATATATATATATATATATATATATATATATATATATATATATATATATATATATATGTTAAGAGGTATGATAAGAATTGAAGATACAACAGGAAACCACCAGGGATCTAAATATAGCATATATATAGTACAGAAATCCGTTGTGTATCTGCCTGTCACACATCCGCCCTAACCGTTTATCACCATGATCAAGCTCTTCAGCAACGTCACCCATGTGTACAGCGCTAATGCAAAATGGCTACAGGAAAGCGAAAGGGAGTTGTGCTTACAATTTACAGTTTAGTTTTTTTTGTAACCCTATGCATTTTGCTACTGTGTAAATTACCCAACACTAATGTTAGTGTATACAGCAGTGTGGCAGAGCAGGAGCACTGCGCATGAAGAGGGTTTTTGTGTAAATGTATGTTGTAAATAGTGTGTATTTACTGTAATTAATAAAAGCTGAATCTCAAAACAATATTTCTGTGAATATAGTAATTGTTACCGCTCTGTATAATGGTATTTAATACAGGATTCATTCATCTGCCTTTTTACATACCCACCCTTACTCTGGTCCCACCGCAGTCACATTCACGACGGACTACTGTACTTTCATTTTGGCACAGTTTATTTACAGTGTTAATTGTTTTCTTTTATTTTATATCGGTATAACTTGCTTGCTATCATTATATATCAACATATAAAATTGATTCAGGCACCAGAAGTAAAATAATGTGATCTGGGGATTTTGAAAACAATAATTTTGAAAGAAGGTTTTATTTTGTGAAAAATGATGATGAAGAGGTGGATCCAAAACCATCCTTAGATATTTCATCGGAGTATACAGCAGTAAAGCAATAGACCCCACCGTTCATCTCTGCATGGTTTCAAAGTGTTCACATTCCTCTGTGCTCGCACCAAAGCAAGTTAGTGGTGTGATATAGTATTAGAAAACGATCCAGTACCATCAGCCAGCTGCCTGGCTTCTGTCAGACAGAAGATGCCTGCTGGAACGTCACAGCATCAACTGTGAATCAAACTTAAATCAATCTACACAAGTGCCGGCTTTTTCATTTTGACTTGCTGTATTGGACAGCAAATACTAAACAAAGGCACAATTGCTTCAAATGTATTTCATTATCCACCAAAATAAGCCAATCAATATTTTGCATCAACGAAAGCAACCAATCCTGTACCCGCAACTGCCGAGCCAGCCAATCACAGCCTGTCAGCTCGACTGCAGCTCTTTCAACAACAACAAACTGAGACACGGACAGTTTAGTAATATTACTGCTCCATTCAGATGTCTGGCACTGTCCAGATAACTCTGAGAAATAAAAGTTAATTGTTTAATAAAGTTTTTTTTTTTCTCTCATTATATATGTGATCCTTTATGAACATTTTGGGGACTATTTTCCTAAAACGGTTCTCAGCGGAAGGGTACCAGACGAATAATTACAAGTTCAAGGTAAATCTAGATTTTAAAGAAATAATGAGAAAAATATTTTTCCAACAGAAATAGCACACTCTATATAAAGGCTCTACTGTGTGGTAGTCCAAATAATTTACCCCAGGACCTCGAGAAAACTGAAGTGATTACTCCCGTTTCCTGATATCATTTATCTAACTCAGGAAAAGGGAAGTAATGATTTCCGTTTTCACGAGATCCTGAGATAAGTGATCTCGGGATCTCGACATACCAAAGATTTTTTTTCCCCCGATGGTCTCAATGAGCCACTGTATACATATGTATGTTTTCCTGTATATAAAAACTTTATTTTTATTCTTCAGAAATCTTGTGTTTTGTATTTATTATACTGTTTACAAATACAATGTTTATTGTGTTGCTACCTACAAAAAACGTTTTTTTTTTATTGTGCATGATGCTTGTGTTACTTTTTTCAAAAATAAATATTTTTATTGTTTATAAAACACAAGTATTTATCAATTGTGTGAGTCTTATTTATTTTACTATGTTTGACTGGACCACAGATGCTTAAAGGCTTAATGGAAATGTTAATAAAGACAAAGTTAAAGCAAATCAATGTTTTACAGAAAACAATAACCCAGAGCGAGTGGCAAGTACACCTCAATAATAATAACTGCAGCGACTATTCTTCTCAACAACTAAATCGGAAAGAAATCAACATAACATCCTGTTGGCTTATGTCAGTGACAACTCTGATGCATTAATAATAATAACCGTGTGGCTTCAAATACGGAATGCTTTATTCACATTTATTGCACAGCTATAGTTTCTTACCAAAAAGATCAAACAAGTAGCCTTTATTTAAAACTAAATAAACAAATAAATAAATACAGTATTGTGAGCGGTGTACCCCAGAAATCAGACTGAAAACCTAATTCTTTTATTTTAACAAAGAAAAAGCATATTCGCTAGTCGGCCAGCATTGCGGATAGCTGTCAGCACATTGCGAATTCTTCGCCCTGAATGACCTAGCCATATGGTAAGTCTTACTTATGGTAGGTTGTAACCTAGCTATAAGTGGAGACGTACACATATAAAAAAAACAACAACAAAAAACACCACTGTTCAACCCAATTGGTTCTCCATTTAGGCCCATGACTGAATGGTAAAGATGATTGTTCAGGTCAAGATGTGCATTGGTGGAGCTTTGTGAGAAAACTGCCACTCACATTACTATTGCCATCTCTATGCTTTAGTCTTCTATGTACTGTTGCTCTTTAAAAGCAGTGGTGTGTTTGTTTTTCATTGCAACATTTTATAAACGTGGAAAGATTTTGTTTCATATCATTGATGAGGGTTATTTGTCTGGAGTTACTTGAAATGCTCTGAAGAGGATATACATGTATAAAAAAAAAGATTTTTATCTAGTCATTACACGTACCTAAATTAACAGACAACAGACTAATCCACTTATTTTGTTTGTGTGTGTTTTGAAGACAACTTGGAGGTTTTTACAGCTCTGCACTTGTGTTTGCACGTCATTGCAGATGGGGTGTCCTATTATAGCATGTCATTGAAGTCACTGCCAGATATTTTCTTTAACATCAAGTAATCAAAGAAACTACAAAATGATATAGCGAAAGCCATAATAGTAGTACAGTATTTCATGTTAGATTTTGAAGTGTCACATGTTTCAAATGGTCATTTTTGATATGGAAAACTACAAAGCGGTATGCAATTCAATATGTTAAATGTAACATTATTCAACAGGTTTCATTCGACTTTATGAAGCAAAATTAGTTAGCTCTATATGGTGATGCAAAACCTTTGGCCTTAGCTGTACTGTGCTATATTATTTGTTTATTTAGCAGATGCCTTTATCCAAGGCGATAGCAACAAAATGAAAAATAATCAATTTTCTAATTTTCTAATTTCCTTCTTCCAACCAGAAATAGTTTTACTCAGATTAATTTGTAAACAAAAAGGTATCGGATTGTATATTGAGGCAGAGGGATAGCAGTTTTGTTTATAGACCTAATGTACTGACTTTGATTTACAGAAGCTGCTTCATATGCTTCAAGCTCTCATCTGCTTGTGGATTGGGTTTTCGTGCCGTATTTTTGGTGTTGGTAGCTGCATGCCGACCTTTGCCTTGCCATGTTTTAACATAATCTTCAGGTCTGAACAATACCAGTGGCGCACTGACAAATCTGATAAACAGCAGCAACAACAGTGTTATTGTTAAGAACAATTGATTTCTTGGCATTGTTTTTGGTGGTTGTAATAAAAATAGTAATTTTCTTACTCCTAGATGTGACATTCTAAAACATATCGTTACAGAACACTTTTGTCATTCAATCAATGTAACAGGAAGTTATTTTTTTTTTGCATACGTTTTATCATTTGCAAACTGTGTAATTCTCACCTGTCAGACAAAAATGTACCGGATCTGCGATCCAGTAAGATATGTCACAAATTAACCCTTGGTTTTACTGTGTCCTAATATGTGAAGAAAACCAACAGCTGCAGGGCTACATTGCTTATTATAGTATGCTAAAAGTAATGTCACGCTAAAGAACTACAGTGAGATTCTTTTGGCTGTAAAAGTCGTACTCCTGCACTACTATGCGGATTGGTTGCCATTGTGGGTAACAAACAATGTAAATAGCATACAAAACAGGACCAGAGGAAATAGACAGAGGGTAGAAGAGTAGTGAGGGATTGAAATGCATTACTTGGCCATGTTGTTGATGCTGAATCATTGGGATCATTTGAAACCCGACTTGACAAAGTTTTGAGATCAATCAGCAGCTACAAGGAATCAGACAAACATCAGTGGCATGAATGGCCTCCTTTCATTTGGAAATGTTCTTTTGGTCTAGTTCATCAGTCCATTAAGAGTTGCATGCCAAAATATGTAGCTGGCATTTTATTCATTGCATAAGCACTTGTGATGAAGATCAGTTTCTGGGCTACTGTATACCATACATATTTTAGTAGTTTGAACACAGATGTGCATTGGTTGAGTCAATCCTGGATATGAATCAAAAGCCTCCCAGTTGATAAGCTTAACATGGGATTACCCCTGAAAATATTGGGGGGGATTCCCTGGTACTGTAAAAAAAATAAGAAAAAATAAACCAATGGCTTCTTCCGGCATGGGTCATCAAATCATCCCCTAAGCTCTTTGGATGATTACATAGTGCCGATAAGCTCAGTATTAACTAATAACAAAAGTTAACAAATAAATACCAAATGCAGTGTTTCTGCTGTATCTATGGTTATGCAGAAGACCATGGGTCTTTTAACAGCCTCTGTTTGTTTTTGTTACTCCCTAAAAACAGTACCCTCCTTTGCAAACTGTTGCTTTTGTACAGCATTTCTTCCTACAAGAGAAGCGATCTAATGGTATTCAGAATTAACTTTATTAAAAAATAAAAAAATAAAAAAACTAGGGAAATGCCCCAACATTCATTGTATCGTTTTCATTGTGTTAAACATCCCAGAATAGCCTTCAGTGACTCGCATTACAACAAGAAGAGGATACTTAAAGCTGTAAAGAGTGCAAAGTGTTCATTCTTTTTGCAGTAAGTTAGATGGCAGCTCCCATTTCCCATGTTCAGCATTGGTATTGATATTAGAGCGAAATCAAGTTATCTGTGCTGCTGGAATATATACAACATAAAATCATATATGTTTAAATTATTTGGGATTTTCCTTTTAACCGATTTACAGCCAAGCACTTTTATCATAGATGTCCCCCCACAGCTAAGCATTTTATGATTCTTTTTACCACACTGTTAAAGAGCTATAAAAAAAACTTACTGTATTCCTTCAAATTTTTAACCATTTTTGGCCATAAAATTGCCAACAAAAGACGTGACTGCCGAGAAAAGGCGAAACAAAACGTTACTGCCCGATCTCAAATCATCCATGACATACAAGCAGCCATTTTCAAAGAAGCGGCATTAGCTTCCTGAGGAATTCAAAGAAGCAATTTCAGCGTTTCTAACAAACAGTACCAGCTTGGATAGATCGGAAATGCTGATCAGACCCCCACATTTTTTAACATGCCATGCAATATCACAGTTCACAAATTGGGAGATAAACAGGTGTGAGTAATCACGACTGAAAATGAGAAGCAGCACATAACTGTAATGCTCTGTGTGATAGCAGACTGCCGCAAACTGCGTAACTGAGGTTGTATCTTTGTAAATGCATATTTATTTTATGTTTTAATTTTTTTCTCAAATTGAGGGTGGGAAATTTGGGCTCCGTCTTAAATTCAAAGGAATACAGTATTTGAGACAGTAGAAAATGCAATGTGCTTGATGTCCCAGTATCTGAAGGAAAACAACACCTGAACCTTTTATATACAGATTGTGCTTGGTATAAACGGTTTGCAGTATCTACCATCGATGCTACCAAATTTGTTCATGAAAATATGTCCTAAATAAATAATAATCACCAATAATATCTACTTGCTTTTATCCCTTTCTTACCTACCAACGTTACTGATTTCTACCTTTCTCTTACCTCTATTTTACTTAATTTCACTCACTGACATATTTACCTGTCCTGCATTCATCTTCCCCCGCATATGTGATGAACAGTACCTAGCAATAATTTACTTGTTCACTCCTATATAAGGTTAATGTCTGATATGTGCAGTAACCAGCACACTCTCTTAATGGAATCATAAAGAGAAGTGTCCAGATTTGCACACTTTATCATTTGGAAGTTGACTAATTGCTGTGATGTAACAATGTGACCCAAAAGACATTTCAACATTAAAGACATTGAGAAAGCCTTCTAGAAAGAATTGTATACATTTATTTTAGTATTACTGTCGTGTATAAGGGGTGTGAATTATACAAGGAGTCTAATGCAAGGCTGCTCAGTCATGTGACTAATACAGGGGATACATGTTATTTACAAAAAGCTTCCTTGTAAAAGTACTGTATTATGAGTACTAGGTTTAAGGTAACAGTCATAGATTTGGTTTACCATTTAACCATCCAATAGGTAGGGTTGAGTATACTGACTGTTAACTGAATGAAGTGCTGTTATTGCAGCTCACTCTTAAGCGCCTTTCACACTGGCACTAATACTGGGGTCTGGACTCGGGTTCTAGATGCCTGGGTCACAATCCCGCGTACTGTGAAACCACGTACCTGGGTCATACCCGGGTTAACCCGGGTCCCAGCGACCCACCTCAGGATGTGGGTTGACACGCTTTGACCCGGGTTGAGCAAGACAAAATGTATGATGGTCAACAAAATAACAAACAACCACGCCTGTGTGAAGGTTTCACTTCCACGAGGAACATTTTTGTTTATTCTTATTCTTGAGGCACACCATGAGCCAGATTGCAGCAGGGATGAAGAAACATTTGCTTTAATCAACATTTGGGCCGACGGTTCGATCCAGAGAAGCTTGGATGGAAGAGTCTGTAACAAGCTGCTTCCGGAGTATTGATACATGTATTGTGTAATTGCGTCTAACATCCAGGTCAACCCTGCCAACCCTCATGACACCGGGTAGAGCATGCCAGTGTGAAAGGGGATTTATTCTATTTTCTGCCATTGAAAGCAGAGAAAGTCAAGTGCCATTTATAGGATGAAATATCAGAATGGAAAACTAGCACCTACAACGAATGAATTGTTGCTAAATTCTGAATTATGTAATGGAAAAAAGTAATAAATTATAGGGCTTATTAAATTGGTCTAAAAAGTGGTATACAGTATAACAACATCAATGCCATTGTTCAAATGATTAAACACATGTCTGTGTACCAAAGTTGTCAAAAAACTTAGCATGAGAGTTTATTTAATGCATTTTTTTCTGTTAAATGTAAAACACCAGGGACAGTTCTTATTGTGTATTTATTACAATGATGGAACCATCCACTATTTTGGATCAATTGAAAACACCCCAATGCATTTTAAAGGTCCAGTAGTACAAGTAAATATACCTAAATAAGCAGGTCAGTGATTTTTTTTCACAGATTGAAAGTTCTTTTGAGATCCAGTACTCATGAGTGTACATTTAATATCTAAAAGAAGGCCTGAAAGCTGAGAGTATGGTAAGATGTCTGTCACAGAACCTCGAAACATTGATTTTCTTTTTTTCTCCCAAAAGTCCTGAGACTATTAATTGTAAAAAAAACAAAAAAAAAACACAGTACATATAATCTCCTTTGTGCTTTGCTAAAGCTTATTCTAAATAGTCTGACTAACCTGCACAGTTTTGAAGGAGATGTGGCATTGTGTCCAACTCAGTGGTTGGTTGGTATATGGAAAGGAAGCTTTTAGTTTTTGTTCTCCCCCTGCCAGTTACAGGAGTGGTGCAGGGCCTTCATTTGGCCCATTTCACACTGAGCCTGCTTTCTGCCTGAGAGGCGTCTGTCTGATGTTTCCTTTGCATGCTTTCACTTTCAAGATCTTCCCTTTCTTATGTAAAAAAGGCAATTACAGTTGTGTCTGTTTGTTTAAAACAAAATAGCTGTTAATTAGTGTTTTCACAACCCTCGCCTTTGTAGGCCCGGGGTTTCACTTTGTAGTTTCTCTCTAGATTGCATATGGTTTTGATGCCGGCTGATAGAACAGGAACACAAACTGATAGATTTTAATGAATATATACAGTACTTTTCTCTGCTTCATTATCATCAGATTTTTTGTTAAGAACCTCTTATGTTTTCAAATTAATTATACTTTTTTGTGTTGTCCCACCTCAAAACATCATGCTGTTGCTTTTTTAGGAAGCTGTATTGTATATGGTTTATGTTTAATATTTATAATATGTGAACCTTGTTTTATCCTGATTTAAGAATGATGCCCCTGATAGAGAGGTCAATGCTGGAGGCGAAGTTTCCAGATTCATTAATAAATAATATAAACCCCTGAGGTTACATGGGGAGCCGGCTCTAATTTATAAAATGTCTCCTACCTGGATCATCAGTAGGCATTTTTTTTTACATAGTGAGGGGTAGGTTGGACTAGTGGAGTTTCATACTGGGACCTAAAAACCTGTCTTAGCCACTTATTGACTATTACTGTAGGCAGCCACTTTATAAACTCCAAGCTCACTGTCACCCAGTTGTTAAAATGAAACAAATTTGTAATCCACTGAACAGGGACAGTTGTGTCAACATTGGTCTTTATTAAATAATTGCAATGCATTATATTATGTAACAGCTGCATTGTGTGATTACATGTTTACAGTTTGCTTTCATTATATGTATTTGTGAGTTAAATAAAATAAATATATTTTCAATTATCAAACCAATTGGGACCAGTTGTATGCTGCATTTATTTGCTTTTAAAATAAACTTAAATTACCACTCAGATCAGTATTTCTTGAACAATTGTATTGATTTTCTTTTTACTGTACTTTCATTATTGTTTTCATAAGCTTTTTTTGTGTTGGGTTCATCCACTATGGAAAGCAATTACATTATACCTCAGGATCTAGGGTATTTGGCAGCTGCTTGGGGGGCCTACATTAGGTTACCATTGGTTAGAAGCCCCCATACATAACGTGCCATTACATTAGGCGCTAATTGGCACCTCATTTGGCTGGGGTTTGAAAAAGACACAGGGTAATGATGGAAAAGAATGTAAGGCTGGTGCAAAATAAGATGCCCAAAGGAAGTTGAGATGGAATGTATTAGCTTGGAATGACTGGAAACAAGGGGCACAGGATATTACCACTAACCTTGAGAGCACTCCAAGCTGTCTTATAAGGCATTGCCATGCAGAACCTGAAGATCCTTGTCTTACATTGCTCTGAAGGATCAGTTGGAAGCTTTGCTTTTTATAAAATGAATGCCTGGAACATTTGGCTCAAACGTCTGTCTGTGCTATAAAATTACGTGCTGTCACAAGTGCTGCAATAAAGAAGAGTCCAGCAACATCTATTACAGGGAGGGGGGGGGGTCTCCGTATTACTGCAAGGGAGGCACATTGTTTCCATTCTGTGAGGATATTAAAAATCTACTGTCTAAGCAATTCAGTTAAGCCGTAATTCTGTTTATGTAGTCAGCATCTAGACACGGTTTTAAAGTTTACATTGGCTCAAGCACCCTCCTTGCTTACATTAAGTATGATAATTGACCACAAAACACCTAATAGCTGTCAAACCATGCACTGCAAAACTGATTTCAAACCTTAAATCATTACAACTGTTTCAAACAGTACTTTTATCTAAACTACAACAGCAAAATGATCTGAGGAACTTATCAAACTTATCTAACACCTCGTCACAGAAGGATATATTTAATCTTCCAAACCACTGCAGACAAAACTGAAATACCGCACAAATGTTGAGTAAATGTTTTGAATTGCTTAAATATTTATCAAGCATGAAAGACAAACCATTTGAGAAAGATGTTATCAACCAATGAAAAAAAGATGAAAGGAAGGGGCAGAAAGAACAAACTGATTTAATTATTGTTATTCAGTCGGACCAACAGTGCTACTGTAGTACCGCACCTATTTACAATTGCGTTAAATATTATAATGTGAAAAGGACTCAAGTGTAGGGTTCTAATTATAGTTTAACACTGACACCCTGTGTAACTACAACAATGTGCAGCTGGAGTCTTAATTAGGGATGATCTCTTGTCCAATCAGTGCTTGATGTTTGTCAATATGCAAATGAGGATCCAAAACATTAAATGCTGTGCAGCTTCAGTCAGACCCATCAAGAACTTTTACAGTTGTTTCTTAAATGATCTACTTATAATGCTTTATTCACCACTCAAAATGTTTTATTAAAAAAGAAAAGATAATAACATTTTTAACAATTGTATGGGGAGCCAAGTGTAAAAAAAAAAAAGGACAAATATTTTACCAGGTGTTTTTTTTCCCAGATTTAACTTAATACATAAATGTTAACAAAAACATATTTAAAGTCAATATGACAATTAAATCTGGAAAAAAATGCTTCAGTCTTTAAATCTTTTTTTTACACTACGTGAGTCAACGTTGCGCTAACAGATAAATCTGAAAAAAAAAATTATCGTTCAGCAATGAAATCTGAAAAAATAAATCTGGGTTTTCACAAAATAAATATTTATTTTGCCAGCTAAATCTGAAGCTATAAAGCTGTTTTTTTCTCAAAGCTTGTGTAGACCATGTTTATTTCACCCTGCATTTATTAAGGGTATGTACTAGATGTTTTGTAGCATTTCTGTTGTTATGGCAATGACCTCTGTGTTAATATGAGCAGCACTTAGGGTGGACCTTAGATTTGCCTTCATTTCCATATAATTTGATTTACTCTGAAATGTCACTTCCATTCCATTGATTGAGCTTCACTGCTGCCATGGAGCCTGTTCAAAAGGTTAAAGGGACAGGACGGTAGCTGTCACTTTAACAGCCCTCAGACATAAATACAGGCAGCACCAGCCTTTTATTATTATTTATTTCTTAGCAGACGCCCTTATCCAGGGCGACTTACAATTGTTACAAGATATCTCATTATTTTTACATACAATTACATTTTTTTTTCACATTATTTTTACATACAATTACCCATTTATACAGTTGGGTTTTTACTGGAGCAATCTAGGTAAAATACCTTGCTCAAGGGTACAGCAGCAGTGTCCCCCACCTGGGATTGAACCCACAACCCTCCGGTCAAGAGTCCAGAGGCCTAACCACTACTCCACACTGCTGCCCACACTGCTGCTGCTTTTAAAATGGCTGTCCTTGTGAAGGTGTACATCTTTACAAAAATCTATAATTGCAGTTTATTTTTGTTCACCTTTGAGGTTCAACTATTATCATGCACATGTCTTTGAAGCTGAAATGAAACTAGTCATGGCCAAAACATTACCACCTTTTAAATGAAGTCAGTAGTTGATGGGAAATCGGGAGGTATATCCCTGGTTACCACTGGAATATTTGGAAAATATTTTAATTTACAGCCACAACCGTCTGACAAAAAAGCAATTTTTAAGTATTTTTAAACTGCTTTTAATAATAAAAAACACCGATGATATAAACTGGGCCAAAATCCTTTTCAGGACAGCAAGTTAGTGATCCTATGATATTTCACACATTCAGTCCATTTTAACACGTTTTTAGGGTTAGTTAGGAGAGAACATTTTAAAATGTGAATGTGGTATTTAAGTAATAGGTGCTGTTTAAATATATCAAGGTTTGTGCTTAAATACAATGACCCTGTATGCTCTATGCCCCCCCACCCCCCTCTTTTCATCTTTGCCACTCGCTCGGCCCCTTTGTCATTGTGGCGTTAGTTTTCAATAATGAAAACGCTTGTTAGGTGAACAAAGGTGCAGTATGCCTTTAAACACAAGGAGTTAAATATTTCATTTGCCTGCTTATTTGTCTGTTCCAATTGCTTTCCCTACTAAAAAGGAGATGTAATGTGAACTGACAGCAACATCAGTTTTATGTTCTGCAATCAAACTGAACATGACTCCTTTAACATAAATACCATTTACATGGCAGGCTTAATATACAAGCGAATTAGTATTTTTATATCAGTACAGGAACACAGGGCAGGTGTGGAGCGGTCAGCATGTAGACTCAAATATTTTGTTTGGGAGCAAAACTCTCCCAACTCAGAAATCTTTGGAGACCAGGTTTTTGCATATGCTCAAAACGCTTGAAGGAAAATCTTTTTATTTCTCAGTATTGCGGGGGCAAAATGCTCTTGTAAAACTGCTGGCAGATGACAGAAAAATTAAAAGCATTTCCTAAATGACATTTTTCTTTTGCCTTGAATGCTTAACAGCCTATTTTTAGACATTGTAGCAGACTAACAACTTTCTTATGTATTGGGAGATTAAAATATTCACACAAAGTGGATTGGGTATTGATTCAACTTTGGATATATTTACTAAACCTGTCCACTCCAAATAATACCTTAAAAGGCTGTACAGAAAAAAAGCAGGAAGGCGTACATAGCAATCCGTCATTTTTATCTGATTTGCATTAGTCAAGACTAAACCATGGGTGTACAAACAGCATTCTGGGCAGAAATATATCCAACAGGACAAATACATACCGATATTATTTGTTGCCTATGTGCATTTTCATGTGTGTGTGTGTGTGTTTGTTGGTAGGTATGTATGTATGTATGTATATATGTATGTACAGTAAAACCTGTCCAATCCGGCATTGTTTGGGACCGTAAAATTGTGCCGGATTAATGTAATGTCTTGCTTTTGTTTTTGTTTTGTTTTTTATACTAGTTTTAAAATTAGAAAATAAAAATCCCATGACCTGATGCCGGATTGCAGTCAGAGTTCCATTAATTTTAGGAAGAAGAGTTAAAAATCATGCTGAATGCCACATTAGACAGAATCCAGATTGTAGAGGGTATCACACCATTCATTTCAATAGGGATTTGGTTGGGACTCAGAAATCATTCCAAGTTATACAGAATGCTGGTATATAGAGGGGCTTGATTAGAGAGCTTTAACTGTGTGTATGTATGTATGTATGTATGTATGTATGTATGTATGTATGTATGTATGTATGTATGTATACAAAAAAAAATGTTGGTGCAATTAAAATGAAGAAGGGATCCAAATTAAGAAGTGTATTTTAATTAATGTGGCTGCCTGCTTAGCTGTTTAGTAACACTGCTGAGAGCAATGGTCAAAAATGGTGAGAATATATTACGCTTCCAATAAACATTTTTAACAACTCAACCTCCCTCTAAAGTGTTTGTCATTCTTCTATACCTACAGGAAAATACAAAAGGCTCCAGCTGTTAACAGTTTTAACTGCTTGCTTTCACACTTCCATCACATATCATGAGACCTCGAGACATTGAAAGATTAGCCAAGAAGAAAATGGATGACCAGTTCAGTAGTAGTAGTGAATATAGCAATACAGTACACAAAATTGCTTGATACAAGTAATTTGTATCAAGTAATGCAGTAAAAAAAAAGAAAAGCTCAATAAGCATATATTCTCAATCACTACATGTTTTTAGATGCAAGCTGCCATTTCTATGATATAAATGGCTAGTTTCACAGATCCTGATTTAGCACTAATCTTGGACTACCTAATGTTACCTTGGGTAAGGTAATCCAAGATTAGAGATAATCAGAGTCTGTGAAAAAGTTTGGCTTTATTATTTCAATCCAGCTTCTCACCAACTTCTCAAGGAAGCGGTCCTAAAATATAAAAATTGTAAATGTAATACTTGTTGTACTGTTATAACTAACTTGCTTGTTGTCATGGATTGTTCTGCTACAATACTAGCGTAATGCGCAAGAAGTTTATAAGACAAGAGGTGCATGTTATACAAGGCTGCTCAATCATGCACATGTTATATTTAAAAAATGACGGTACTGACTGACTGATTTCATCTCTCTAGTACAAGTAAACCTTATATTTATTTATATATTATATGTTGTTTAAAAATGTCAGATATGATTCAGGGCTGTATGTTTGTCCTGTTCAGTTCTCTCACTCAGGACATGACTGATGCTTTGTACCTCACATGTGCCTTTTACATAAAATCAGAGGTA
This sequence comes from Acipenser oxyrinchus oxyrinchus, assembly GCA_030684275.1. Lineage (NCBI taxonomy): Eukaryota > Metazoa > Chordata > Actinopteri > Acipenseriformes > Acipenseridae > Acipenser > Acipenser oxyrinchus. The sequence continues at coordinate 22,828,637 of CM060256.1, read as the reverse complement.
AAGAAACCATGCTGTTTGCCTTTAGTATGTGCGTGTCAGCATCTGTCACACATTCCTTTGAACAAAATATATGAACACCACCAGTGAATTGTGCAACATTGCTGAATTTGTATACTAGCTGCAAGTACAGTTAATTCATTAGGTACTGGGGCTGTGAAACTTTTAAAAGTTGCGTGATTGTTGTTAGTGGGAGTTGTTTCGCCATCCAGATATTAGTGTAATTCAGCAGCAGTGATAGTGATGAAACTGATCGTAACTAAAAGGTGGGATAGTATTTGTCTCATGAGAAATAGCTGTTATGAAGAAAGCACAAACTTCTTATTTTACACAATAACTCATTGTAGCTTTTAGAACAAAAGAGTAAAATGAATCTTTAAAGACAATCGGTTTCTTTAAGGAAGGTGGCCATTCTCCCAGCTGTATATTAGTACTGAGAGTACAGTAAGAAAGTTTTAAAATGTGAGATGACATAGTTCCACTTTATTTATATGATTTCCTCTGAGCTTTTGTCAGACAGCAACAGCATACACATATGCAAACTTGTAAAACACATCTTAAAATACTTGGGCAGGAAGAAATGGTAACCATTTTAACCATCTTGGTGGTGTAGCAAAGAATCTCAGAGTATGGTACCAAGCCAAAATGCAATCAAATTCATTGAGATAAAAGGGGGGAAATGTCCAGTCATTTGTATAATTTATCTCACTTTTTTTCACCAGCCAAATAGTAGTGGGTTGTTATTGCAACGTGAGCTTATTATTGTTATAAAATGTAAATACATTGTTTCCAAAAATATTGAATCCAAAACCAAAGTCATGACTTAGGTCTCATTTTTAATATTACCAATTGGCTTGGCACATTTCCATTTCTTCAGTGAAGATGCCTCTTCTTAGGTTAAGTTTGTTCTTGAAAGAACCAGCTTTTTTGTGTGGAAGTGCCTTTCCTGTCAGACTGATCACTCGACACCTTCACAATTTGCTGCAGTGCTGTTAAATGCAACCCTCATTTCCTATCCAGGTACAAATAGGCCATTCACATTGCTGTCTCCCATTGCTTACTGCTCTGTATTGTGTGTATAGAAACCACTGGATTTATTGTAAAATGTACTATCTAGTGTATGTATGAGGCTGCCTACCCTTCGCAGTTGGTGTGTGCTTAATATTGTGCTTCATGTTAATTAGCCGTGAGGTTTTCCGAATAATCTGTACCACGCCACAGAAGCACCTGTGTGCAAATAACTTTTCCTTTAGTATCTGGTTTATTTTTTTCTACTTTACTAGATAGGTGATGTTCTGCTTAGTTGTAAATACTGTTGATGCAAAAAGGAATTAATTTTTTCTTCACAAAGCCCTGCTTATCATTTTAAACGTTACAGTTCAGTTTACTGCAGATAAAATGTAAATGTGGCAGCCTTTGTTACCGTGTATTTTAAAAGATAAAAAACATCAACGCTCTTGTGGTTTATTATGGTATGTGATGGAATAACTGCCTTATTGTTGTAAGGAACTGTTGGGAAGATACAAGGATTGAACCCTAGACTCCATCTTCAGAAACCATACAACACACTTCGTGTCTGCTAAACCATGTAATTCTTTCTAATTACTGCTGAATCATACAGGACTAAAACTGGATGCAAGACATTGTTGTTCTTGCCGATAAAGGGTGGCGGTGAGGTGGAAGGGTGAACAGCCTATACAGTGCTGTAGTGTACCAAGAGTTCAGGAATTACTAAAGAGAAGTCTAGGAGCATAATTAACTATCATATGGTTACACTGTTTAATGTAAAATAGACGTATTACACTTCCTGTGTTTAAAAAATAGTACCGTTTCTATATCAGATTGTTTAAAGAGTAACATGATACGCAAATGTTGTTGCTATAAATCTCTTATAAAGTACTTTACACCATGCAGCCTTCAGTAGCTCACCACTGTCTATTAGCCCTTTTTCATGTGCTGTTTCATGTGCTGTTTTTCATTGGTCTTCCATGTAGCACTTTTTTAAAGTCTTCCTAGGCAGCTGGGCATTATTAATAAGCATTTGACATATCCCATGGCATTGTGTTCCCTTGACAACATGCTGTACAAAATGGTACTTGCATACTCAAACATTGTGTGTCTATATATATATATATATATAAAATCCAGGGCTGGCAGTGGAACGTGAAACAAGCAATGTGATTGGTCGAGCAAGGTTCCAGTTTTCCATATATTGGATGGATACGGACAGTTGGAGCCTTGTCACATATTCTAAATCAGTGCGCTGCCTCATATAATTTAAAGTATCGGACGGTAGCCATCTTGCTTTTACAGTTACAGATGTTCAGCTGTAACTATAACTGTAACTGAGTGACCAATTACCTGCAAAAAATCCAAAACTAGTAAGTAGTAAGTAGCAAAACAAAACCCAAAACACTGTATATACTCAGTCACACCGACTTTGTCACTTAAAATAATGTATTTTTAGCGGTTTGTAAACACTACATAAAAACACAAAAAGACACTTATGCACATTATCCACCCGTCTCAGACACATACCTTGAAAAATTACTGAAATCTGTGACGTCGTATTTATTTTTATTCCTCCTGTCTGCACAAACAGTGTGTTTGCACTGTCAGTGACAGGGAAAAAAATAACTCACTGCCATATCAACTCCGCCCCCTGGTGTATTTTTTCAATGGCAATGTCCACAATATCAAAAATACAGATTACTTTCTTTTGCATGTTCCAGTAAAATTAATTTGCTCAGTGTGTAGTTCAAAGTTATAAATGGGACTACTTTATTGGCGTAAGGATATTTAATTAAAAAAACGAAACCCTTTTTTTTCTTCAAATCCACTGTTTGACCTGGATTATTAATGTAATGAGGCCCTTCAGGGCGTCCATATTCCTCTCGTGCCTCACAACGCCCCGAGGCGTCTGTATATTCAACATATACTGGACAGCCTCTCGGCCTTATTGCATATATATATATATATATATATATATATATATATATATATACACAGTTGTAGTCAAAAGTTTACATACCCCAATGGAGCAAGCAAATGTTTTGCTTTGCTTTTGTGGATGAGGAAAAAAAAGTTGGGGGTATGTAAACTTTTGAGTACATCTGTATATATATATATATTATATCTACCGTAAAACAGAATTACATTGTATTGTATATCCTCAACTATAAAGCGAAAATATTATTATTGTGTTTTTATATGCACTGGTTAACAAGGGTACCATATGGAAAACATTGGAAAATTAACAAATGAACAATTTGTATTTAAAAACGGAATTAGATCTACCATTGTTAATAATAACAACAACAGGCTACGCTTACAGCACAATAATAGTCATAATAATAATAATAATAATACAAACTTCTAAAATGTTTTTAAAAATGAACAATAAAAGCAATAAACATCATTATCAAAAAGAATGTATTGTTTAATCTCAAACTTGTACATTGTTAATACAACAATGTACACCAGCTTTGCATCTGGCCTACTTTCAGCACGCTTAAAATGATCAAAACTTTTAATAAAATAATAACTGCATTAAACAAATATACATTACATGTAGGCCTACCTTAAATTACGTTTTCCATGATTATTATTTATTAATCCTGAGAGTCACTTTCATCGCTGTCACTTATTAGCAGTTCATTATGCTCAAGCTCCTCCTCAACTTCCTCAGCTTCAATGGCAATCACAGAGATCTGGTGTTTATTTACAATATTTGCCGGCAGACCCGGCGCGTATTAGAGACAGGCGATTCTTTGAGACCTGGCAATGATTTGAAGTTTTACGGTATATATATATATCATTTTTAAATATTGCATTTTTAGGGTTGGTTTTGAAGAAAAGGCGTGCAGTGAAAAAGCGATTAAATAGCCAAAGTTCAGTCCATTAAATGAATGGAAACCGAGCAGTGGCGGCAGCCCCACTTGTGCTCTGATGTATTCCGTTAAAGGGAAGTTGAAATGATTGAGGCTATTTGAAGACAAGAGAGTTGTCGAGCGGGGGGTATAATTTAGCAAGCTGACAGTGGGAGTGAAATATCTCCTCAATATCTGTGTTTGGCAGACAAGATGAATGTATACATCAGGAAGCAATGTTTAAGTGTTTTATTTCCTTATTCCCACCTGTCAAGCTGTCAGAGTAGCTAATGGGCATGAAGAGAATGAGAGAGACAGCAGGCCAAAGAGGACAGCGGTTGTAAAAAACCCCCCCAAAAAACCCAATTTTTCTCCTTTCTTTTTCCCCACTGAATTTTCCTTCCCTTTTTATCAGTTCTTTAGCCTCTTGACAGACCTAGTACTGGAAGACATGTTATACAGCGACTTGGTCAGATGTACTGTATTACAGGTGTAGCATAGCCATTTTATACATGGATTTAGTTATTTATATATTTGTGTCCCAGGGGTTTTAATTCCTCCACTATTGCCGTAGCAATTGGAAGCAGAAGACCACCCCTACACTGGCCCACACAAACACTATTTGAATCTGTGAAAGTACTTCATTGGACAAAGTGGAGTTAGGATTTTATGTAGAGGCAGTTTCTATTTCAAAAAAGGTACTTCACGTTGCGTAAGGATTTGGATCCAACATAGGTGATATAATTGACAAACTTCTGTAGCAGTATTTCAGACCCTTTTATTCGGCAAAAGGGCATCTTTAATGCAACGCAGATAAAGATTTCTTACTGGAAGTCATGACCATTGTGGAGTACACTTGCAGACTGTTGCTGCAAGATACAAACGTGTATCAAAGGGGAAGGCCACATTTTACTTGACAGAAATGACACTCCCGTAATTCTTCAATTCCAAAGAATTGAAACACAAGGCATTCCAGTTGAGTCCACCCTAAGCTGGTTCAGCTGTCTTTAAAAACGGAAAAAGCTAGACAGAGGAGGTCTGTAACATGTATAAAATGGAGGTCAGACAAGGCTACTGTGCAAATAAAGCCATTAAAAATAAAATCAAAGCAAACAAAACAACGACTGTGATTTTTTTTTCAGCGTGACTGGGACTTGCGTGCAATGTGTGATTTAGGACCTCAGCACTCCTATCAATGGGCCATTATGATAGTTGTGCTGCATACCAGCTGTAAAACAAAAGCAAGCTTCTGAAACAAATATAGTTAAATGAAAAAAAAAAAAAAAAACAGTGGTTTGTTCCTGCTTTTACTTAGTTTAACTAATTATTCATTTGTATAATGCCACACCCATCAAGTAATTGTTAGGCTTCAGAAAAAAATAAATATATCCTCTTTCCCTCTTCCAGTATACAGTTTTAGAACCACATTGTAGAGCCCCTTATTAAATTGAACTGTCAAATAATGAGTGCTAAGATCGTTGTAGCACAGCTGCTTGCAGACTTGCGTATCTGGCTATTCTCTTGCATAAACATTTGTTAATAGTTATTAAACTGTTCTGATTTGTTCTTTTTTTGAGTTCCGTAAAGTACAGTAGGGAGGTAGTGTTTCTGTGTCTCTGCTCGTTATGGTCCCTTGCTAACTTACCCTGTTGCTGTCAGGGCTCACCAGGTTACCATTGAATGTGATAGACTTTGAAACACTACGCTTTGCTGAATTCATTATGCTGTGGTGTGGAGTGGACTGGAAAAGGGCCATTAACAGTAAGAAGCAACAGCACACATTAGTCCATCAATTGACCGCCATAGTGGAGGAAAGAACAGTGTGGGCAAAATACAAATCTAATTAATAAGGTTTATTCTTGTATCTGCTCAGGTAGCAAACAAAATGAAGAATATGACAGACCACCCAATGTACCTGCAATTAGGACAGCTGGTGGCAGTTATGTGACTGCAAGTAGTCATTACTGGGTGGAGTTTTGTTTTTCTTCTTAAATTTATTTCTGAAATGGAAATAGTTCAATCTGAAAAAGGGGGAAACAACTGTGTCTTGTACGTGTTGTTTTAAAGTGTACTGTTCTGCATTTCTCAGCTGTTAATGTGCAATCATAAAACAAGCTGTTATTCACATTAAATATGACACCACTAACAATAGCTGTGTGTTTCTGCGGTCCTCCTCAATGCTCCAGTGACAACTTTCAGAGTTAATTTTAGTCCCTTGTGAAACCGTTTTGCATCAGTCCAACCAGATCAAAACAGCCCTTATGTTCAGTGTATAAAGTATAACAAGTATGCCTGCTGTATGAACATAGACAACAATAGTAAGAAAAGTACTTTTACTTAATTTATGTTTTGTATTAATAGATTAATGGATGCAGATTGAGTGTTATTAAAATGAAAAATAAAAAAAAGCATAAACCAGATAACTCATTAAACAGTTTCAGTGTCTTTCACTAAAAAAACAATGAATAATGAATAAAATAATGAAAAGGGACCTAGATAAGAGGAGTTGGAGTTATCACTATATCTTGAGTGGAGTATTCTTTATACAGTATTGAAAGAGTTAATAGCTTTCTTTCCATTTTTCTTTTCTTACAATGGTCAGACTGACAAAATGTTTTTGATAAAAAAATAAAAAAAAAGAGCAGAGCAGTTTTCCATAAGCTGTTACAAATTACAAAATTTGTCAAGCCATGTGAAACGTTATAGTTAGTACTAACATGTAAGGCAGAGCACAAGGTAGTGAATTTTATCCCAGGACAGATAAATATGTATCACTCCCCCTCACCCTCCGCACCCCCTCCCCTTCTTCCCCGGGGAACCCGGTGACAAGCGCTGTTACACACCATATATCCATCACCATATATCCACACCATGCTTTTAAAAGTGTGCAAAATGCCCATTACATTGACTTTTGTACCATCCTGCTCCCAGTTTAATGAATGTCTTATCAATATCAATCACCTGTGCTGTTACCTAATGGCACTATTCACAGGTGGAATCTGAAGAAGGGCATATTCAGAACCGAGGGTAGAAAGAGCTTTATTCTCAGAAAGAGTGGTGAACCATTGGAACAGGCTGCTGGACAGGGTTGTTGAAGCAGAGACTATCGGATCCTTCAAGAATAGACTGGATGCTGTCATGAACAATACTGTATAACCCTATCTGTGAACATAATAAGACCTTTAGCTAGCTGCCTGAAGGAAGGGTGGTCCGCTTAGACACGGATTCACAGAGGTTTCATTTCCCCTAATAACTAAATGGTTTGTTTTTTTTGGTTTTTCTAACGGACCCCGCTTGCATTCTTGTTCTAGAATTTCTTAAGTTCTTAACCAGACCCTCTGTATTTAGATTTTTTCCATGTGGTGCTCCTTTTTTTCTCTAAATGCCTGTTACTGACATCTGCTGGGAGAGGTGAGAGTTAATCAGCTCAGAGTCCTTAACAGCTGGTTGCAAAGGCTGAGTGAATACTGGCTTAAAGGGATGCTTTGTCTCATCTACATTTTCATAAAATTTCGATTCTTACATGTTTAATAATCTGTTATGTTTTTTTTTTAATATAATTCTCTGTTATCTATAAGCTTTGTTATTTAAATGGTGGTTTGAAAAATGATCACTATGCAGGTGAAATTGCTACCCACTCTAGAAACTGTGATTTTTGTATAGAGATTTTCCATTTACTAATTCACAGAGGGAGCAGGCAGAACAGTTGCCTTTATCACCCTTGGTGGTAATTTCTACAACCACCTCACTTCAGAATTAAGATTTTAGGATTGTTTTCCTGTGGTTAAAAAGGGAATTAGTTAGCAAGCCTGAAAAATATTCTAGCATGAATCAAGAGTTACAATACACACATAATAGGATATTAAACCTTTATACACACCAGTAAGTTTCAGGGGATGAGGGCAATAATGGAAAGCTGAGAGGTAAGGTTGAGGCCCTGTCTCTTTGGGAGGAGATGCCTCAGCCAAAAGTCTTACCAAGACTAAACATAATTGTTATACATGTTGCTAAATTACACAGGGCTGCATATACATCCTACAGATAAATATTTATTATTGTGCGTAGGTGATTGGAAGTTATAGTGACCTCCTACTCAGACCACCATGAACAATCTACCTATCGTTAAAACGCACTTTGAGTTTATAAAAAATGCTTATTAAAGACAGGATGCTGTGGTTAAAATGTTTGGGGTGTTGCAGGTAAGAGAGAGATGGGAATGGGGGTGTACTTGAAATTTGAGGGTTTCAGCTATGTAGCAGATGCAGCGCTATTGTCTATGGGGAGCGACACAAAATCCTCAAATCAGAGCAAATTCCATTTGAAAGTGATTAGCAAATGTGGCAATTATGATTATTATTTTAGGGAAATGAATAGGCTGATTACTTAAAAAAGAAAATAAATAAATAAATAAATAAATAAGTGTCCCAAATATGAGTAGGAAATCACCCAGCTAATCCCAGGCATTTCTCTAAATGCAAATCCGTACACCGTTTGTACATTTCTGGGAAAGAGTTACACAATATGCTTTTTCTTTGCTTTATGGATTTAAAAATGACCACAGGGGTACTTACCACCACAGTGCTGTTTATCTCCTCATTCTATTAAAGCTATTTTGACAATGGTTTTAGAGGATCACATCCCCTCTACTTCCTCCTACAGTTCACGGATTTGCTTAAGGGTGTGAGTTAATGTCTCAGCAGGAAGTCTCAAAGTAGTGATGGGAGTCGGCAAGTTTCCGGACCTTGATTACGCTGTGGGGTCTTCTTCCTTGGTGAGGGGGGCTGTGGGGTCTTCTTCCTTGGTGATGGGGTCTGTGGTTTCCCCTGAGGGAAGGCTGGCTGTTTGTGTATTGAATGTAACTTGAGATATTCAACCATAACAGATAATAGGTCATGCAGCTGACCTAGGCAGGGTTGCAGAGGGGGGTGTTTAGGCGCAGTGGCTGTGAAGCTGTCATGTTTTGGACTGTTCCAGGAGACTGTTTTGGACTGTGCAACTGGAAAGTAAAATTCAACTTACACGCCTTACATGCATAGTAGCACGTGTGTTTTCTAAGGGAAGAAAATATTAAATTACTATAGAGCAACTGTTGGAGGTGGATTCTACATATATCAGCTAGAGGTATACAGAAAAAAAATCCCTATGGAGATCTTTACAAAAACAATAATAATTGTTTCGTTACAATATATTTCGCCAACAGGTGGTTTTTGGCTAAAGGTAAATATCTGAATAGGTAGCCTGTAAAACTTCATACTTTATAAATACAGTTTGTAGTCTACTTAACCCCTTCATATGTAAGCAGAGAAACTACACATAGCACAGTGGAAGCATCAGTTGTGCATCATTTACTCTCAGTATTCAGACCTATTCTCTCCAAAGGAAATTTGCTTTTGACATTTTTAATTGACTGAAGAATCAGTTAGTGAAAGAGGCTGGGACCCTGGCACTGAATTCTATCATATTATCTCAGAAACCCTGGGCCGGTTTTTACATCATTATAATTTCATTTTGGTTGTTCTAAAATGTTCTTTTTATTCATTCATTGTTTACTCAACCTGTGTGCGTGTCTACCCTGTCAGGCTCCCAATATTTAGCACCAGCCCCAGCTGTTAGCACGTCAAGAGTACTTCAATTGCCACATAATTAGAAAAAAAGAAATAAATAATCATAATGGTAAGGCTTTCCTCAGTTATCCTCCTCCACTGTGCCACCCTTGAGCAGGTTTCTTGCCATTTACCTTGCATTTGTATCACCTATTGACAGCCGACCAAACTGTTTATTGTACTCCTTTTGTCAAGCCACTCGAGAGGAATAGCAACACAAAAGCCACCAGCCCCAGCAAGTGGGGAGATTTGCATTCGGCTGGCACCGCCTGAGAGAAAAAAAATTATTGCTAATACATATTTATATAGCGCAAATTTGCCATTTGTTTATGCATAAAATTATCATAGCATGGGGTGCTTAGCCAGAGAAAATGGTGACCTTTTTACAGTGTAATAAATAGAAATAGGCTGGATTTGCTGAGAGCTGAGTGGATTTTCACTGCACTGGGGCTCTTGCCAGCAAATCCAGATTTTGCAGGTGATGTCATTGAAATGGCAGGTGCTTGACCTAGTGGGCAAGCTCTATGACACTTCACTGAGTTAGAGATAAATTACCTGTTTTTCAAGTGACTGTCCCCCTTTTGCAATCACATTTAGTTTCTATTAAACCGTATAGTTTTCAAGAGCAGAAGTGGGTTGATTTTCTACCTGCTTTCAGAACCAAGAAATCTACTTTTCTTTATGACTGAAGTTGCATGGCTGAAGTTGCACCATTTACAGTCTAAGTACCTGTATTGCCTATTGTAGTGTAAACCCCCACCACCCCCCACCACCACAACCAAATTGTTCACTGCCTCATTCAATCAACTCACTCTGAGATTTGTCAGTGTTTTAAAGTAAGTTATAAAGTCATATGCCCACATTGTGTTGCTTTTGTGAAAGTGATTCACTGCAGAGCAATGAAATTTAGCAGGAGGAGGCATAAAATATACACAACATGAGTTTGGTACTACCACAAATATTAATTCTTCAATTTCCTTGGGATCCTTGGGTTGTCCACCCTGCATGTATTGATTACATGGGTTATTCCATCAAAATATAAACAAGTAACATACAATTTGTATTATCTTTGTCTTAGGATTCAAGTTTCACTCAGATGGGTTTCCAGTCCCAATTCAAGATTTAGCAGTCTGTCTATTTGTAGGTAAGTACAGATTACTTTCTACAATCATGGATTCAAGTTTTTACTCACCCCCTTACATTAGAAGTGTATCCATCTGTGGAAGGCCTCGAAATAACATACAGAGAGTGCAATTTCAGGTGAAGCGGTAACCAAAATTGATTTACATATAAACAAAGCAAAAACGGGTTCATGAAATGAATATGGATACTGCCCCTTTAAATACAGACAACTATTTACAAAATATGTTTACAGGTTCCAAGGAGAAGTGCTCGTATCTACAACAATATTTAAATAGTCAAGTCGGTGAATGAGTGCAGGATCCGTGCTGCCCACAGGTACTTGGTCTGCAATCTTCTGAAGCAATGTATACCTGCTCAGGCTGCAGGAGATAAAGAAACAAAAGTTTATTTTGTTAGTTAGGACATACATGGCTGTGCTTTCCCAGTCCCAGGAACACTGCCCTGACTGGTGGAGAGGCTGCCCCTTTTGTACACTTTACAAAATGTCACAATACAAAATGTCACATTACAGATAAGAGCAGTTATAAAATACAATCCAATCAGTAGTAAGTAAGAGCAAATTCAAATGAGAAAAAATACAAAATACAGTAAATAATTACATTTGAGAGCAATTACGACTAAGAGCAGTTAAACTTAAATATTTGGTTATAAGAGTAAATTCCATTAAGAGCAAGTAGTAAGTACGACAAATGGATCATTGATGAATGTATTCTTATGTCACTGACTGTTGACACCACTGCTCATAATGCAGATAAATAAAATACTGTAGCTTTCAGTCCATTCTAACCCAGGACCTTTTTCCAACTAGGTGACTTTATATTTTATTAAATAGCTATTCATAGGTTCAATTAAACAGTTCAATACATGTTTAGAACAAGGATCTGGACTGTTCTATTAAAAAGTGAAGGACCTGGTTGAAACAAGATTCTGGACTACCATCCACTGTAAGAGCCACGAGTTATCTCCACTGCATTTTAATTTCACACCTTTTGAATCAGGTTATGGTCTGTCCTATAACACTGGTAGTCATAACTATATCATCAGCATATAACAGCATGTCTGAGAAGGAACAAGCTTCTGGGAGAAAGACCCCTTCTGTTCTATATATTGAAAATAATTAAGATTAATTCCTGATGTACCATGTTAGTGGCTTGTTTATTTCCTGAGGCTCTCCACAGCACGGGGCTAGAGTAGAACTCCCTGCCTCTTGGCAGTACAACAAAACCCATTTCTCAGAACTGCCAGTGATACCTGTCTCCTTCATGGCAGGGGAACCATAGAGTGGGCAGGGTTAAATCTGGCCCCACCCTCCAATCAGAAGGCCAACTGGGTGACGTGCTGTCTTTATTGTTACTGGCAACAAATACAGGACAATTGAGAACTGTTCAGTTCAGGTATAAACGTTCAGGTTTATAGTGGGCAATATACAGTATATATACAAGACTTTACTGCTGTACTACTATTATTTTCAAATTCCTTGCCTTCAGTGTTCCATCTTTTTTATGTTGTATTTATTGTTTTATTATATATTACGTATTGTTCATTGTTGGGTTGGCGTTGTAATGAGTACCCCATCAATTACTCAATTGTTCTGGGTTTAAAACTGACCCTTGAGGTATCGTAACTCAATAACAATTCCATTAGTAGTCTGGTACAACAATAATATCATTTCAATTTAGAAGAACAGGACACGTGCCAACTGTGTGAAGATTTTAAAATTAAATTTATTTTAAAAATATGAATTATTAGTGCAAATGGAGAGTATGAGATTCCATACTTTGCTTACTCAGCTTAACCTAAGAAATACTTGGATATTCTAAATATTGGTGGGTAGATGGGAGTCTTAAAAATCTATAAATCCCAGTGAAAGCTGGACAGCTGTAGCACCTAAGCAGCATCTTTAAATAATTTGGGTGAATCCAGATGATCTTAAAAAAAAAAAAAAACTTAAATATACTGTATATAAATGTCTCAATCATCTACATTGTTCCTTTACTATTTAACTTATTTTAGAAAGTTTAGTAATAATTTTAAGTGGCTGTATTCTAAACAGATAAAACATTGATACACGGTGTATTTGTAGATGTTTTAAATAAAGCTACATTTCTATCTTCTTTTTTCCCCATTGAGTGTATACAAAAGTCCACTGTTTAACACATTACTAAATACTGCATTTACCTCTGTTGTAACAGTGTAAATATATTGTAAATTAGGAAGCATTACAATAAGCTGTAGTATACAAAAGCACCATGAATGCAAGCAATGTTTTATACAAACAGTTTAGCCGCTCAGTGACTTGTTAGAAAATGTCTTCTATGTGACTGTAACGGGAAAAGTGTTACGTGCGTGGGTCGTCACTGAATAATAATAAGTAAGACACAGAGCATTGAGTATTAACACGACACACAGGCATGCAGATTTATTTAACACACGTGCTGCCACTATGGTACCAGCAATGGTAGCCCTATTGTCAGATTTAATAAAAAAACAAAACAAAGCTAAAAATAGAAGTTTGCCACACACTAGTCTCACTAAAAGAAACATCCCGCTCCAGGACCCTACTACACTACATTACCCTCTCTATACTGTTTGGGATCAACATCCCCTATACTAACCTACTGCTGTTGCTCCTGAAGTCCTCCCAGCGACAGTCCTGGCTGGGCAAAGCCTTCACAGGCACGTCTTGCAGTTGAAGGGTTCCGTAGTAGTTATCCTGCAGAGTGGACGCTCTCCTCCTCAATGTAAACAAAGCGCCCCTCTGTGTAGCATGGCGGTGCAGTCACCTCGAGCTGTGGCACAGACGCCCTTTGAGCTGCGTGCAGCCTCCCCCGGCACGCCTCCCTAGCCAATCCAGACCACCCGATCAGCTCTGCGTCGGGCGAGCCCATCTGCTCAATTGGTTGCCTAGCAGCACATCTCCTGTTACGCGTCCCAGCTGCACACATCTGCACAAGAACCAGCGACAGGGTCCTCCTTGTCACAGCGACTCACAGTGTACTTTGAGCAATTTAATTTTGCATTTCCTTTTCAAAGAGACACATATATATATATCCTTGACTCATATGACACATACCGTCTCAGACAGGGAAAGCTGTTTTTGTGAAACCTAATATGGAGTCACTGTAGTGATTCAGCCAGGTTCAAATAAACAAAAAATGAAACATAGTTCAAGTATTAGAAAAAAAAGGACTGAAGATTGTGGGAAATCTAAGGTAAAACTGTTGGTGGAATTTCAATCGTATTATGTTTCTGTACATAGCCATCCATACCAATGAATGCTCATAGTGTCACCCCGATGCTGTCTGTCCATTGTCCGTTACCACCAACAATGTTATTGTATAGAACTATTTCTAAGTAGGCCAAACTGACTGTCAAAACAACACTTGGCATCGCCATCTGCTAGCCAGCTCTAGTTAATGACAGATTAGGCAATCAGAAGTTGGTACAATCATGTTGTTCTTCTTCTTCTTCTTAAAGCAAAGTCAGTGATCAAATGTAAGTTGAAAGATAAAAAATCCATTGAAGGTAACTGACGTAACATTTTATTTTAACACAATATTTTAATATACGTGTCTTTATAGCTCTCAATCTTCTTGCTTCTGGGTATAGTTACTACAGTACGTCTCCAAAGAGGATTCACTGGCAGTAAGATAAATCCCTTCAGCTTAATCAAAGTATGGTGTAATCATGCTGGTTACAAGCTGAAGGCGATCTTTAATGTCATGATGGTGACAGGCAACCGTGCTGCAGAATTAATTGGCAATACTGTTTGGACATTGTTATCAAACCACGATATTCATTAGTATTGATTCGAATGTAAATCGCAAATCCATCATGGATCTTTTGTTAATTCATTTATACATGCTTTTGTTATATCACTGTTGTGTTGTTCTGTTTTTAGTACAGGTAGGGACTTATGTTCAAATTATAACAGTATAATTTGCATATATTTTAATATTTGTTGAAAAACTACAATTTAAAAAAATCCCGAATAAGCATGAACTGCTTCACCAATGTATGCCTGTGTATGTATTATAGGTCAGTGCGAAATAGTGGGGTTCAGATTAGATTACTGTCGCATCTTTCTGTCTGTTTGTCTTTTTTATTAGGCATAAGCCTATTTGTTTGCAGTCTTGTCGTTTATTCCTTGTATTGGTATAAATGGATACAGATTTTGCTTTTGTTTTTATATATATATATATATATATATATATATATATATATATATATATATATATATATATATATATATATATATATATATATATACACATATATATATGGATGAAGGGTATATTTGCATCCTGAGCCATCGAAAAAAAATGGCATAATACCACAGTAGTGATGTCAAAAAGTGATAATTCCTCTAGAGGAAAATATACTTGAACTTTGACCCATTTGACTCCTCGAGACCATCACTTTCAATTCAAAATGTCTCATTTTCAATCACTCAACAACACCCACAGTACAGAAATGTTCATTAATGATCAACAAAATGAGAATACTTTTAAAAAAAAAATGATGTAAAGCTGGTACATTCGTATCTCAGAGAAACTGGAGAGGAACGGGAAATTAAAACAAGGTAAAGGCAATCATCCAAATAAAGCTGAAGCACTGTAACAGATAACGACATAGAACGTCTGTACAGCACGGAAACACTACATTTAAAAAAACCCAAATGTACTGCTGAACCTCATCTTCTTTAATATTAGCATCACAATGGTATCCATGTATTATACAAAATAATAGATGGGCCTCTTCAGTGAGTTACAGGAAAACAATTCCATCTCAGGTTTCTGTGACAGTTTATAAATTACTTGCCCATCTATTTTATATATATATATATATATATATATATATATATATATATATATATATATATATATATATATATATATACATATAGTCTATTAAAAGGCAAACCCCTTTGCTTAAAAGGATTGAGAAAGATGAACTGGATTGTGTTAATTCAAATTCTGCACAAAAACCCATGAGGCTATTTTAGTGGCTCTTGAAACAATGAGAGCAGCAGGGCCATTCTGTCTAATTACTCAAAGACAGGGATGCTAAAGAGGAATTAATGATAGTTGACAAGTGCAATTAATAATTAAAGCAAAGCCGGGAGTCATGCAATAAGCAGATGACAATAGGAGGGTAACTGTACATGACAGCTCTTATTCGGTTTGATCTGAGGGAGGTCTTGTGGGCAACGAGGGCAAGAAGAAAGGGAACAGCTGTAATCCGGTCACTTATGTACCGTGGCCAGTCCCCCTCCCCCAGATTTCCTCCTGTCATGGACCCGTCTGCCCCCCTCCCCCCAAACCCTATCCCCCGGTCACATTACCCCGCTAGCTTTCACTATCAGGTGTTGACAACACTATTTAAAATTCATGCTGGGAGATTGGAAGACAAGGGAAGAGTGAAAGGAGACTGGGGACTGGAACTGAAGTGGGATTTCCATATCAAAGGCAGAGGCTTTGGGTCCAAATGGTAATTAAACTGCCCATATTTGGTCTCACTGGTTGGATCATAAAAAAAAAAAAAATTGGACAGGGCTTTCAGGTTATGTTAATACAGTTCATCTGTTTAATTAGGGCTTTGGTGTGTCTTTGTTTACAACTGACGTCTTTTCAAGTAAAAAAAAAAAAATATTTAAAAAGAATCCACAAATGAAATGAAATGAAATTTGGATGGTTTCGGTAATAATGAGGTCCGTTGTGGGTGGACCTTTGAAGGTAAACCAACCCCCCACCTCCCTGAAAGGCTGGGATGAATAAGAAATGAGCGTCCTGAGTTTGAGGAAAACCTACTGACACTTAAAAAAAAAAATTATGGAGAGCGGGACTGGATTGCAAGACTAAAACATCAAAAGAATGTCTAACAGAAAACAAATGATAAGGGCACGAGCAAGTAGAGGAACCGCAATGCGGAAGGAACACAGAATTTACATCTATACCGATATTGCAGTCAGTCGCAGTAATATCATGATGCAGTATTTATTAACAGGACAGATATTAAACTGCCTATCGTTTGTGGATTTAGATATTCTCTATCGTTCCCTAATTTAAATATTCTTAAACTATTTATACACTTTGGCTGATGTCAATGCGTTATATTCCAACAATAAAAAAAACCCCCAAAAAACTGTACATCAGAAATACATGAACTGGTTTCTAGTAAATAAAAAACAATATGCCCTAATAGTTTGCTTCTGTGCTCCTGTAGTATCCTCCTGACACAGTATTTAGGTTAGACCTAATTTAGAGGTCATCATAGGATGGAACCCCTAGGCTAAAACATTTGGCTAGACAGGCTGTTTATGAAGAAGTTAGGTAGATCTGGTTAGAACCCTCTCTTATGGGGACTGTATGCATATTGGCCCGCCGGATCTTGCTGGAGAGGAGACAATGGCTGGCAGTACTATAGGTTCATTACTTTGAGTCCCAGTGGCACGTCAATAGACTCATAGACATGCTGTGTGGCAGCCCATACGTGGAAAAATATGTTTTCAATATACATATTCAAAACTGACAGTGAAGTGAATATTTCTAGTTTAGACATACTTTTGTACATTCTTAATCACCCTAGTTTTAAGGTGATCAAACCTCATAACAAGTGCCAGATGGCTTTGAGGAGGGAATGGTATATATGATGGGTAGAGTGCTATTGAATGCAAAACTGGGGAGCTATTCATCTCTTGTCCTTTTTCTTTTCAAAAATCAAGCATATCATTTTGTGTTTAATAAAAAAGGCTGTTGCAGGGCCTCTAAAATGAATATAAAAATGTAATTCTTGAGCTGCCCATTGTGCAGTGTCATTTGTTTCCCCTGGATTCGTTATCAGCAGAAGAAAGTGGAGAGAAGATGCCAGGCAGAATGACATTTATTTTGTGCTACAAGGAGGCACTCCAGCGGGGTCCTGTGTAACGCTGCTGCCCACGCTGTAAAAGGTCTTGTTACAGGTTGAGTGCTGTGATTAGACTGCGTTGAGCACCTTGCTGTAACATTGATGGGAGCAGCTGGAGGTTAGGGTGTTTGCGTTTACTGTAGATGCTTTAGAAGAGAAATCAGCCAGTCGCTATAAACAGCTAAGGATTTCTGTTTGTTTGATAATACAATCGAGCAAATACATTCTGGCTGATAGTCTGATAATGTAAAAAAAATTACTTATTATGGTCAACCCTACTGCTAGTTACTGCACCTTACTATAAAAATACTTAAGTTCCTATCTAGAATGCCTGTAATGAATTGCCTACTGTACTTTTACATTGCTTCTGTCGATTCCCAATTAGTTTGCCTGTTGACATGCCTTACAACTATTCGTTTTCCTTACCCACTTACCTTCGGTACCTTGTGGTCTTACTTACTAATGAGTGCATCACAAACCAAAATGTCTACATAGCCAAAGAGTCTGTGAGGTAATACACTTTGTCATGACTCAGAGGATGTTTTATTTCATTCACAAAAGCGACTGTGGTGGCTACGATGAGCACATCTTTGTGAAAAGTGTGATGCATCTTTCTGATCGAAACATGAAGTGGATTTGAATAGCTTGGCACATTTAAATAAAATAAATTAAAATAGGTAAGTAAATGCTATTGTTTATTATGTTTAATTGTCTTTATATTTCTAAATTCTAGAATCTGCACTATATCTAGCCAGTTGTGTTTTTTTCACTGAGGAACTGACTACTATAAGGACCAGAAAAACAAATTAATATATTTTTCTCAGTAGGAAAGCGCTCTCAATCTTGGTTCTTCTGAACTGCAATTAGTTGCTCTTATGGGTATTCAAGGGTGAAGCTTACAAACACTGTTGAAGCAGAGACAGCAATGTTTTCAGTGTGTATATCAATGTTTTATTTTTTTATAGACTTACAGACTTCCATCTTGACATCTTGCTGTCATGTTGAAAGCAAATGTTAAATTAGTTTCCAGAACATAACATACTCATTAGGGAGAAGTAAACAATTGGATTCTCTTTCAGAATCATCTCTCTTAGATTCCCGTCCGTCAGCTCAGCCATGATGATGGGGCCGAAATGTTAGGATTATTAAACTTAAATAAAGCATTTAACAATACAATATACTGTACATGAAACAACTAATGCACTCCTGAAACTACATTGCATTGGTAAATTGTGTTTCTACAACAGGATAGATCGAGTATGTGGCCCTCAGACCAGAAATTCAGAACAAAATTATTTAGAGAAATACAGCAAGGACAGCTGCCTAATTTACAGAGCACAAGTAGAAAAACAGGCAGACGCAGAGAGCTGTCCAATGAAATGGTCTTTTACACATGCTGCCATAGTTTTTACAGTACTACTACTTCCTAGCAGGAGAAATAAAAGTGTGAAACTATCACAGGAGACATACTACAGTGTTTTATACCTCTTCCATAACAAAAACTCAATCATAGATTCAAAGATAAAACGTATATAAATCAAATCCAGGTCATCAGTGTTACTTACCTTACATTTAATCCTTGCATGGCCTTAACTCAAATGCAAAATTATTTTATGTTCGAAATATCTAAGTATAATTATTAGTAATTCTATTTTTTATATTATTATTTATGGATCCTGTATCTTTATAAGGCCTTTTTAATTTTGTATACTTTTTTAAAGTAGCATAATCATCTTCAAATGGACATTTTCCAGTTTTCCTAAATCCTCTAAAATATAATAGCTTGATGTATTTTCTACAACATTCAGTAATGTTTTAGCGTTCGTTTATTTCAATTTTTTTTTTTAAATAAAGGATACCCTGTGACAGTTCGGTTTGCTTATATTTCTCAAAGGTATTACATTTTTTTGCTTTTAATGTCACGAAAAACTGCTTTCTGTTGCTCTTTTCATTCTATGAGTAAAATACCTGTTCTCTTAAAACTTGACTCTCCATATTATAAGTTAGCAACCAAAACAAACTTTAAACAAGTGGTTGCTTTGTTCCCCTCAGATGTTGTTTTAATTTTACGGACAACACTTTAAAGGAAACAACTACAGAATGGGTAGCCAAAACGTGGTCTGCTGGGCTTCTTAAAAGGTTTACCTTATATTTTTGATTAAGCGTTTAAAAGTTCTGGATGGATATTTAATAGAGCAACACCTTTCTAAAATAAGTAAAAACTATTTTTAAAACAGTACTTAAAACTACAAACAATGTTTCAATAGAAAGGGAGCAACATGTTTTTTAGGTGCTTTGTGAATAAAGGACAGTGACTTTTCTTGCTTTTCCAGAGGTTGACGTGTGTTGACATTGTCTAAATTACAAGTCAATTATAGGTGCAATTTTGGCTCCTCAAGAGACAGTAGAGTCCTTGTATTAAAAAGTATGAGTGCCCCTTTTCAGTGCAAATGTTTGCACAACGCAGCACTGGAAAATTACGACAAGCCCATGTTAAAGCCAGAGGCGTTGCCCATTTTAAGAAAAAGCTGCTGTAGCTGAAGTGTGCATTCATTTGAAATATACTGTAGGAGTCAATGAGCTAAATAAGTAAAGTTATTTATGATTTCTATACAATGTTGCTATTTAGGTTCCTATGCACGGTATTGCAAGTAAAATCATTTCATGACCCCCATATAAAAAAAAAACAAATATAGAAATTTGTCCATGAATGTGGCCCAGAAATGTATGACTGTCTCAATATTTACTAAATATCTCTTTATCTATCTTTAACAATATCCCTGGGAAACACCCACAAATAAACACGCTGCTTTTCTGGTCCTTTATTATTTTGTCATGAAGATAATAGGTTACATTATATTAATGTATTTATAGCCAAACATAACAAAAATCATTGATTTTCCTGAAGAAAAGGCAGCATTTATAGAGCTGCAGTGCTCAACAGCTTGCGTTGGTACCTTTCTCCCTACCTAAAGAGACCTCCCCTTTCCTGTGGTAATAATTTAGCCCAACAATTGACAATTGGGTAGCATTGTCATTGGCAGCAGACTCCTGTCCAGTCTGTGCAGAGCTGAGACCACCCAGCTTTGATTTGAACACAGGAAGCCAGGGGTGAAAGACCACTTCACCACCTATTAACTATTGAGAAACATTTAAAAACTATCGTTGTCTTCTGCTACAAGAATAAGCTGCATGCTGTTCCTCATTTTTATATTTAAACATAAGATATACCTTGACCTCTAGACATAAGCATTAGTTTCCCCACACATAACCTACAGTAGCACTGTTAAGTCTGACATCACATATCTGGTATTAATGATACTATTCAGTTAATACACTATAATTGGAGGCTAAAATGTTTAACATATAAAGTGTGTGTTTAAGTAAAGTCATGCAAATGCTTTGGAAGACATTATAAAACTGCTTGTGTAGATCATGGTTGGAGAGCATTGTTGAATACTTTGTAAAATGACTGTGGCTCTTGATTCTTTGCTTCAGAGAACGTCCTGTTCTGTTTTAGAAAATGCCTATGTACTTTCTAGGTTTCTGAAACACTGCACTATAAACAAACAAAACTCAACAATCTATGCTATTTGTCCCCTTTCTCTTTGTCACAGGCTTACAGCCTGTTTTGGGTAGATGGTTAACCATACGGCTCATATCCTATCAGATGTACAGTATCTCCCGTGGAAAATAATGAACTTGACATTTAGACTGTTGAATCAGTCAAATAATTACTGATTGGAGCTCAGTGTTTATATCTTTATAAGCTGTGCACTTTATACACTTATCATCATTCGTAGTGAATATTGATGAATATTGCTTATTGGTGTGAATAATGTGGGTACATTGTGAACAGCTTTCACAGGCATTGAAACTTCTATCTACCTCGATGCCAGGATTGAGCTGGATTCTGTTCAATTTATTTGCACAAAATATACATTAGTGGGGTACATCAAGTCAGTTAATGTCCTGTATTAAAGGAGTGCACACCCAATATTTTAAAAATCAGTTTTCTTACCTTTTACTATAAACTGTATCTCTAGACCCCTTTTCTTGTTTTGACTTTAATCCAAAATTCCACACTAAAATATTATAACACCAATGACATTTAAAGTTGCAGCTGCTTCCAGGAACCCAATCACTTAATATGCAGATCGCGTGACCTACTACTCTGTAAGTGATTAGGTTAAAAAAAAAATTGTAATTGTTGTGGCTGTTTTTGTAGACATGGAATGTTTAGCCAAATACTAGACACGTTTACACTCACCTGCCCAAACAGCGTAAAACTTAAAAACCCTGCCGTTTTAAATGCAACCTTCCCACAGGGCAGTGGGTTATGAGAGGATTCATTTATACAGCGCACCTGATGTTATGTTCTTTTCATTTTATTATTTCTATTTTAAATACACCAGACCTCTCAAACCCTAGCTACGGAGCAGAGTGCACAACAGCTTACATAATACATACCAGTTCACTGTCATTTTTGCCTGTGTCTTCTGTGGTAGTGTAACCTCTGGATAACATTAAAAACGCTTCTCACTAAAGTCTTTTTAGGATTAAGAAGATACAGTAATATCAATTTCGGAATTAATTTGTTTGTCGGTAAGTCCCCAGCTCTGGTTGAATAATGTTTTAGGATTCTGGATCTCCCTGATGTGATTTAATCTTACAAACTTATAACAAACTTATATAAACTTATGCATGCCATTGTGGTCAAATTATGATGTTTGAAAATGTTTGTTTCCTTAGAAATGCATAAAAAAGACAAACACAATACAGCATATGCCAAAAAGAGATAAAGTGACTGCTTCTGTTAATAAACTTTTTCCTGGCTATGCATTCGGAACTTACAGAGTGTAAGAACTTGCAAACTCATGCAGTGATCATCTCAGCTGTTAATTTTGATGCAATGGTTTAATTATTTCTGTTTTGATCTAACAGATACAAGGTACTCATTTCTCTCACTGTGTTGTTATCAAGCAGTGATGAGTGTGCATAGGGTCAGGGATTGATGTTCTGAATGATGTTCAGGTAGACCAATCTTTTACATCTTTTCCAAAGAAAAGAAAACACAACCTTTGTTTTTGTCATCCCTGTGCACTGTGTCTCTTAAACCAAACCAAAGCGGATGTTTGCCTAAGATGGGTGTAAGCATTAAAGGCTGCTCCTAGTTTTAGCCATTGGCCTACAATTCAAATTAAAACAAAGATTCACTTTTTTTGTGCACCCAGCCATGTGATGTCATACACACATGGAACACAGAAGTTAGACAGAAGGGAAGATTTGTGGCAAACATAGCTCGGGGCCTTTCCCGTGGGGGACAAAAGGAAAACATAGTGGGACAGGATGAAATGTATAGGTGATTGTGCCCAAAACCCTGTGTGGTATATTGTGCTATTGCTGTCAGACACAAAGCTACAAACGCTGCTTGAGGAGTCATTTCATACAAAACCCCTGCGGGACAATAATAATTATATTTTCAACTAAGGATTCTTTAGGCCTACTTAAATGTTAGTTTATGGGCCACTAGATTGTGGGAATTGTGGTATCTTTTCTTGTGTAAAAAAACACTCTGCTTTTTTCAGCATCCTGCTTAACCTTGACATTTACAACTCATTATTGACATCTGTCAGCTTCACAAATGCAGCAGTGCATTGAGCCTGTGCTTTAAAGAAATATATATATATATATATATATATATATATATATATATATATATATATATATATATATATATATATATACTGTATATTATTTTTCAAATGCCTTCTTCAAAGACATACACTATATGTAATCTCAAATATTTTTCAGTATCCAGATCATAATTAATTTAATAAAACAAAAGTATAGGTGTGAAAAAAAAAAAAAAAACAGTAAAACATTATAAGTCCTTTTTTGTTAATTAGGCTGTCACTGTGGAGGTATGTGTGTGCTAAAAAATAAGCCTCTTTCCATAAACCATGTAAGCTCTGTTACGTCTTTATAATATGTTAACCAGCCATCAAACAACACAAAGACAACAGACAGGTTTTGAACGAGCAGACATATTTTAAATTTTCCTAATCATAACTGAATAAAATTTAGTTTTTTTAGTTTTTTGTTTTTGCTTTTGTGATTTGGAAGCATTTTCCATTTCCATATTGGCAGAGCCTGTTAAGAATTTCCACCCTGGTTGTTTCATGTTATTTATACATCAGCCAACCTCCTTCTAGGAAATGATTTTTGCCTTCTAGATTATAGTTTATCCATTCTTAATTTCTCATACATTTAAAGGAACGTTTATCTTTCAGTACTCTTTTGTGCTAAAATTGTTTTAGCTATTCCACTTGTTTTAGTTGATCTTTTGATGTTAGTGATGTTGTATTTGTTTTAATCTTGTTTTTATTGTCTGCTCTATTGATGAAGAAATTTGGCGCAAACGGGAGCAAACTGCCATTGCCCTTCACGGTGATTTTGGTGACATGCTTGGCTCCGTCCTTTTCTGTCTACATTAGTGTCAGTGGTAACATTTGTGGTGGAGCGATTTCGATGACAGTGCAGACTAACCAGTTAAAAGGAGGTTTATTTGAAATGTAGGTGCTGTCGATCACACTACGAAAAGAGGACAGCAAATGAGAGACAAAACACCTTTTCCAAACAATGTTATGTATATTTCTTATATTTTAAAATAAACAGTAAGTAATATAGCTGTACAAACTGTGATGTGGAACATGCCTTTGTTAACTTTAGGGATGCTCTGAAAAATATAGATTTATATGGGAAAAAAATAAATACAAATATATATCATACTTCATAATTACTGGATGCAATTTATTCCAAAGTGTTTTACATTTGAATATGCACATACTCATTAGCTGTGTGGTATGTTTTGGAATTAGTATGTTAGTTTGTGCATTTTGACTCATTTGGTATTTAATTTAAATAATGAATAAAGGTTAACTGTTTACAATTTTTAGGACAGCTTCGGTATTTCGTTTTGCCAGTACTCTCCGGCATCATAAACTTCAGTGCTGATCTAAAATAGTAAAGGTTTCTAAAAAGTAAAAACTGTTTTCTTTAATAATATAAAGCACATATTTTATACCTTTGTTTAGTCATTTATTCCAGATCATTTTTATATTTAAGTACACCTTTTCTTTGTGTGTAGGGTTTGAAACATATAAATGGATATTAAGCAAAATAACTTGGTTGCTTTTCTGCCGGATAATCCACCTCTAACCAACATGTCACCAGCGCATAAAGGCTCTGTGTGTTATTCTCTCATGTCACTTCTTTTGTTTCGGAAACGGGAGTCGACCGCTTAGGACCTGGAGGAAGGGCTCCCCTCAGCCACGGATTCCCTGAGGTTTCCCTCATATGTGAGTAGGGGGTTTTTCCTTACCTGAGTGCTGAGAGGTTCGTATTTAGTTCTGCGGGGTGCGTGGTCCACCTGGAGAGCCTGGGCTCTTTCCCCCGGCGCAGTGATGCTCCCGGGGACGGGCCATGTCTTAGCTTTCATTCTCATTAATTGTTCAATATTTGGAGGGTAGGTGGCATGTGCCACTGTGGGGTGCGTTAATCATCATTTTTTTCATTCATGGTTTGGCGTTCTCATCTTTTGGGGGCGGATGTGTCATTCGCTCATGTCGCTTCTCTTGTTTCGGCCTCCTCCACCCCAGACACCACCTCGCAGCGTGCCTTGTCCCAGAACACTGCAGTCACATATGCCAAAAGTGATCAACAAATGTACAGTTTTCTAAATACATTAACAAATAGTGCTATGGCAATAGAGAACTGACTTTTGTTCATCAGAATTACAGCGAGGGCAAACGCTAGGGCTATCGTTTTCTTAAAGGCAGTGCCAGTTGCTCCTGATATGCTAGCAGCTTCTGACTCCCACTTTTTCTTCATTGGTCTACACTAACTGAATTCCACCAGCGCACAACTCAAGCTCCCTTCAAAAACTCAACATGAAGGGGATGCCGCAATCCAACACAAATGTACAGTAAAGAACAGTGCCCTTACATTTGCGGTTTACCACGTTTCCTCAAAATCAGGCCCAATGTGTTGATTTACTTTGAAAAACTCAAGAGCCTGTGATATACCCCCAACTATAAATGTCAAACAGCCCCTTGATCATTGCTATAATGCAAACCAACTGTTATCAATATGGAACAGTAGTCTAGTCAAATGCTGCGCCTGGTATAGCACACTTGTGTATGCTGTATCCTGTCTGTCATAAATTAATTAAAAGTTGAAGTGAGCTGCGGTAAAAGCAGATCTCTCCCTCCTTTCTTTGTGCTGGTAAATAGCTCATTCTTTTGTTCCTTCCAGCAGTATTTCTTTTCTGCTGTCATTGTCTTCATTGTTTTCAGTAACAGAGGGGGTCTGAGCTGGGAGCAGCCAAGGTCTCAGCTAATGACAGGAAGTCTTTAAAGGTTGCACCGTATTTCATCTTCTCTGCAGGAGCCGGTGGCCATAGCCAGCTTTTGATCCCCACCGTGCGAGGATTGCTTCTAGTTAATTAACAGATCCCTTATTATGCACACTCATCTCCAAGCACAGAGGAGGCCTGTTTGAACAGAATAATTCAAGGCCAGACCAATTGGTAGCCAGGACTGGAAGAATAGGTTTTCTTTTGTTTTCTTCTTTTTTGAATAGCTAATGTATAGGTAGTCACACTGTTGCTTGGACAAACAGAGTCTACAGGAATATATTTGTCATCATGCTTTTTCCCTTTTTTATTAATCTTGCTTTGAATGCCTAAAACATTCATATATATATATATATATATATATATATATATATATATATATATATATATATATATATATATATATATATATATATATGTATTGGTGTGTGCGTAACCCTTTTCCCCCATCAGAAACTGGTCAAACCAAACCCAAAACACCTTTTTTTATTGCTGTATAACAGTAAGGGGTAATAAAACATTATATCTGAGAGAGTTATATTTGAAAACCTCCAAAATGTGGTCATACAGGTTTTTTGTATATATTTTAATGGCGAGTTCCCTTGCAGCATCAACAGTAGATAAGTAGTTGAATAGTGACTTTTATGGTCTTTTTGAGGATTATTTTGTTTTTTGTTTTTTTTAAAGGTATTCTGAAGATAACATCTAGGACTCATCATGAAACATACTCTGGTTTCAATAAAAAGAAGCATATACATCCATGTCATGTACAATACAATTACATTTAAAAGCATATTTATGTAGTTGAAGGACCATATAAGATGTTTAGTTAGGTAATATGTCATCATGTTCAACCAATCTGCTGGGGGACTATGGATATTTCAGGGAGTGAATTGCATCCGAAGGATGAAAATAAATCTTGAGAAGAATTAGACTTTCATATAATAAATATTTTCATATAATAAATATTTCTTTAAGCTCACTTACAGCCATTAATTTGAAAAAGTGTAAAATGGGAACCATCTAATCACACACTGTAACTCTTCTCCAGTGATCTGCTCACTGATGCCTCCTCTATTTGTATGCTATAGGCAAATGTTCTGGTTTTAAGCCTGTAGAAGTGACATAAATATGCACTGGCTCCAGCTTGCTTCTGTTCATCTCGGTGCTAGTTTTCAGTGACGCATGCCACTCTGGTTTTGTGTAATACTGGCAGAAGGGAACTTATGCCAGAGTCTGTAAGCCTTGACTTGCTTGGGCGCTTGCTTGATGTTTAGCCAACTGCTGTCTGCCCTAATAACGTGACTGTTGGATTCTTACAGTTAAGTCTGCTGTTTCAGCCACATTTGAACCTGGGAATCTGGCATTCATGATCATACCCCTCAACATTACTCGCACAATCATTATTAGCAATCTTCCAGTCTGGCTGCGTATAATACAAGATCCAGATTTATTCCAAAAGTACCACTAAAGTTATGAACCATTTTTAATACACAATATATCAGTGGTATCCCCGGCTTAGGGTTCCCAGTTCTTTCACCCCCGTCAATGTAGTTTTGTACATCCTTGCATTGATTTATAATAGGCTAAAAAATGTCTAATACCTTTGTTGTTTATTTCTATTTTATCTTTGGAAAAAGTGGTTTAAATTAGTTTAATGGTACTAGCTCATCCAAATAACCCTATTACCATTTTCGTACCCTGCACATCTATTAGACACACAAAGCTACCAGTTTAAATCTTGAATTATCTCTAAATGGAGACTTGGCCTAAGTAAATTGCTTTAGTGGAGCAGAGAGGCATTAAAAGCCTTGTCCAGTAATTGAGTGGAGAGGCTTGAGTGAGGCTGCCTGCCCCCTCTCATTATGCCATATCTCAGTGTTGTTTGTCATTGCTTGCCACTGCTCTCAATCTTACTGTACCGCTGATGGAAATTAACAGTAATTTGTTTTGACACAACATGTCCTTTTTGGTAAAATAACAGTATCTAACCAGTGCCACTCCCCCCAGCCCCCCCTCCCCCCTTGGCCCTGTGTCTGTTTCATCCAAACTGATGTCAAGACCTATTGTGGCTTGACTGACAAATGAAGCACACTGGGCATCTACAGACAATTCTGGAATATTATTGTAGTAAGACTGTATGATTTTCTGTCGTTGATCTAGTGCGAATGCTATTGATTTATAAATCTTATTCTCATCCATTTCCTAGATGCGCTATACAGGGCAGGGAATGGCTGCAGCTGCTTTTTATAATGAGGACCTTCACCTTATATAGTATTTTATGTCAATTTGATTTTTTTTTTCTTTTTTCTTTCCTCTCCTTGTGAGGGACAGGGAAACTTCTCATTCTTTTTGATGAGGTCTTGGCAGGTTATTAGGGTTACAGAAAGTATTGTTCACCTCCACTCACTCAGTCAGACTTAAATCCATCTGATCCCGAAGCAAAGAACAAATTGACAGTGACTACATTAAGTGACAAAGTCTCTCAAACTTGTTGCACACGTTTTGTGAAGATTCAAAGAAGAACTTGAGTTGAGTTCAAAAACAAATACGTTCCTTTTTACGACAGTAGCATGACAGTCTTTGACAGTATTTAGGGCAATGGTAAAAAAAAAAAAACACAGACAAATTACAGCCCTAATAATAATCAGTTACAAAGTATTTAAAATCCATTTAGGGTACTCGGTATCTTAAATGTGCTATTGCATCATCAGTGTGTGCATAACCACAAGTATGGTACATTTGCTATATAAAGTAAGCTCCATTCTCCTGACTAGCTTCCAAAAGCTCATGAATCAGACCACTCAGTCCAGCCCATTCAAAAGATCTCCCAGTATTCATTTTGTCTAATTGATATTTCTATTCCTAAAAGAAGTACTGTATTACACTTTGTCTATTTTTTATCCATGATGTCATTCTTGCTGAAAAAAAGAATGAAAGAAGATATATTTGCTGTTTGTTGTACTGTTTATTTTTGTCCATGAAATGCCATGTTTGTTTCTGGTGTGACTATTCATGATGGGTGCTGAATTGGAATATATATATATAAATTGCCACAAGCGCCTACTTGTCACCTCAACTAAGTAGATTTCAAACAAGACCTGATCAAATGCCTAAAGAAAACCTACTGTTTCTGACTGCAGCAAGAATGAGTAATCACAGTGAGTACTTGTTGAAATGAGTACAAGATGTCTAACAATAGCTTTTTTTAGAACTGATTAAACTGTATTATCTATTCTCTATCCTTATAAAATGAAACAAGCTTATATTAATGGTGATTTATTCAATACCAATGTATTCAATAGTATAATAATCAAAACCAGTTTCCTTTGTCTTAAGTGTACCCATTTAACAAATCTGTACATTTTTAATTCCATCGGTTTATTATGTAACAATGCTTTTTTTATAAAAATGGTGTATAAACTTTTGAGAAAACATCTGTGACTTCAGCCAACATTTTTACGAAGATGCATTTGTATGTACTGTAAGGTAGTTATTTTATTTGTGGCTATCTAATAGCACATGACACTAAATCAATTTCAGCTTTCTTTTCTTCGGGTTCTTTCTAGTCAAAACTGAGTCCTAACAGTCAACTTTAAAGGTTGAAATGGACAGTAAGGGGGATTTTCAAAAGGTCGTAAATGATAACTGCAGTGTTAATCAACAAGTTGGTATGTAGCATTGATTTTGACATTTTCAAGAGCTCGTTATGCCTGTTTCGTTATTAAATAATTGTGCTAATGGTGTTTTCCAAAATTGTGTTGATTTATGAAATAATGTTAATATCTTAACGAGCAGTGCTTCTTCCGACTATTTTTTTTGTTTGCGTAGAAATTTAAAATGAAATCTGTGTTAATTGTTTATCAGGAGTTAATTTGCATTTGGAAAAGGGAGGGTTTTAATTAACGAAAGAGTATATAACTCACCTTGAACCAGATATGTAACAGACTGCGACTGTGACGCTGACGATACAGAGTGTACAGGACCAGGGTTAATTTCTTACAGACTACCTAGATAATTCAATATTTGTAGTTATGAAAATATGTAAGCCTTTTCTATACAATTTAATCATTTATAACTTTATGGGACGTTTGTTGTAATCCTAAAATAAGATACTGTTATTTGCACCTATTGTTACAGAAATAATCAATGCAACTGTAGCCTATCTGAACTCTGGATACGTACATTAATGACAGCTGACCTCTACTGTAGATTTTATTTGAATTATACAAATAAAAACCTAAGAGTAAATAATTAAATCTTAGTATAGAAAACAGCATACTAGATACTACAATAAAGTTTCCATAAAGGCAAAAATGTATTTGTAATGTTGTCAAACATTATTATTTATTTCTTAGCAGACGCCCTTATCCAGGTCGACTTACAATTGTTACAAGATATCACATTATTTTTACATACAATTACCCATTTATACACTTGGGTTTTTACTAGAGCAATTTAGGTAAAGTACCTTGCTCAAGGATACAGCAGCAGTGTCCCCCACCTGGGATTGAACCCACAACCTTCCGGTCAAGAGCCCAGAGCCCTAACCACTACTCCACACTGCTGCCCCACATACTTTATGTACAATATACACTTTCACCTTCACACGTCTATATAATGAAGTGCATACATGTATAATAACTAACAATTACAAACACAAATGGCACTTCAAAACATATTTATTTATAGCTTACAATCCTACATATTAAAATGCATACCAAAAGCAGATGTCAACATAAGAAAATAAATTCCAACCAAGTCTACATAGATGGCTTACCCCCGCCCCATCAAAAAAAAGGTATTTCTTTTCTTTTTAACCAAAAAAAAGATTGCAAAATGCACATTAAAAGAGTTGTATATAGTAAGCTGTGGCAAAATATCCCCCCGAATGAAAGTAAATGACTAGTGGGGTTTAAGTATTTTTATTTTAATCTGTGCTGTGTGATTTTTACCCACACGCCAGATAATCATTGTAAATCAGCATTTTATATGTGAAGTGTTCTAAATACATTCCGCATGATACAATGCACAATTTTAAATGAAGTTCACAAATTATACACAAAATAGATATTCCCATTATTTTTTATTTCCATTTGGCTGCTGCTCGCTGGTGGGAGAGCTGTCTCCCTGTACGCTAGTAGTTTCTATAAGTATACAGTGAATTATGCTTCCATTCATTTTTTTTAATCTCATTAACATGCATTTTGATTAACGAGTTCCCCTTATTGTTGTACGTGACCTGCAACAGTTAAGCTTTTTAACGAGAAATATGTTCATTTAACAACTTCATCGACTCGATTTCAAAGCATTAACAGATTGATTTTATTAACACATTTTGTTTGAAATTCACCTGATACTAAAGCTGTGATTACTATACCGCGAGTTCGATACAGTAACACTGTTTTTTGAAAATCCTGCCCTAAAAGGCTTAAGCTTGTTAGATAAACAAAGAGTAACAGCCTCTGGCTCTTGTAATTGAACTGGGGATCAAAAGTTCTATATTGCTGTTCTTAACCTTCTATATCAGACAATTCAGTTTTCATATACTCTTTGTAAAGCTACATCTTTAAGACAAAGTTAATGTTTCCAGATGGGTGGAGACAAAACATTTCTTGGTTAGATTTCAAATAAGCAAGTAAATCCATTGAAGCACATTTTGATTATGAATGGCAAAGTTTATGATGGGTTGATATAAGTCACCTTATCTACAACTGTTGCCAGGTGTTTATGGGAAATAACTTCAAAGGTCAAAGGAATAATCCTGATCATTACAAATGTTGTACTGGAGATAAATCTAGTTTAACATTATACTGTAAATGAGGGCTTCCTCTTTAAAAGTGAGCAGGGTGGGAAATTGTCACTGTTGTACCTAATAACGGAAGATGACGTCATCTGTTGGCTTCAAATTCTACTCTGTTAAGAGTATGAATTGGATAAAAAGGCTCTTCTTTTCATCAGACCCTTTTAATGCAATTAGTGCTATATAGTAGTAGTCTGTTAATGCAGTCACACTGGATAATACTGAATAACCTTTAGCCTGCAAATAGAAAAAAAATCATTCAGTGGACTTTTTTTTAAATTAAATGATGTTTATTGAGAAAAAGGCAAGTAATAGGTTTAGCATATAATGAGTGACTAAATTTCATTAATACTGTATTAAGAGAAAATACACATTCATTGTCTGTTTTGCCCTCTCTTTTAACAAAGAAAATCATGTCACATTTAACGTACTGGATGTAATTACAGTTTTGTGCCTACATTTCTGAAGCCTGTACTATGCATTGTTATCAAAGAGGATATTGAGAGCAGTCTGAGTTTTTAATTTTTTCTGTTAGTGGTAAATAGCACAGAGGTCAGATTAAAATACATGGTTTGTGATATCGAACAAGCATATTAGGCATAGCAGCGGAGCTCGTCAGTAGATGAGTACTGCCTCATTTGACTTAAAAAGGCCAGGAAAATTATATTTAATTTTGCTTTAAGCAGCCTATTGTGGCAAAGCGTTTTGCAGTGCGCAGGTGTAGAGGGGATGCAGTGCTCAGTAATAACAATCCAACAACAGTTCAATGGTGAAAAACAAAACGTTATTATTTGCTTAAATAATAATACTGGCTATACACAGCGATGTGTAAAGCCTGTCAAAACCACGGGGTTCAGTCCTGAAATAATAATAATACTAATAAAGACACTCGCTTTATACACACACATGATCACAAGTCCAATAGTGAGTGCTCCTAGTGCAAGTGGTGAATTATACAGCAGTTAGTGAAACAATAGTGCAGTGGTGTAGTCTGGAGTTGGTGCTGGCTTTTAGCGACAGCTCCAGGATAGCTTAGCCGCCTAACAATGACAAATACAATTATTAATAGACAAAAACCACACGAAAAACATGGTTAAATCACTCTCGTACGTCCTTTACAGGTCTTTCCATAACCATAACAAAGGAACAGATTGCTTGGCCACATCCCCTCATATACCTTCAGTCACGCCCCCATCGGTAGCAAGTGCAATCACGTATCCTCCAATCCATGACTGACACATCGCCTACTGCATTAAGACGATGACTTCTGGTATTGTGATTCCGCCCTCTTTCTGGATGGCCGACTTCCAATTGACCCTGGAATGAACTGCCAAACCATCCAGTCCGGGGCACACTGTTCCTGTGTACTGCACCCTCACAGGTCGGGAGGGAGATTGTTGACTAGGATTCATTCGCTCTCTTTCACACCTATATGTACAGTAGTGTTTAAAAGTTTGGAAACAACCAATGATTTACAGCAAGACTAGGGATGAGGACTGCATTGCACTTTTTTTTACTCACGCAAACCTGTTACTTACTAAATACCCTGGTATCTTTGAATAGATAATCATCTCCTCACTAAAAATATGCTAAATATTGTAATCAGCAAGACATCTCACAAGTAGAATGGTACCCATAAATCTTGGGGAGTTTGTTGTCGGATAACTTCACTCATGAATATCCCTGGTATCTCTGAATAGGAAATTGTCTCTTCTTTAAAAGATATGCAAGAAATTAGAATGAACAGTTTCTCCCACAAGTGCTGTGGTACTTAATTTGAATATTTCCAGATATTGATCAGTTATTAAAAATGCTTCCGGGGAAGTTGCCTTTTAACTGGATAGTAGAAGGTGTGACCTTTGGAAGTGTTGCTACTTGCTGGTAACCGGAGCTTTCTGACACACCATTGCCTGTTCTGTACTCTTTCATGTGCTGGAAAGGAAATGTGTGCTAACATTAGTGGATCCTTTTTCTCAACTAAAAGTAAAATATCATGTGATCCCCGAGTGGCTCATGTGGTAGAAGTGCAGCCATGTGGTGCACAGGGTGAGTTATACAGTGCAGGTTCGTGTCCGGGCTGTGCGAAGTAGGCCAGTCTAAGGCCACAGCACCTTTGTGGTCTGACGAGAGTTTTGGAGGACTGGGAGGCCAGAAACAGAGAAAGAGTTGCTGGTGCCAGAACATGAGTTGTTGCTGCCAGAGCCAGAGTTGCTGCCAGAGAAAGAGAAAGAGAAGCAGCAGCAGCCTGAAGCACCTCTTCACAGTGCACCCTGGTGTGAGTATTATGGCAAACAGACCCACCACTGGAGTGACTACCCTGATGTCCCGCCATACTGGTGTGGACTGTGAAGAGTTTGGACATGAATGGCAAGATTGCCCATACCCAAAGCAAGAGAGAGGAGCTGCCGCTGTATACAGAGCCAGTGAGAGAAGTGCCACTGTCTCCAGAACCAGGGGAAGCCCTCTTTGAGTGCTGTTTAGCCGGCTGCTTGTTTCTCTCTCCCAGAGTAATCCTGCACCATTTTCAGCCGTAACCTCAAGTAACCTGGGTGTGTAGCGCAGTGACCTTTTGTTTGGTTGGACGCTGCTCAGGCCCCACCACTCAGCCAATCAGGGATTAACGGTCAGCAAACCCTGGCCGAGGCACCCGTTCAAGCAAATGACTGAAGCGCAGTTACCCTGGAGCATCCAAGCTGCTCCTGTAGAGATTTGCATGTGCCGAGAAGCCAGTGACAAGCCTGCCCCTGTCACAATACCCTATTCGTTAGCATTCAAGTATATACAGTATTTCTTGAAAGTACTCATGACTTCAAAGTAATGTTGCATTTTACTCCACCAAAATACATTTCACTCACATAGGGGTCTATTCATAAAGGGTTAACGTCTGTTGAAATGAGAAAACAGGAGTACATGATCGGATTTCGCCCATAGCCGCCTATTTAACGGTAGTTGCTATTCATAAGAGATCATTCAGATGCGTTGTTAAGCCACAACAATTTTAGTCTATGAAGGCATGTTTTTAATGAATTGAGAGAAAGGTTAACGATTACCTCATTAGCATAAAGTTTTCATCGGTCCTGAGCGTTAACCTGCTATTCATAACAGTGAACTACAGCAAAATGTTGTCGATAACTAGGAGTTATTGATGGCTTTCTACCGTCAAGTCTACACTGACGACAGCCTCGGCAGACTGGTTTTTTAAAGACAATTTTTTTTTACTACACTTGCTCTGTTATACACTTTGACATACCCGTGATTAACACTGCCTATTTTGAAGCAAAGAGCAAGTGAGAGACTGAGAATAGACCGTTATTTTATTATTATTATTTCTTTGCCATGATCCGCGGCTGACAGCGGTCCTTTTCTTTTTGTTTTTTTTACGTGAATAGCAGTATGGACGACTTTTGTTAGTTTTAAACAAAATTCGTTTTATTAAGGCAGTCGGCAAGTACTTTTATGAATAGGGCCCATAGTGTTTAAATTGGAGATTAATCCGCCGAGCATAACTGTTTTTCAAAGGAAGGGTGTGCTCTTCATTTTAAAGTGCAGTACTTTCACATTTTATATGTAATACAACGTGAAGCATTCTCTGACAATTTGTACTTATTCTGACTTCCCAGGAAATAGGCACGGTTCTTATTTAGTCAAAAGCAAGGGATTTGCCGATACGTAGAAATTGTAATGCCATGAGTAAACTGCACATTCTAGAGGTATCAGAAATCTCCCATTTGTTGATTATGTCAAACTCTGCATCATTCTGAAACTTATCATATATAATCTACAGTACCAACATTAACTGGAAAGAATAAAGCAAGTTCTAAAGAAAACAATGTTCTCTTAATTATGTACATTTCAAAGACTGAAAAAGTTGACAGATAAGAAAAGTAGGTTTTTGAATATTTGTATTTCTGGTACTTTCTAAGTAAAGTATGCTAAACCCACCACAATGAATAGGGGAAGTGTCCTTTTCAACAAAACAAAGATAAGGTACATTTTTGAACTCTATTAACAAGTTTAAACCACAAGTATAAAGAAACCAATGTGTCTGATAAAAATAGACAGCCTACAGTTAAACCTAAGAAAGCGTGGCAAAGAAGTGTTAGCCCAGTGGGCAGGGACTTTGTGAGGTGACAGTTGCACTTTAAAAGCCTTGAAGCTTTCTATGCACACTGTGCTTTCACATACATCAGTTCTGTTTACAATATATCCTTAATAGTACTCAATTCTGGAATGTTATATTGTGGTTTTATTTTAAACTGCAATAGAGTTGCAGTATTTTCATCAAACCCTTAAAGGGGAAGGAACATGAGCAGTCTGGCTTACCCGGCATTCTATCTGCAGTGGTAGCAAAAACTAATTACATCAGCAGCATCTTGTATTTTATTTAGCTATTTAGCGTTTATTTTTTTGCCTGTCTGTATGCCCTGCATGTTTTCTTGTCCATCTCATGTCTTGGTGCAGACAGGAATGCAGATGTAGATGTGTCCACATAACAACCCCAATGTATTTGCTGTGTGTAGTGAGCATAGAACAACAGCTCTCACCAGTCAGATAACAAAAGATAGTAACACAAATTCAGTGGGAATCTAGTATTACAGATCTAGAGGTACATTGACACCAGGTTTCAATATCCATAGTTTTTAGATCATTATTGCGTTTTACACAACCATATAAATCTGTGACTATTGAAATTGTCATCTAAATCTAATTATGATGATCTGATCCTTTATTGTAAAATTTAGATGAATTCTCCTCTGCCCCCTAAATGCCATTTTATTCAAATGTGCATTTAGTGAAGTTGTTTAGATAATGTATTATTACTTGAAACATAGAATGTGCATTTTTACATCAGGCAACATATAATTCTGAGATATTTTGGTATTCAAATTAAACCCACAGCATTGAAGCACACAGTTAGAAAGCAGAAGTGTCAAACATTGTATGTTGCCAGACTCTGCAGGCAGAAGACTTTTCTAATAATTGTGCTCTATTATAGAGAAAAAAGAAGAAAAAAACACCTTTGTAGTGAATTCTGAATGTAATGAGCATTTACAGTAAAATTACCATATTCTCGGTTTTAG
The DNA here is from genome assembly GCA_030684275.1 of Acipenser oxyrinchus oxyrinchus. Taxonomy (NCBI): domain Eukaryota; kingdom Metazoa; phylum Chordata; class Actinopteri; order Acipenseriformes; family Acipenseridae; genus Acipenser; species Acipenser oxyrinchus. Next base: position 22,791,819 of record CM060256.1, on the reverse strand, counting down.
TAGCAAAGCTACGCATTATTGAATCATCACCTTTTAATTTCAATATCTTTCGATAGAAGGGTATGCTAATTTTTTGTATTTAAAATATCTACTCATATTGTGTCACAATGGGTATAAGCCTACTTTTTCCAGTAAAAAAAAAAGTGGCTTTTGTCTAAACAAAATACTGGTCCTAAGGAAGAAGTGTGCTACCATAAGAAAATACATGCATAGTGCTTTATGGGAAATATTGATATAGAACACAATTTCCTCTATAGCAGTTTCAAGAAACCGTTATATTTTTGTTGATGAAACCACATCAACAAACCTATAATAATGTATTCAGTGCTATACATTGACATTGAGGGGGTCATTAAACTGGCTTTTAAGAAGGGGGGACATAATCAACTGGGAACCAAGAAAGCCTGTGTTCAAATCAATCAAACAATCCTTTATTTCATCAAGAAAGTCAATTGAGAACAAAACCACTTTCAGATCTGATTCCGTTTAACGTAAAACTGGTCGATTATTGTGATATCGCTAATTCCTTTAGTCTTGATTATTTATTGTACTGAAAAAGGATTCACAATAATCATATCAGCAAAAATCATATATCTCATAGATGTTGCCTCATAGTTAGGGTCTTCTGGATAAAACGCTTTATACATTCACAAAAAATCAGATTTTGCTTTACCAACCATCTCTATTATAAAATACAGTACTTTTCTGACAGTTAAGTATTTTATCTGTCATCTGTATTCAATAATGACTCATCTCTCAGACTTATTTTTGGTTATCTTTTGTTTTTGGCTCAGGCATTTCTAAAAATCATGCATTTTATGCAGATCTAGTCTTCACTTTCCCGTTTTCCAATGGTCATGCACTCAGCTCATGTGTATGACCTCAGTTAATGAGGACATGCCTCTGTACAGGACAGTCCAGTGGTGAATGTCTATTCACTCAAGATGAGCACAAATAATGTTGTCATATGCCATTTCTTTATTGTTGTTTCATTCTTTAAAAGCATGTACTTTAATATACTAAAAGGGTTATTTATGCATTCCACTTGCATGCAACATTTTTGGGCAGAAAAAAAATATTTTATTTTATTGAACTTCCATATATATATATATATATATATATATATATATATATATATATATATATATATATATATATAAGTTGATAAAAAAAAAAAACATGTTTACTAATAAGTAATGATAGTTTTGAGGACTTGCTGTCTTTTCTATATATCAATTTGAACTGAGTGTACAGTTCACATTATGTCCATACTGCTGATTTAAACTTTGTTTAGATACATAAAAACAAAATAAATTGAAGAAATATTCAAGTTACCAAGCTTTAACAAAAGAAAACTGGTTTGCATTTATGTTTTCTGTTCTGGACTGAATAGCATTGGCTGGCCTAGCCTAATATTACTATAGGAAGTTATATAGTAAGTGAATCATTATTAGCATCTATTTTAAACACCTTAATTTGAGCTGCAAATATATTAACAATGCCTTCAGGGTTACATGTGAAATTCTACTCCAAATAAAATTCTGAACATAAAGAATATGCACAAAACATATAGCTAGTTCATATTTGTATATCACATAGAACCTAAATTGAGAGTTTTATGTTGCACCACAAGGGTGGCATCTACAAACAGAGGAGAACATTGTGTGCTTGTTGATCTAATGATGAGCTCAATAGAGGGTCAGGAGAGCTGGAAACAAAATGACAAGCATAACAAAAAGGATATTATGTTACCAATCAAAATGCTGTCATCATGCTGATCTTACACTAAGGGATAGGTGTACTAAGATGGGCTAGTCGCAGAGCAAACATACCGCAATTTGCGTTTTCGTTGCGACCCTTAGCAAAGTATACATTTTGTTTTATGTACTAAGAGAAAATATGTTAATGTAAAGAGCCTTTAATAGAAGAGGTGTGTTTCCTATTCCTATACAGATGCTCAGAATAAGCTGGAGGGGTTAGTGGCACATGTGTGTAGTCTACTGCTCCCAACACGTTGGGGAAACCAGAAATGTCATAGAAAATTGTTTTCAAGGCTGTAAGTACACCCTGCTTTTTGGGAAAATTAGGTATTTGGCTGTTCGCCTAACTAAAAAGGGAACCAATCTACTTAGAGAAAGGATACTCTAGGAGGTTCAGAAGCATTTAAATTAGAAAGGGGGGAGAAATCAACAAAAAACAGAAGGGAAACCACATCAGAACAAGGGCAACAACTCAGGTAAGCTAGCCATTAAATGTATTTATCTAAATACTAGAAGTCTCAAAAACAAAATGTTAGAACTTGAAGCTACTACACTAACAGGTAACTATGATGTGATAGGTGTTACAGAAACTTGGTTATCTGAGAGAGATGGAGACGAATATAATATTAGTGGGTATAGGAGGCTGTGTGGTCCAGTGGTTAAAGAAAAGGGCTTGTAACCAGGAGGTCCCTGGTTCAAATCCCACCTCAGCCACTGACTCATTGTGTGACCCTGAGCAAGTCACTTAACCTTGACAGACGAAATTGAAATGGTGGAAATGACAAATGAGTGCTTCCTAACGCAATTTGTCAAGACACCAACTAGAGGGGAGGCACGCCTTGATTTAGTCTTTTCAAATAACGAAGACAGAATAACTACAACAGAGGTCAGAGAACCATTGGCAAACTCAAAATGGTTTAATAGATCAATTTTAAAAAAAATCAGCGAAAAAAGGCACTTTACAACAGTACTTGGAACTGCAAACACAAATCAAAAAGGAAGTTAGAAAGGCAAAGAGAGAGATAGAAATGAGCATTGCTAAGGGGGCTAAAATCAACTCCAAAAAGTTTTTCAATATTATAACAGCAAGAGAACGTTCAAAGAGGAGGTTACAAATGGCAAAATCATAAGCAAAAAGAAAAAAATAGCAAACATAGTAAATGATTACTTTTCACTTTTCAAGTTTTTACAACGGAGGATACAGACAACATGCCCCACATGTCGACCTGTTCCTATCAAGTTTAAAATAACTTTAGCATAACAGAGGCAGAAGTGTTAAAGGGACTAGGAGCTCTTAAAATAAACAAATCCCCTGGGCCAGATGAGATCCTCCCAATAGTACTCAAAGAAATGAAAGAAGTTATTTACAAATCGCTAACCAAGATCATGCAACAGTATCTTGACACAGGGGTTGTACCGACAGACTGGAGAATTGCAATCGTAATACCAATCCACAAAAAGGGAAACAAAACCGAACCAGGTAACTACAGACCAGTAAGTCTGACTTCTATTATATGTAAACTTATGGAAACTATAATGAGATCCAAAATGGAAAATTACCTATATGGTAACAGTATCCTGGGAGACAGTCAGCATGGTTTTAGGAAAGGGAGATCGTGTCTAACTAACCAACTTGATTTTTTTGAGGATGCAACATCGACAATGGATAATTGCAAAGCATATGACATGGTTTATTTAGATTTCCAGAAAGCTTTTGACAAAGTCCCGCATAAGAGATTAATTCTCAAACTGAACGAAGTAGGGGTTCAAGGAAATGCATGCACATGAATTAGGAAGTTGTTAACATGTAGAAAACAGAAAGTACTGATTAGAGAAGAAACCTCAAAATAGAGCGAGGTAACCAGTGGAGTACCACAGGGATCCGTTTAGGTCCTTTGCTCTTCCTAATCTACATTAATGACTTAGATTCTGGTACAGTAAGCAAACATGTTAAATTTGCAGATTACACAAAAATAGGAGGAGTGGCAAACACTGACGCAGCAGCAAAGGTCATTCAAAATGATCTAGAGAGCATTCAGAACTGGGCAGACACATGGCAAATGACATTTAATAGAGAAAAGTGAAAGGTACTGCACGCAGGCAATACAAATGTGCATTATAAATGCCATATGGGAGATACTGAAATTGAAGAAGGAATCTATGAAAAAGACTTAGGAGTTTATGTTGATTCAGAAATGTCTTCATCTAGACAATGTGGGGAAGCTAAAAAAAAGGCCAACAAAATGCTCTGATATATAGTGAAAAGTGTTGAATTTAAATCAAGGGAAGTAATGTTAAAACTTTACAATGCATTAGTAAGATCCATCTAGAATATTGTGTTCAGTTCTGGTCAGCTAGCTACAAAAAGGATATTGCTGCTCTAGAAAGAGTGCAAAGAAGAGCGAACAGAATTATTCTGGGTTTAAAAGGCATGTCATATGCAGACAGGCTAAAAGAATTGAATCTATTTGGTCTTGAACAAAGAAGACTATGCAGCAATCTGATTCAAGCATTCAAAATTCTAAAAGAAATTGACAATGTCGACCCAAGGGACTTTTTTGACCTGAAAAAAGAAACAAGGACCAGGGGTCACCAGTGGAGATTAGATAAAGGGGCATTCAGAACAGAAAATAGGCACTTTTTTACACAGAGAATCGTAGGAATCTGGAACCAATTCTCCAGTAATGTTGTTGAAGCTCACACCCTGGGATCCTTCAAGAAGCTGCTTGATGAGATTCTGGGATCAATAAGCTACTAACAACCAAACAAGATGGGCCGAATGGCCTCCTCTCGTTTGTAAACTTTCTTATGTTTTTAAAAATGCATTGAGCACAATTGGCAACACATGAGAAAAAGCAGACTGGGAAATGCCAGCAACAATTGCGACTGTTTAAAACATGCTTTCAAAAGTTCTTAACAAATTGATGCAATTGTAAGTGTCGCAATTGCCTGCAGCCTTTATACATCTCATTATAATATTTGAGAACCCTCATTTGCACTATCTCCACCCCCTTTTTGTAAATTTATGCAGGAATTACATATTCATCTACGCTTGAACCGCAAACAAAAACTGTTGCCACAAAGCTTCCCTAAAAAGTCGCAAATAGGATTGTGCTTGTTTAGTACATTTCACCCAAGACTTCCGACTTGTTTGCAACTGGTTTGCGACTATTGAGACAGGCGCAACTCTTCAGTACACCTATCCCTAAACATACAAAATTGTAACAATGGTCATTACATGAATTTCTTTAGCGGGTCCGCCACTTTTTTTTAATATAAGACAATCACTATTTAATGAAATGTGATGATCTTGTTCAGTACACATTTGATAGTGTTTACAATACGTTTGGAAAACTAACCTTGTTATACTTTGGTAACAATACTTTGTATTACGCTATGAAATTATTTAATGTAAGCGATGTACAAAAGGCTAAACTTTTTTCTTTTATCAGTTGTTATTTGTTTTGTTAATTTATATGTTGTATCCACTACAAGGATAGCAGCGCCATAATAGAATGTAGTCCTCTGGAAAATAACTTTTTATATGAATTTAAGTGTACTACATTAGTTTGCCAACAGGGAACTGTTTACTCGCAACTAGAGAATAAATTCAATTTGAAGGAGAGTTACACTGTCTCTGCACAGCTCTACTTATAACACTGCGATGTCTAATAAGAGAGCTGTTTAGCACTGTAGTGCTGGTTCTTCAAAATTCGAGACAGAGTATTTATCTGCAATGCATTTGTTTTGAAATTGCTGCTGTTTCATTATTATTACCTTGTGTCTTATCAATTTAATAATGATTGTCTTGTGAATATGGCCAATAAAAAAAGTATACCATTTTTTGTTTCAAACCTGAAGGGCACACTTTCATTAAATCTATGTTTAGCAGGAAACCTGGCCACAGACACACACACACGCACACAAGCATGCACATGTAGTTAAAGCCCTGAAGGTTTACTGCTTTTCAGCCTGTGTCTAAGAACTTATCTGTCAGAAAGCAACTGAAAGACTGGCTTAATACTGAGCTGAGGCCATATCTAAAATGGCTTGTCTTGTCATGTACTACATAGGTTTTCTTCAGAGTGAGGTGTCTTGTTCAATCTACCCTGCTAAGTGACTGAAAGCAAAGAGCTCACTGTAAAAGAATCGGGCCCCCCAATTTGTTCAGGGTCATTTGTGGTGGATGAAACTGTCTTGTTTGTAGATACCTCTTCAAGTTATTAGGCTGTCAGTTTGGTAGCTTTGGAAGATTTATAGCTCTGGGTTTTGCACGGTTCTCTGTGCTAGAGTGGGTGGGTAGTGGGAGTCTATAGCATTGTCTGCGTAGCTTATTGGGAGTGGTCTTTGGACTCCTTGCTAAATTGCTGGAAAACAAATTATGATATGATCAGATAGGTTATTATTTTTATAAATACACAGAACATTTCTAATTTTTACTGCATTGTTTTGTTTGGCACTTTATTATACAGTTGTTTTTTTTTTTTGTGAGGCTGGATTGGATGTGGCATTAGTATCAAACCTGTTCTGATATTTAGTTTAAAGGTGACATCATCATAATTATTTAGGAGAGACATATGAAATACAGACCAAAAAAACAATAAAATAAAATAGCTTAAGGTATTTCAAAACCAAAACTACCAATAAACGGACAAATAGAAGCCAAGGTCCTCAGAAGCCCGCTTTTTAAAAAGTGTATGTGGATGTTTATGTATTACATGTTAAAACAGTTTAAAATAAAGGAAAGTCTGAAAGTAGTGTGGACAGCAATGTTGAACTGTAGCTCATGTTGTCAATCAAACACACACTCCTTTTTTTAAGTGGCAGCTACCTGTAAGCCACAGATACCTTTCATAATTTGAATTCTGAAAGTGCCGAGTATTAACAATCTCCAATTTTTCAGGGATAGTTCTCCTTGAAAAAGGATTCGTAACCAAATAGAATATGATGTCTCAGTTTTCTCACATTTTTTTTATTTTAGTGTAAAATAAATAGATGTTGTAAAGGTATTTGTATTTATCAATGTATATTTATAAGCAATATCGTGTGAAATCCAGCTATCCTCCTAACTGCAGTGCTAACCAAGGAATATTCATGTTTTGGGGTTGCTCACTAATGATTGGTCAGCTGTCAGAGCTTTGACTTTCCCATTGGTTGCTAAAGCAGGGCCTTCAAGTGAGGCAGAGAATACCCTGGGAGATTTATGGCCTGCCTCTGCTCACTCCTGATTGGTCGCCTGTCTAAAAAAAAGGACATTCTTCAACTCGCCTATTGGTTAAACTCACTCAAGACCTGTAGCTGAAATAGAGAATACCCTCAACTGTTTTTTTTTCCTAGCGTCTGATCGTTGTTTTAGACTTATGCGGGGGAAATGCAGATCTCTTATTGGCTGAACACATCCCCTTCAGGAAACCCCTATACTCTTAAAACCTCTAGTAAACCCTGTAAGTCATCTTGGATAAAGGCATCAGACAAATGAACAAATAATAATTAGAGTAGTATGTTTCATAGTATAAGTAAGCATACTATACGCAAGTGAGTGAGGCAACGTAATGTCATTTGACTGACGGTTTACTTGCACTGTCTGGTCAGCAGAGAATACCCTGAAGGTCCTGACAGCACGCCACTGCTCCAAATTGGCATGCTGGTTTATTCCACTGCACTGCATTGCTACATTGGCTTTACATATAATCTTGAGGCCTTCCTATTCTCACCTCCCAGTGGCACTCTTTTTAATGGCACCCTGCTGTTCCTGCTGATAAAGTATTAAGACAAGTAGCACAAAATGCTGTATATACTGGAGTTTTTTTCCCCATAATTAATAATGATTTATCTTAAAGGTTTCTCTAAATATTCTCTTTTTTTGGTTGCTTTATCTAACCTTCACTCTAACGATAAGTGGTGCACTAAATAATGAATTTACACACAGATAAAACTCAAGCGTCATTCTTAACCGGACTGTGCCATATGAAAAAAGACAGTTTGTATGTGTTATGCAAACTGCTAAATAGAAATAACATGTTTGTTTTAATGAACACTAAAACACAGGAAATAAAATACTGATAGAAACTGACAGTATACCCTCTCTGGTAATGGCCAAATAAATACATTTCACAGACAATAGTTGTAAACTGAATCTGTACAACAAGCTGTGTTATTTTATCTGCCGGATATTTAATTTGATTAAAGTGGAGTGGTTTGGAGTCTTACTGTTTATTAAGTGATGCATGCTGAGTCTTGCTTTATTAATCCAATACAATTACATCTATGACTCCATGTGTGTTTTTATACCATGAAAGACTGCACCATGCAGACCGTTCCAGGGACCACTTTTTCTTTAAACTAAAACACAGCACAGGAACTCAGAATCCCGTTGGTATCAACTTGCATAAAGGTTTGCTATAGCTATAACAATACCTGAATGAAGTCCTTGAAAATGAATCAAGAGGAATGAGTAATGTTAGCAGGTAAGATGTAGAGCACAAAATAAATAGGGACTCTTCATTGATGCTTATAAATATATTACATTGTTTTCAAGAACAGAGTAAAATCTATTTAGAAAGCTTGCGCTCCTGTGTGCTGGTTTGAACAATTATGTGCTGGATTTCTAAGATAACGTTGTCTGTGCATTTTTGTGAGTGCAGTGAAGCTTCAAGAGCTATATGTATCACAGATGAAGTCAGCTTCCCTGGGGGGAGTACATCACCATTTGCTTTAATATTTCTTGATGTTTCACTCATGTTTCATCTGAGAAGTTAAGTCCAAAATTGACAGAAAAATTAAACAGTGTTTGTGGTGCAATCCCCCAGAGGAGTGGGAAGACCAGCTCTGAAAACAGTGCATGAGACACCTGCTTGACATAGCGTCTTGTTAGCCATACAGGCTGTGGTCAGAAGTATTAAAAAGGAAGTGCCTGCTTCAGACTTCAGTTTAATACAGACACACATCACTTACGAACAGCTGTGAAATCTCTCCTAAGAAATGACCCTTTCAAAAGTTGCTTGTCACTTAAAGCATTATCACTTGACAATGATTGACTCATTACTTGACTATGTCTGAAAACACTCAGACCAAAATGTTTAGTGGGTATAACCATGGCACATTTTGGTTACCAAGGTACAGAGTTTTATGCCTTCCAAGGTTTTTAATTATTGTATTACTGAATATTCCTCTAAGACAGTGGCCCTCTGTAGGGTTTGTAAGTCTTGTTGTCCTTGACTAGAGGGCCATCTTTAGCTATTCATCCCTGCACCTTCTGCTGTTTAGTACATGGTAGCTAACATTTAAATAATATTTGATACCATCTTAATTGTCAGAATATTTAAATTCTTATCTGTTTAATATTGTATTATGGGAGGTCTCTCTCATTATCTCACCGCTAGTGTTATGCAATTGCCCCCTCTGAAACTGTGTAACAGAAATGACAATTGCACACCCCTATTGGTCATTTTTTTTCAAATAATCTCTCTTAGAAGCAGACCCACTAGTTGAAAAGTGACATTAGATACATAACATGATAATAAGCAGGAAAAAAATATATATTATGAAAATGTAGATTGTATGAAGTATCCGTGTAAAAACAAAAGAACGCACCAGGGGAACAAACATCACAAACATGAGCTGATTGGTTGAAAACTGACATGCTCTTCTAACCAGAAGACAATTATACAGTTTGTTAATCAGATAATCAGTTTTGAGGAAACTCTTGAACCACACTGTGGTGTATGCTATTTACAGCAAAAGGATTAGAGTGTAGCTCTTATATGCTGGAGTCTTTTTTTTAAATCACAGGCTAAGATCATGTTTAGAGAAACATACCTGGGAAATAAGTAATAATAATAAGTGCTGCATCAATAGAAAATACATTTTTGTCATCAGAGTTTCACATGGCACGACTTTGAATTGATTTTGACATGTTCCTGCTTTCCTCATTTGGTTTGTTATATTCATTTTAGTCCATGGAGATAAATAAATAAATAAAGATTTCTTGAGCACAGATGGTTTCAAAACATGAATGGATTACACATTCCTCAATCTGCATTCATGTTTTCTTGGTTGAAATCAAAATTGCTGCATTTTACATTCAATAGCCAGGCATCCTTAATAGTAAATAGTAAAAAAAAAAAAGAAAAAAAAAATCATATAAGATGAAATTAGAAACTAAGTATTTGTGGAATTTGATCAAAATTGACTTAGATATACACCATTATGTCTTAAAAATAATAAAATGTATTATATTAAGTATTATATTAAAGACCACGTTGCAGATATCTTAATAACATCTTGTCTTGTCCTAATCTAGACTGTGACCTGTGTTTAATAGAACAGCGGTACTGTAAATATCTGGTATTACAGTTTTATATTATATTATGCTCTTCATTCCAGTTAGCAGTGAGAATTTGAGGGTGATGCCTCTGAAAGTGCCAGTATAAAGGAATCAACAGGGACTGGTGTTCTGTTACCTTTTGATGGGATTATTAACGCTATTTGATCACTGATACATAACATAAAAGTCATATGATTCCATGTGCGATCAACATTTTCTCCTAATGAAAATAACCATGAATTTAAGTATGTTCCTTGCCCAGCATAATTCAAGACAGTGACAAACAATACGTGGTTTTGCATTTGCCCTGTTTGGGCAGTTTCTTTTCTGCACTCAGTGAATAGAATTAAGTGTTATAAATTTAACCATTTGTGAGCATTTTTTTATTAGGAATAGTTAAGGCCTGATTATGATAACTCAGACTAGCCTACCATGACAGATGTGTACCCTTTTTAAGTGCAATGTGGTGTAGCAGGAATTACATCTATTGCCTTGTTCCATAATTATTAATGTAGTGTTTCTTGCAAACACACACACACAGGCATAAACATTTTATACAGTCCTGTAATTTGGTAGAAGTCTTCAGATGAAGTTCTGAATATGAAAGAAGCCAAATGCTTTTTAAATGGTGTTGTATTTAATTAAAAACACACAGTTGGTAATGTATGAATTGTCCTGCTGTGAAGAAATGAACTTGCTGTTGTTTGGTTTTGACATCTGATCTGAGTCATAAAACCGTTACAATATGTGTATGTGTCTGTGGAAGAGTGTTAACAAATGTAACTAGTGGTTCCTTAACTCAATCACAATGATTGTGTTTTACATGCAGCAGAATGATAAACGTGCCAGATGTCAACAAGATCTTTTAACAGCACAAGAAATGACACGTTTTTATCCGCAGCTAGGTAGCGGTAAAGGCAATCTTCTGGTCTGTGCAGTTTCAGCTCTAACTTTAGATCTTTTTTTATGAATACATACTTCGTCTTAATTAAGTGGATATTCAATTAATAACTTCCTGAAAGTGCATTCTTCGCTTTTTTAAAGTGAATATTTATATTCTTGGTGTTTTGAAAGGAGGCTTGGCTATATTGAGAGTGAGAGGAGAGCTGTCTGATTTGTTTTAAATATGTAAAACCATTCCTATGTAGTGTGTTTCAGTGTTTTTGCGATAAACGATTGCTTTCCATACAGATAACAATTGTGTAAGGATTTTTATTTGGCTTTCTTTTATTTTAAGTCAGTCACTCCATATTGGCATTGAAGCTGAAATAAAAAAATAAATACAAACAGGGCAAGCTTTTCAGAGCTACATTCACCAACTATTTCGAGTGTTTTGAAAAGCATATTGAAAAGCAGCCTTGGAAACTCCAACCCAAAATGATTCAGGAGGAATCACAGGTGGCTTTTAATGGAGAGATAATGGGTTCAATCTTCAGACAAGGGTAACTGTTCAGACTACACTGGGGCACAGTAGCTACCCATCTGGAATACAGGAATAAAACATACCATTATAGTTTCTGAAATAGTGATTTTACATGGTCCTCCAGCTGTCATGCACTGATGTACATACCAGTCAATGTACCAGAATATAGTTCAGCACACAACTGGGACACTTGCCACTGCAGCAGCATGTAAAACATTACAAAACCATTCACAAAAAAATTATATAATATAACTGATCTTGTAGGAGTTAGGGAGGTTGTGCTTCACAATTCTGATCCAAGGGCCTCAAGAAGAAATAAAGAAACAATTGTAGAAAAGCTGCAAAGCAAAAGTGCTTTTCTCACCCCACAATGTTTGTCAGAACTCCTGTTTCCCAGAAGCAAGTAGATGTTGAAAGTTCAGCTCCAGATGAGACAACTGTTGTAAACTTCACAACTGGATAGACTCTGCAACTCTGCACCTTTCCCATTATATATTACTCATTTTCACAGGCCCAGTCCTGATTGCAAGGAATATGTGCGTATGAATATTTCATTTTCCTAGTAGGTTTCGTTACATTACAATTTGAAGAAATATATTGTACATTGTAGCTGGTGGAGTATGTACAGTACTTAGGTCAAACTTGTATTTTTTTTTGCATTTTAGGAATTATGATAGCAATTGGTATAGTTCTTGTTCAGTTCCTTAAGGTCTCACAATTGGAACAATGCATGAATTATTTCCCCTGGTTGGCTGGGCTAATGAATGCTAACAATTCACATTTTCAATTTTTCCAAATTTGGTGATAATATGAACAGTGTTGCAAATCATGAGCAGTTGTGTAAAAAGACAAAACATGTATTCTTGCATTAAATACCACAAAGCAACTTGGGTAAGCGTTACCACTATAGTTAGAACTATGCTTTAGAAAACAGTATGGTATTTGGATGTGAATTACAAGACAAATATACCCCTTTGCTGACCACATTAATTAAAAAAGAGAACTACTTATTGGTCTTTGAGGTTTTCAGTCCAACACGGTTGTTGTTTTTTGTTTTTGTTTTTTTTTACTATTGCTGCTTCTCTCATACTTGAGAAAAATCATTTCAACATGTCCCACATAACCCATGTGGAATTGAATGGTGTGGTGTACAATATGAATGTCCAGTACTCTCAATGAAAAACACCCATATTTATTAAAAGAAAGCAAATAATAAATCACCCGCCCCTATATCAACATTGGCATAGGGGAATCCAACATGGCAGGTTGCAGTCCGAAACAATAAGACACTCCAAAACCACAATCCTCCATGCACGAAACCGTGCTCTGTAGGTCCTGGGGAAAGTGGTGCTCGTATCCGTACTGTGCTTGTGTCGTGAAGGATGGTGTTCAGGGTTTCTGTGCTGGCTCTGTGGTTGCAGCTCCTGGATCGCTCAATCCTCCTCTGTCACACAGAACAATAACAAACACAGCGCTCTGGCACATTAGAATCGTCACAGTAAGGGGCCATACTCACGCAACTGCATCCCCTTTGTACCACCAAACTCCTCCCTTCAATCAGCCCGTTGCCATGGTTTGTCCAATCGTTGCCTGACCCATATCTGATGCAATGGAGTTTAGAGCAGGGTTTCCCAATCCTGGTCCTGGTGACCCACTGTGTCTGCTGGTTTTCATTCCAACTGAGCTCTGAATTACTTAACTAGACCCTTAGTTGAACTTATAATTTGCTTAATTAGACCTTTTTTAATTGTTTTCAGATCTTAGACAGTGTAGAGTTCAAGTTACTTATAAAATGTTATAGCTAACTTGAAATCGGCAACTATTTAAGAACTGGAAAAAAAAGGTCTAATTGAGCAAATGATCAGTTCAATTAAGGGTTTAAATAAGTAATTTAGAACTCGGGTGGAATGAAAACCAGCAGACACAGTGAGTACTTGCAGCTACACTCTTTCCCCAAGATGTCTGACTTCCGATTTCCACCTAAGGTTGAGTCTGCTAGGAAAACATACAACCAACCTTACACAGCGCCTTTTCTGATTGGGAGGGAGATTTACAGTTCAAATACTTTTACTCTCTGTCATATTGGGGTAATTCACAAATACATAAACAAATGTCCTGTTCTTTAATGGAGTTCTTTAATGAGCAGGCTTTTTGGTAGTACATTCCTAAATCTTTGGTATCAGAACCATTCCCCATTCAACCATACCTGTACATAGATCATAAATCATTTGCTTTTCAAATTGAAACCTCAAACTCATCTGCTACAAATCTTGTGCTTGGAAACCCTTTTGGATCATAACGTTCTTGTCTCCTGAGTTAGGTTTGATTAAGATTTTCTGATCTACATCAACCACACCATCATGTAGGGTTAACAATCAAACCCTGTGTTCACAAAATATCCTGGTATCCTTAAATAGATAATCATCCCCGCTTCAAAAAAATGGAAAAAAAAGATTTTTAATTAGAAAGACCTCCCACAAGGACAGTAGTACCATTATCTGTTTACTAACAATGCTAAAGAACATGTTGTATACTTCTTTTCTGCAATGGTGACTGCAAATACTAGTATCACATTGAATTTAGTAATAAAATAAAATAAAATGTATTTTCTGGTTTGATTCTGTGCTTGGGAATGTTGATATCTTGGCAGCATAAGAGACTAAATCTCTCTCTCACACAGGTACAGTGCAGGTGGCTACAAGTCTGGGCTCCTGAATCCTGCTCTGCCAGTACTGAAACCTGTCCTGCAAACCCACCCAAACTACTAATCTGAGAAGGTAAAAAATAGTTTTATGTATTAAATAAGCTGTACAATATGTTTACTGGTATGTGTTATAATAATAGCAAAACATATGAATGTATAGACTAGCGTGATAGTTTTAGTGACTGTTCACCCTTTAGCATCAATGCCTGTTCAGGGGCAACTCCCCTACCTTTGGTTGGTGTAGTTGACCAAGCTGTCTTTATTGAGATCAAGGCATCTGTTTTACATATTTTGTTTTAAAGTAATGGCTGATGAAAGAGCTCTGACTGAAACTGCAGACCAAAGCATTTTATTCATCACATATCAGGTCAGAAACTTCCCTACCAATGACAATGATGGGGTGCAATAGTTTAGCTCCCATGCACATCAAATCCTTGGCTTTATACTGAGAGCAAAACTAGCAGACGTGTCTCCTTGTATCAGTAGTTTTAAGTTTGTCAAACATGCATTGCAATTGCTGCAGCATATTTCACAAGCCGTCACATTTCCAACTCATCGAATACAACAAACCCCACGAGATAGAGATAAAGAGAATTACATGCATTAACATTTTTTTTTTTAAATCTCATTATTTGTTTTGACCAATCGACCAGACTGTTTAAAATCCAATCACTCAGCAGCTGACAAGTGCAGCTCTTTAATTTTATACAAGAGCGCCCTGTTTTTCTGCCCCCTCTTCGATTAATGCTCCAGCTTGCGCTCAGACAGTAATAGGCTTCTTGCATGCCCACGACTGTTATGATCATGTAAATTTATTGGTGCTTAGAAGGAGCGAGCTATTAAAATATTACAACAGCCATTACAGCGGGCGCGCGTTGGCTTTCTCTTCGAACGAACATATGCTTCCGAACGAATGCCTAAACTCTTATTTATGGATTTAATTTAATGTGCGGAAAGAATTCAAAATTAAATTTGGTGTCTGCCTCCGGAGAGTGTCAGTGTATAATAACATGGTAATTTTTACACATCTTTATGAGAAATGGGAAAATTAATTCTTTCTGACAAGTTGTAATTATTGGACTTGGAACCGTTGCAGCTGAGCAGTTAGCGTGCCTGTTGCCTGGCATTGAGCTGAGGATAGGGGATGGGGGGGGTGGAATAGTAGGGATGTTGATGGCTTACTGCATTTCAAGTTCAGGCATTACTTGTTACACAGATGACCTGTCAGTAAAGCTGTATCGTTTCCTATGATCCTTGTAGACTTCTCATGGCAACCTTGATTTTCCTAATTTTCATCACATTTCATTGATACTCACCAACGCATTTAGAATACTGGGTTAATATCCTTGAAGTATAGTGATCTGTGAGGTCCGCGTGTTTATACTGTAAATATTTTTGGGGTCTGACTATACCACTGGCTATCTAAAAAATAAAATTAAAAACAGCAGTCCAAGTTCATCATTTAACAAAACAACAACAACAAAAAAATTGCACCATCATTTTTAAATTTGTAATAGCATAGCTGTCCAACTGTTTTGACTGAAAGAGCCATCATATAGGTGACCAGAGAGTTTTTAAAGAGCCATAAGAAACCAGAAAATGTAACAAAGGAAAAAATGTTTAACTGGACTACACAATGCTTGATTAATATTGTGCTCGTTAAACAGGGTACATATTTCAACTTTTGTTGTTACACTTTGACTTGCTTCTGCCAAAAACTACTGAATGTCCAGCCTTCACTTCTAAATCAAGGGAGCCATATGATGAGCTGTATATTGCAGAGCTATTTGTTGGACAGTCCTGATATAAAGCATATTACTTGACAAATTGAAAGAGATTGCAGCCTACTAACAGCCTGCATGTAGTCTATGAGGTTCTCAGTATACTCTGTAGTATAAAAGAGATGCACATCATACAAGAGGTGTTGTACAAGGGATGTGACTAGAGGCAGCTCAGTCATGCACCTGATACACAAGCCATGTGTTATATTTAGAGAATTACATCATTTTAACATGCTACAAGCACAGGTCCAGACAGAAGGTTCACTTCTTATTATATAGAAATACAACAAAAATCAAACAATAATTAGATTATGTGTTAATAACTGCTACAATACAGATATCATTCCATGTTTATTTTCTGTTTGCTGTTTATCTGTGTTTTTCTGAGAAACCTGTCTGTCTTGCACTTTAAGCTGTTTGTGACGGGCAGAGTCCCTGCACAGGGGTTGTGTTGAGTTGGCAGGGAAGGAGTTAATGTCTCTCTGCCAACTCCACTTGAGAATGTGGCTGGAAGTGAATAATGGAATAATTGATGATTAATTAGGCTCCAGCCACAGCTGTAAATAAGGAGCCAGAAATCCTTTGTTTGTGAGAGGGAGTTTGAGTGAGTAACCTGAGTGCTGTGCTGTGCTGTGCTGCACTGTGCTGCGCTGTGCTGTGCTGTATTGGGGCTAAAATGTGTATTGGTCAGTGAAGGCGAATGCCCAGCCTGAGAAGTGCTTTGTTTAAACCATTTGTTTTGGTCCTTGTGCTTGTTTCTTTATTTTGTGTTCATTAAAAGTGTGCTTCAGCACCGTTAAACAGGTGCTTCTGTCTCTGGGTCTGCTTCCTGACATTTACCAGCCTTGGCTGTGACGCTATCCTTTTACACTGTTATACTTGTTTCAAATGTAATTCGCTTTTAAGAACCGAGTTCTTCGTCTTTAAACAATTACATTCTGCTCAAACACCTTTAGAACACAATACATAGCAAGGCATTTATCACTGCTGTTGCTTTGAATTAAATTGTGAAACAATCACTTAACACTGTGTAGTGTCAGATTCCTCTTTAGGGCCCCAGTTTGTTTGTTTCCACTCGGCACCAGGGACTACAGATTGCTGGTTCGAGGTCATATGTAAAGAGTTTTATTTTAATTTGTTTTTATTTTTTATTTTGCTGTCCCTTGTTTTCATGACCTGAGTCACATTGTTCAGTGTTTTTTCCTGTGCTTTGATGTGCCACACACCAGGTGTTCATGTTCTGGATTACACGTGAAAGGGACCACTTTCCAAAACTAATTAACCAGAAAACTGACACCCGCAATTGTTTAGTGGTAAATAGCACCTTCTTGCTGATTCTGAGCAGCCAAATTAAATGTCGCCACTTTTATATAGCCTGTGGAATAGCTGTAATTGTGAAAAAAGAATAACAAAAAAAATAATACATTTGCATACAAATATTACAGGACAAATTAGAAATGTCATCTTAAATCCTCACATACTGTACATACATATAAACCCACTCATACATAAAGTATACACACAAACCCACACATAAATAAAGTCATTGGCAGCGGGTGAGTCTTTCGTTTGGGGAGGCTATTCCATACATTTTCCCCTGCATTTATTGAACCCAACGATGTACAGTAAGATACACACACACACACACACACACACACACACACACACACACACACACACACACACACACACACACACAGGTATATAATGAAGACTTGCATTATTTTTTTTTTATTACTCTGTCTGTTACTAGTGAGTCTGCATACTAAGTTTCTTTCATTGTGTTGAATTTGAAAAATAGTCGGACTGAAGGAGACATCTGGGTAAGGGCGTCTGTTAAGAAATAAATAATAATAATAATAATAATAATAATAATAATAATAATAATACACAAATGAAAGCTGTAAACCTGATTAATTCTCCTGCGTCTTTTTGAGAACTTGTATTGTATAATAATTTATAGCACAAAACAGACCTCGAAACCACTCAGGGATGCTACATATATATTTATATTCTTTTTTTTTTTTTCCAGGCGGCCAGATAAATTAAGTTTAACATAGCTTGCACTTTAAAGCATGTTATGCCTATTTAAGCAAATTAGAAGAACAGTAAGGATAACAAGCTGCACTGTTTTTTAAAACCTTAAAATCCGTTAACCTGTTCTGCAGTCCTACAGTACCTACACCAATTTCGGACACCATTTCCATCACTTCACACCAATTTAAGTAAATTATTAATACTGACTATTAAGCTTCTAAACCTACTATCGTAGTAATAATCTATTTCATAAGGTATATTTGTAAAAAAAAAAAAAAGGACTGCACTCTTAGTGTAAACTTTTGAATATCCATATGGGGCTCAGATCAGCAGGAAGAATGGACGTTAAACCAGCCAAGCATTGTCTCCTCGAATGACATTGAAATGCAACTAAATCCTGTATTTTGGACCTTGTTGATACTGCAACAGGGTCGTCACAGCCTTGTTTACCTGTGTATCTGAAAACTGTCTTTGGTAAGCAAAACCATTCATTTTCATCAGAATATTAAAATACGTTTTCATATTTAGAGTACAGTAAGCAGGCAGATGCGGTTTTCTGCTTTCCTTGCAGACACTTTTTCATAAGTTCAAAAGACCCCGCTTTCACTGAAAATGGAGTGAAGGACTGGAAAAATCTGAAGAAAAAACATCATCTAAAGAAAAAAAATCTAATGAAAAAACGTCAGAAACATTCATAATCTGGCACCACAAACAGTGTTCTGAAAGGTGGCATTTGTTCAAACAGTCGAAGGAAGTAGGTTCTGACTGTAGCGTCACAGAAAATTCTCACAAAACGGTGGTGCGTGAAAACAGACAGTATGCTACGAAAATATTTTGCCAAGTTCTGTAAAATCAGATTCGGATTAAGGATTCGGATGTATAGATAACAGCAATTCGAATAAATGTAGAAATTGTGAAGATGATGTTTCAGGCAAGGGAATGACCGAAAAGGATTCCGAGTTTTCGTCGGCTGCTTCAGATCGGCGGGAAGAATGGAAGTTAAACCAGCCAAGCATTGTCTCCTCGAATGACATTGAAATGCAACTAAATCCTGTATCTGTACTACAGTGTTGATTTTGATATCCCAGCTGCCCTAGCGGTCTGGTGGTTGCAGAGTAGGAAAAGGAGTAATATGTTCGTAGACTTGCTTTGCACGCTTGCGGGGAAAAAAAAAATCTTCTCTAACAAATATTTTTGTGTCGGTCAGAACAATTTCTTGTGAGGGTTTGTGCAATTTATTTTGGGGAGGATTAGCCTCCCCAAGCCTCTTATACACGCCACCTATGAATAAAGTATACACACAAACCCACACATATGTCTACGAGTGAGACGTAAAACCGAGGTCCTATTGTAAGTGACTCTGCAGCATCAGCAGTTGTGATGCATAGTTCACCCCAAAGTCTATGTAAGTCGAGATGGATAAAAGAGTCTGCTAAATGATAATAATTATAATAATGCCTGCATACAATAATTTATTTACAGTTATTTTCTTGGAACTTAATTGGTCTGGTATTATGTAATTTATCTGGTAGCCATGTTTCCAGGAACCTCTTGTGAAAGACACGTCTAACTCAAGGCTTCACAGCCTGGTTTAATAAAGATTGATGTTGATGAATTGTAGCAAATCACCGAAACTTCCAAATTTTTATTGGCTATGTGTGTGTGGGAAGTGTTACGTGCGTGGGTCGTCACTGAATAATAAGTCAGACACAGAGCATTGGGTGTTGACGCGCCACACAGGCGTGCAGTTTTAATTAACACACGTGCTGCCACTAGGGTACCATCAATGGTAGCCGTAGTGTCAGATTTACTAAACAAAACTAAACAAAACAAAACAAAGCTAAAAATAAAAGTTTGCCACACAAGGCAAGTGCCTGGGTGCAACTGGGTTCATGATAGTGGGTGCAGGAATAATGATTTAAAATCATGTGCCTTAGATTATTGATTTTATTCCTATTTTTTTTCTAATTTGAGGACATCTTCAGTAAATGTTCAGTGCATTTTATTATTCTACAAATTATGTGTAGCCTTTCATCTCCATTTTCAAGCATTTATTTTGAAATGTTTTACAAGCATACACGTGAAAGCAAAACAAAGGGACTGTGCTTATAATGCCTGAGTTGAGAATCCTGAGTTGAGAGCTCCTTTTTTATCAATGTAAATGCATTTCAATATACAGTAAATATACGTAGCAACATACAATGAGCATTAATGCACATAGTTTTTTTTGTGACATACATTAGTTCCATTTTCTCTGTTTTGTAGCAAGAGATACATTAGTGCATTAGTTTTGTGGACACACAAAACAAAATATTATTTTCTCAAAACATGCATGTATTTGCTAATGGAAGAGGCCATTTGTTATTATTTCAATGTAAATTAGTAGGTAGGCCACTGTTGTTTCAAATTGCAATGTCTTTCTTTCTATTGATGTCACAGCACAAAGCCTGCTGCTTCTACTGAGTCTGGTAGTGTAAAAGAAATGGAAGAAAACTCAGAAAAATGCCCATCATGATTTTTCCTTGGAACCACTAGGAGACCATGACCCACATGTTAAAGACTCGGACACAAGTAATTAAAGAACTCCTGTTCTTCTGTTTGCAAACAGTGGAGCATGACCTGGCCAGAGCTTTCCTTTCCCTTTATTCATGGCTTTAAGAAAAAGGCATTGTATTTCATTTGAAGTTTATAATTAACTGAAGCCCCCAGTGATGTTCTAACACCAGCTGTTTGTTTGTTTGATACCAAAAAAACACAGATTATGTGTGCTAAACCATTCTATTTCTGTGTACACCAATACAAATCAGTTATTTGCATTGGGTTTCCTTGAGATGCATCTATTTACACTCATAATCCAGAATATTGATACTGTTCTCCTATAATGATGGAGCCCTAGTTAATTTGCTAAATGTATGTGTCTGTTATTGCACACCATATTGTCATACTTGTACTTGCTAGAACCAAAGTCATTGTATTTATCTTGCTCTTAATTGTATTATTACTTGTACTGTGATTCTTGAAATGTATTTTTGTTTACGATTGTAAGTCGCCCTGGATAAGGGCGTCTGCTAATAAATAAATAATAATAATAATAATAATATTCCTAATGCCAATAGTTGTAAAATTGTGATGTCGCCCATTTTCTAGTGCCTCCACCTATCAGTTTAATACCACAAAAGTGGATTCATTAGTAGCAGCGTGAAAAGTTTACTGAATAAGGAGAGAAGCAGGGACATACGGCGGCTCGTTGAGGCCATCTGAAAAAAAAATGTTTTTTTTTTATGTCGAGATCACAAGATCATTTGTCTCAGGATCTCGAAATTACCATTTTGTTATCTTATGATCACGAGATAATTTATCTCAGGATCTCGATTAAACGAAAGTCATTACTTCCATTTTCCAGAGATAGATAAATTATGTCAGGAAATATCATGGGATAAATTATTTTGTGATCTCTACATAACGAATAATTATTTTCCCCCGATAGCCTCAATGAGCCACCGTAGGGACATGGGTTCAAGCAGCCAGTCAATTTGCGAAGCTACGATTTGGAACCAGAACCAGGACTAACAGTCTAAAAACCAGTACAGTGCTTAAACATGGGATTTTTTATTTTATGTTTGTGTGATAGAGCTCTGCATTGAGCATTCAAAGCCATACTAGAGGAATATTAGATTTTAGTTTTTAATACAGCTTTTCCCACCCTATGACCCCAAGACCATATTCAGCTGTAGGCAGAATAATAGGTTTGAACATACAGGGCACTATTCACAAAGCTTTTACGCATAAGTTAGTTTAAGAAAATCTGTTTAAATTGATATGATAAGTTCGATTTCCATAGAACTCTTCCAGGCTGTTGTTAAAGAAGATAATGCATGTATTTATGGATAAGTTCTACAGTGTATGAATGAACAAGATTTATTTTTAAATTGCCTATATTTTTTATTTTGGAATACCTTTTATTTTTTATATCTCATTTGTTTTGGCTAAAATTAATGCTATCCCTATAGAAGGCTAAGAAACAATGGTTTCATTTGAAAGGTTTCATATGAAAGGTAGCTTTTTTTTCAAGGTGTGAGATTCATACAATTCACATTGTATCACGTCATCCGAGTAGTACCATGATGCTGTGAATAAACCCTGGTGATAGTTCAATGCAAAATGCAGTAGAAAAACAGCACGCAACATCCACTTGAAAATCTCCTGTGAAATGTTTTTGTGTACTTTACATTTTTCCTTCCATGGGTTCGTTACATGTTTTACACATTTCTTCTACATTGAATACAGATGACTCGTTGTACCATAGAAATAATTATTGGTCCAAACTATTGAATAAAAAACTCACATAGAGTGATTTGCAGTAGCTTCCTTACCAAGCTTTAGAATTCATTATTATGTTAAAATGTTATATAGTCTTGCATAACTGTAAATGTACCATTAGTTCTTGTTCTGTTTGACTGTGACAAAAATGTAGTTTTCATGGGCAATCTACTGGGCATGTGTTTTTATGTATATACTGAATAATAGTGGTTTATTCCTAGTCTGTAAAGACAGTAAAACTATGCCCTATTACAGTCTAAGCCAACAACAAACACAATCAGAACAGGAGGGAACAATCTCAGTGGTAAATGTACATGATGGAATTCTGAATTATAGATGTAGGATATAAGAAGGTTTAAAAAATAATATTTATATACTGTATGCAGAGATGGGATAACCCTTTGATGTTGAAAAGTAGATTTAGAGTACATGAGAGGTTGTCCCTCAATGCTGGGGTTAGAACCCCTTGAATTTCATTGATAGGTGCCATGGGAGGAATATGTATTACACTGATAAACAATGAAGACAGAATTATTATCTATAAAAAAATATATATGTAAAAAAGTTAAATATCAAGCAAGGTTTTGCTGTTGCTGCTAATACAGTATATGACATATTTTTTTGCTGTCAAAGTGTTGCTTCCTGTAAATCACTAAAAATATAACTACATGCATAGTGTGAGAATGACAATAATTAAAAGGATATACTTAATTTAACTGGGAGGCATATAGTATCTATATATATAGTACCGTGCAAAAGTTTTAGGTGTGAAAAAATGCTTTCAAAAATAGACATGTTATATAGATTATATTTATCAATTAACTAAATGCAAAGTGAGTGAACAGAAGAAAAATCTAAATCAAATCCATATTTGGTGTGACCACCCTTTGCCTTCAAAACAGCATCAAGCATCAATTCTTCTAGGTACACTTGCACACAGTTTTTGAAGGAACTCGGCAGGTAGGTTGGCCCAAACATCTTGGAGAACTAACCACAGTTCTTCTGTGGATTTAGGCAGCCTCAGTTGCTTCTCTCTCTTCATGTAATCCCAGACAGACTCGATGATGTTGAGATCAGGGCTCTGTGGGGGCCATACCATCACTTCCAGGACTCCTTGTTCTTCTTTACGCTGAAGATAGTTCTTAATGACTTTCGCTGTATGTTTGGGGTCGTTGTCATGCTGCAGAATAAATTTGGGGCCAATCAGATGCCTCCCTGATGGTATTGCATGATGGATAAGTATCTGCCTGTACTTCTCAGCATTGAGGAGACCATTAATTCTGACCAAATCCCCAACTCCATTTGCAGAAATGCAGCCCCAAACTTGCAAGGAACCGCCACCATGCTTCACTGTTGCCTGCAGACACTCATTCGTGTACGCTCTCCAGCCCTTGGCGAACAAACTGCCTTCTGCTACAGCCAAATATTTCAAATTTTGACTCATCAGTCCAGAGCACTTGCTGCCATTTTTCTGCACCCCAGTTCCTGTGTTTTCGTGCATAGTTGAGTCGCTTGGCCTTGTTTCCACGCCGGAGGTATGGCTTTTTGGCCGCAAGTCTTCCATGAAGGCCACTTCTGACCAGACTTCTCCGGACAGTAGATGGGTGTACCAGGGTCCCACTGTTTTCTGCCAGTTCTGAGCTGATGGCACTGCTGGACATCTTCCGATTGCAAAGGGAAGTAAGCATGATGTGTCTTTCATCTGCTGCAGTAAGTTTCCTTGGCCGACCACTGCGCTCACGGTCCTCAACGTTGCCCGTTTCTTTGTGCTTCTTCAAAAGAGCTTGGACAGCACATCTGGAAACCCCTGTCTGCCTTGAAATTTCTGCCTGGGAGAGACCTTGCTGATGCAGTATAACTACCTTGTGTCTTGTTGCTGTGCTCAGTCTTGCCATGGTGTATGACTTTTGACAGTAAACTGTCTTCAGCAACCTGACCTTGTTAGCTGAGTTTGGCTGTTCCTCACCCAGTTTTATTCCTCCTACACAGCTGTTTCTGTTTCAGTTAATGATTGTGTTTCAACCTACACATTGAATTGATGATCATTAGCACCTGTTTGGTATAATTGTTTAATCATACACCTGACTATATGCCTACAAAATCCCTGACTTTGTGTAAGTGTACCTAGAAGAATTGATGCTGTTTTGAAGGCAAAGGGTTGTCACACCAAATATGGATTTGATTTAGATTTTTCTTCTGTCCACTCATTTTGCATTTAGTTAATTGATAAATATAATCTACTAACATGTCTATTTTTGAAAGCATTCTTACTTTACTGCATTTTTTCACACCTGCCTAAAACTTTTGCACAGTACTGTATCTATATATATATATATATGAATGCCCCTTTTCCTCTTTAGGATTTTGAAAACTGAAGTGAAAAATGAGTCAGCTCGCTTTATGGTGCTCGAAGATTGTGCCGAGAGCCTTGTTCATTGTTTGATAGCTTTACCACAAGAAGTGAGTGAAAAAGAAAGACACATTTGATAGAGTTGTGGAGACTGTATGAATGGGCATTGAACAGCAGCCATTGTCTTGAAGCGACCTCAATTTGGTAATGTATAGTCTTTTTTACAACACTGTCTGGTGTCACAATACTTCTATTCTCCTCAACTTATTTAAAAAAAGGGGGATTAGTAAAACAGTTGAATTGCGTGCACAGATTTCCAACGATCTGGCAGAAAGTAAACAAAGGACAATGAGATGTTTTGAAGTTATTTTAATTTAGTTGAACAGATTTAATATAGGCAGTTTTTTAAAAGAATGTGATTTATTTTAGGGCTCCGATTGGAATGATGTCACAGCTGGGTTTTCTGTTCATAGTCCGTATGTTTGGGAACCTGAAGGGAACAAATTTCATTCAAATGAGTATAAAAAAAAAAAAAAATAGACTGAGTGGTGTTTTGCTTGTTTGTTAGTTTTTTTGTTTAATTTAGCTATCATTTTGAAAGGATATTTTTGTAACTTAACTCATTTTTTTCTCAGTAAAAATGGTTAGTACAATGATATGAAAATGAAACATAATACACATTTCTTTTTTAAGATATGTCGATTGCTAATAGCATCCAAACAGTAATATTGGTGAAAACAGTGGCTTACAGCATTTGTGTAAGCGAACAGTAACTGTTCACATGAAAGACTCTATTTTTATTCACTGCTGCTTATCAGGTCGCAGATACAATAATCCCACCAACCAGCCCCTATGTTTAGAAAGTATCCCTTTCCTAATAAGAAAACGTTTTTGGAGTGGATTGGAAGGTTAAAAAGGGTAGCCACAGCAACTTGTAACTTGAACGTGGTTGCCACAGTCTGAGTTGTTTAAAATGCTTTTATCCAAATAGTTCACATCTGCATATAAACTGCACTTTTATGTAACAATCATATGTATAATTGCAGTTTTCCTGTTTTGACTAAATAGAACCACATGTGAAATCACATGTAGCATGCGTTGAAAGAAATCACCTATTTTTAAATGAAACGCAAAACATGTGCATACAATAATAGAATGTAACAGCATTTCAGGGCAAGTGCAAAAGGTGTTATTTCAGTAAAATGATGGTAATGTGTATCATCAGAATCATACTGGTTTTCACAGAAAAAGTTCTGGGAGTAAAAAGCACCCTGGAATTGATGCCCCTCTACAGTACAGTAGAATGCAACATTTCCATACAGTGTATTCATGTTACTTAAGTGGCCCTGTCTTCATTACAAAGTTTAGTCTTGATTTGAAAATTAAATGCCTTTTAAAGTTTCTGATAGCTGTCTGTGTTTTATGATGGTCAGCTACTATTTTTTAGACTCAAACACATTATCTACTCGTGTTAAAACCTTCTTGTACCTTAGCTGCACGGTTCTAGCCGAATACCTACAGCAAGCCCCATCTCTCTCTGTATGTGCTTTTTTTGCGTGCATAGTTTTCTTATAAAATGATATCTTTACATGCATCTCATTTACAAAGCTGAAATATCAGACATGTCCCATTCTGCTTTGTTTTAGGTGTCATAATACTGCACTCAGTGCTCAATGCATAGAGGATAAAGATGGACGAGTTGGTATGGTGTTACGCTTGAAAGGGGAAATATGGTAGTTTTTAGAGAGTACTGTAAAGGGAATAACAAACCTGATGTTTTACTAAGAAGTCAATGTGGTAATAATACACTTCTATATAAACTTAAAGGCAATACAAAATACATTATATAAGCAGAAATGATGAGGTCATATCCAGTTTCTGGTGAAAAACATTAACTAAGAAGACATATGCTAAATGGATAATTAAAGTTAGTGAATGGGAGCAAGGCTAACAGTTTTGGAAGTATTAATGTATTTGTTAAGTCTAATTCCACATCCAGCTGTTGACAATTTGTTCAAATCAATGTGTGCCCCTCCTAACTCCACAGTTTGCAAATACTAATCTCTTTGGTGTTAACGCATAATAATTGCATAAGCCCCTCTCTTCCCTTCTAAAGGCATAATATGGATATTGGTGAAAAATTGTGAATTGTTTAAAAATTTAAAATTGTTGCAGTTGTGACAGCCACACATAGAAATTCAGCTTTTGATCCTTATTGAACTCAGACAAAACTATTTGACTAAAACAATGGCTTGATTCATCACTTTAAAGTAGGTTGTTGGAGTTTAAATATATTAATAGATTAGTTACAATAATTCTTCTTCTTCAGAGTTCAAAATGAAGGGTTCCTTCTTCGGCCTGTGCACTGTTGAAGTAGGATGTTTACTCTGTGAAGCACACTGTACACAAATGACTAATGATCAGATGTGTTCTTTTTAAAATGAAAACATTTCTGTGACGTTACCCATTGATCTTTTGATTGATTAATTTTTTGAATCTTCTAACTAAAAGTCGCTGTGTGGTTTTGAAGAGCGGGAGAGTGTGGGGGCAGTGTGGCAGGGCAGAGCCCTGCGTGTAAATATGTGGCAGGGCAGGGTCCTGCTTGTAAATAGTGTGGTTTGTGTATTGGTGGTGGTGGTGGGCAGGGATGGGGTTAATTCTTATCCCCAGGTGGTGCCAAGCCTGCACTGCCTGGGGATAGGAATTAACCCCATCCCTGCCAACCACCACTACCACACTATTTACAAGCAGGGCCCAGCCCTGCCACAGACAGATATATTGTTGATTAATGAATCCACAGTGTGTGCTACGAATCCACAGAAAAGTTAAGATTATGTAAAAAAATGTCATACTTACAAATTGTGACAAAGCTTCTTTATTTACAGTATAACTTTGAACACAGTTATGGGTTCCTAACACTGTCTTTGGATGGGTTTAAACAGGATGGTATCTGTATGTTTATTTGTTCTGCGGTGTCCCTTTTCCAAACAATACAAAACAAAAATAAATCCTAGCTCCTGTTTTAGAGCACTAACTAAACTTAACAGGATTCCTAACTTTCAGTCAGACCGCTAATCCAGTTTACTGTCTTTAAATACATTATTCACAAAGCACAGATGAATTATACTTTGTTTTAACATACACTGTATTCAGGTCCAGGTCCTTACCTTTACACAGACTATTGTTTTTAAAACCTGTCCTTTTATACCTCTCTGGCTTGTTAAATTACGAACAGGTGTATCTTAACTGATTGCGTCAATCAGTGTTCTTGAATAGCTGTGGCATTCTGAGAGATGTCTTTTTTTCATTCCTCATTTAAACACCAAGAACTACATTTCTTTTTTTTCCACCCACCCGTCTGTCTTACATTCAAGGGTAAAGACTGCGTATTATTCGGGGTCTTGTGTATCTCCCTTCTCCAATTTTACCTCATATTGTACTACAAAATGAATGTCCACATAAACACCCCTCTTCTAATTGTATCTTCTGGACAGGTTCAAGAACAACAGCAATTACACGGATGTTAGATTTAAACTCAGCGTTTGCATTTCTTTTCTGGCTTTAACTACTGTTTCTGGCTTACAGCTCACTTATGTACTTCTTGAAAACCGATCACTGGCACTGACATTTAGGTCTTCAACTGTTTTAGGTTTGGCAAAACTATCAATAACTTTACCCTCTGTTTCCGGTTTACATTACTTTGTTTTTTGCATTTTTACTTTTCTAATACCACTTTCATGTTGTACATCTAAAACATAGTCCTATCCACGCTACTATCTTCACTTACAACAGACACTTTTGTCTGTGTAAGTGGCATTTCAAACTCAAACTCTGAGGAATTCATGACAACATTGCCGCAATGTGAGAGACAAATCCAATTACCAAATTAACAATCAACTAAATCTCTTTATCGAACAAGTATCAATTAGGAAGAAATGTTTTAAGTGGCATAAACAACTCAAAGTCTTGAATCGGTAAGAAGAATAATACACAATTTAACGGCACTCGAAACAGTGAATTATTTTTACCGATTCAACACTTATCATTGTTTGCCCCATACATATGGGTGGAACTTGCAATACATCAAGTTGCAGGGATATTTTATTTAGATCATTTATATCAGTTGCAGATAGCTGCACTTCATCTGGGCACCCATGTGGTCAATGTGCACAATACTGTGAAAACTGTTAAAAGCTGCATCTCAACCAAGATCTTCTTTGGCTTTAGAATGTAGACAAAAAACATTATCAACAGAAACCACAGCTCACCACGATTAAACTGCTCTGACACTTTTTTTGCCAAGTAATCTAGTTTTTCCAGACACTATTTTAACGAGGTGGCCACCCTTTGTGAATGGTGGAAACAACCAAATGCAAAGAGTATTGAGAGCATGTCTTAAACCACTCCCCCCACACTCAAGTACTGTTTCACAAGGTTAGTGTTCATTGTTGATATTGTATTACTTCTTCTTTTGTTATTCATCTGTGTCCCAGTGGCATAACTCTTTATTCAAGATCTTTTGAAATCCAGTTAATACATTTTTTACAATGATAGTTAAAGCATTGTAAAGGTTTATAAGAGAAAACATTACAATGTTACATACAAAAAAAACTGCTAAACACAGAGAGAAGCTTAGACTCGAGACATTTTTACACAGTTTAACAAATTAGTTATTCTGTATTAATCTCTGATTTGTGCTGCGGTGAATACCTTTGGTTGCTGAATTAATCTTAAAATGGATATTTGTTCTAATTCAGTATATTCATTGTTTAATTGAACCAATTAGGTACCCTTCTGGTGCTAGAGTAGTTATTTATATAATTATGTAATGTCATCTATATAAACCTGCAGTTAAATTGCCCTCCAGGACCTGAATTGGGCACCCCTGCTTACATGGTGCATACTTTGTGTTACTATGCCTTTCACACATACTGATTAACACCACTTCACAAGAAAAGCGTACGTAGAAGAAAGATCTCAGAGTTCACTAATACACACACACAAACACACGCACACACACACACACACACACACACAAACACACACAATGCATATACAGTATATCAGTTTATAGCAGTGTCGCATTGGTTGATTTCACATGGTATCAGAAACTGTGGATTTAAACTGTAGAGATGAAATAAGAGGAAATACTGAATAAAGTTTAATATTAACTTCTTGTGCAACACAGACACTACATTTTGTATCAATTACTGCCAATCAAACAAGTCGCATCTGTAGTTATGGTAACAAATGCAGAGATAATGGGCTCAATGTTTGCTATGATTGATGGTCTAGATTCTTTATCAAGTGGCAAAAGACGGGGACTGCCTTACACTGTTAAATACACAGTGTGTTTAGGAATTCTGAGCACTAAGACTAATATGGCTCTGTGTAAACAGTGGAGTATGAAGGGATACATTTGAAATGTATCTTGAGATAATACAGCATGCATCAATTTAACAGGGACTTGACCTCACTGTTTAAATGAGGTTGTATTACTTCCTCATGAGTGACTCTGATAGGCAAATAACAAAGAGTAATACTGTGCCTGAGTTAGCTGGTAGTATTTAATGGAGAACCATTAAATGTTGCCAGCTAACTCAGACACCCTCATCTTAATACAATGAAAGAATCACCTGGTGTTAAGCACTAAATGGTTTAGTTCTGTTTCAACAGGGAGACAGTATGTCATTATTTGATTTTTTTTTCATGACAGTTTATTGAAATACATTTCCATGATCCTCTATAAGATAGTTTCCCATGTTAGCATGAATTTAGAACTACAAATATGTCCAATATTATTATTTATTTCTTAGCAGACGCCCTTATCCAGGGTGACTTACAATTGTTACAAGATATCACATTATTTTTACATACAATTACCCATTTATACAGTTGGGTTTTTACTGGAGCAATCTAGGTAAAGTACCTTGTTCAAGGGTACAGCAGCAGTGTCCTCCACCAGGGATTGAACCCACGACCCTCCGGTCAAGAGTCCAGAGGCCTAACCACTACTCCACACTGCTGCCGCTAGTTTAGTAGCACATTACAAATCTATGTGTTAAAAGTTAATATATAGAAACCAATTACTCCAGATTTTCTACTAGTTCCTTTAGTAGAAAAGTTCAGTTTTAGGATTGGTTTGAAAATGTCAGACTCTAATGTGCAAATAACAGCAGCAACATTTGTTCCAGTATGAATGTTACATATGGGTGGGGTTATGCTTTTCATTTGCTATGCACTCAATCTCGAATGACCCTCTATTAGTTCCAGTAATTTCTAAGAGGGGAATGGGATAAAACAGTGACTATTTAACCGTCTGGCATTTCCGTTTTTTTAAATTTTTTAATTTACTATTCAATATACTGTCAGTTTTCATAAAGTGTACTGATTCCTTTCAGATGTGCAGTTTCAATGCTACATTGTCTGCCTGAATCAACTGCCATCATTTAGCTGAAGAACAGATGGACATTGGGGTATTGTTCATGTTGATTATTATTTAACTTTATTAGTTTGTTTATGTACATGTTTTGCTACCTTTTGGTTTATTCATTTAATCATCTCCTTTTTCAACAGTGTTTTAGTTCATTTTTAGTGAAGTTTTGCTTAACAAATGACAGTTGCCACATTTCAAAAAAAAAAAAAATCCTTTTCCTTCTCCCACAAAGAAAGTATGTAAGGGATTAACCTTTCTTTTTTATTATTTAAACTTCAAACAATAACAAAATAAGACCTACAAAATCAGAACCCTGGTCATTTACTCCTACCTTTTTAAAATATTGTTTAATGACAGGATCTGTGAGACCCCAAATATATTTTGTTTAAAATGATGGTAGCTTTCTAAAATAATTCTATAAATTGTTTCACCCCACTTTTCAGGTCAATTTTACACTAAAACATATTTTGTATTTACCTGCATATGGCAGGTCACCTTTATTTATTCATACTACACTCAATTATACACTGATGCGCTCATTCATAATAGAGCAATGCAGTTGTGGTGTTAAATACTGTTTTTTAAACTAACTATTTAATTAACTTGCATAGTTCACTAAAAAGCATGCTGCAGTGTGAGCAGTAAATTGAGCCAATCCAAGTAATTTACCCCCAGGGTATACAGTGCTTTTTTGTTACTTGTAGTGCCTGCTACCTAATTTAATACGGTACTTGAATCCAATCAAACCATACACGGTACTGGGAAGCTTTTGTGGAGCAGTATAAAGGCCTTGGGCCTCAAATGTGACCACACCTGACTGCAAATATTACTTATCATGCTTATTTATTTATTCATAATGCAGCAAATTTAAACCATGTACTATTGTGTAGTGATTTGCCTGTATTTAAAATAAAGAAAGAATACAATTAGTTTAATTTGTAGGTGTCCAATGTATATTGCCTTCCATGTAAGCCCCTAATGACTTGCAATCCTATGTGAAGGCCAGTGGCCCAATCACATCTTAATGTGATTGTCCAATGAATAGCACAGTGTACCATAATAGGTACAGGATGTGCACCTGCTTGGATGTAACGTGTATGAAATGACATCCCTGTTTGTACTCCCACCCCCCGCTACCACTTCTTTAATGACCTTCGATAGATACACTTGAGATTTTAAATCTCAGCTCATGATAAGATTTACTATGTGACCCTTAAAAAAAAAAAACACTTAACCTTCTTGAGATTCAGTCCCACCCAAATGTAAAAGAATAGAATAGAAGCAGGCCCCCCACTGAAAAATAGATGTGGCTTTTGTGTTGGTTTATGACGGGTAAATCATTTTTATATCATGGCTGAAGCCAAGTAATGTTGCAAGATGCTGAGTGACTCTGTGCTTTGTATTTAAAATAAAATGCATGAAACTGTACACTTTATTTTTTAAACAATTGTTTAATATTCTTGTACAGGAATTGACATTATCATAACCATAATTTATTTTTTGTGACAAAGATCTCAGTCACTATGATACAGTATGATTCTCACAGATATCAGTTTTGTGTGCTGTATTTTTTTCTGCATTGTAAAGTGTAAATGTGTGTAAGGAAACTCTCTTTGGTAATGTCTTTGGTAATGCTCATCTAGTAAAAGCACTACTGCATGCAGGCGATGCTCCTTCTAATTGCTTTAAAAAAAATATCAAACAGTAAAATAACCATGACATGCTTCACAATCAAATGCTCTCTAGGCCTCTGTGGTTCTTATTGTACTGTAGTTGTAGGTGGCTGATTTGGCAGCAGCCAACAATACTTGGTAAACAGGCCACTGTAGTTGATTTTGCACGTCAGCAAAGCAGACACAGTTGGCGTTAGTACTTTTAACACACAACAAACCTAAAGGCTGAGTTTGGTGCTGCACATTGACCTCGTCATCAAAGGACAAGCTATGGCACCTACTTTATAGCAAATACAAAACCTCTAAATTCAATAAGTCCATCATAAATGTATTTAAAAAAGCCCAAATACACAACAACGTGGTATTGCAACGTTATTAATTTCACTGCACCTGTGTGGCGGATCAATAATACCACTGTCATTAACATTTCATTGTCAACTAGCTTCTATTTTAAATGAACACACTATTGCTGTACATGAATTTCTAAAGCAATGTTGATGCTGAAATTGTAATAGAAATACCCTTTCATTATTTGTGTGATTTTTGGACTTCCCTGCAATACTTTGCAATTTGTGTGTCTGGGAACATGTCTACTACAGTTTTGCTGAACTAGTCACAACATGTAAAGATCTCTCGATATGTAACTTTCATGATCTCTGTTTTTCCTTTGGCAACGAAAGATGTTATTGAAGCGCTGGTTTTCTGAGTGTCACTGGCTTTTTGGTGTTTTTGTGATCTCATGCTTACCATAAACATCATTCTTGCTCCGTTAAAATCAGTCCTGTATAGTTTACAGAAAGTATGCCTTTTTCCAACGTTGCTTAGGATTATGTTAAAATATGTTGTTTATCCAAGAAGCTTGAAATTGCATCAATATATATATATATATATATATATATATATATATATATATATATATATATATATATATATATATTTTAATCGGGAGGGCTTATAGCACACAAAGCCATCATAGATGGTCAAGTATGTGATTCCGAGCTTGCCTCGTGCACTGAATGCATGTCTGCCACAGGGCTCCCCTGGGTCCTAAACCATGCTAGGTACAGACAGGGATTGCAGTTACCACAGACCGTACATGACTTTTGCAGAAATTAAATGTTTGCTGACATAAATTGGTTTAATAGTAGAGTTTTGAGCAAAATACAGGAGAAAATCTGTCCCGGGAGTTGTCTGGGAGAAGTGTCCAAAAAATGTGAGTCCGGGCGAATAAGGGAGAGTTGACAGGTCTGGTCCATTGATCTCCAATCCTCATAAGCCCCTTTCACACTGGCATGCTCTACCCAGGTCGGAACCTACCTGGGTCAGGACCCAGTGTCATATCAATGCCGCAGAAGCAGCTTGTTACGGACGCTTCCATCCAAGAGTCTCTGGAATGAACCATCATCCCAAATGTTGATTAAAGCAAACGTTTCTTCATTCCTGCTGCAATCTGGCTCATGCTGTGTCTCAGTCAACAAAAATATGGTTAAACAGAATAAACAGAAAATAATGTTCCTTGCGGACGTGAAACCTTCACGCAGGCGTGGCTGTTTGTTATCTCGTTGGCTTACGAATGTCCGTCATGCATTTTGTCTCGCTCAACCCAGGTCAAAGTGTGTCAACCCACATCCTGAGGTGGTGGTTTCACACTACGTGGGATTGTGACCCGGGTAGCCAGAACCCAGGTCTGGACCCAGGTAGGAGTGTATGTGAAAGGGGCTTTAGCTTGGTAGTGGATTGTAGTTGACAGGTAACATTCAAACAGCTGTAAATATTTGTGATATTAACTGGGCCGAGTAATATAAACCAATCTGTTCTGAAAACAGAGCCTGCTTCTTTTCAAATAGAGTAACAGGCAGTTCATTAGTTTCTGACTCTCAATAGGATGGTGTGGTACTATGGGGTGTGTAGACAACAAAATACAGTCCAGGCAGCATTGTAAGTAATAAAATAAAGGTTTATTTACAAAAATAAATAGAAAGGAAACCATGCAGGGATTGCAGTGAAGGATTAAATATATATAAAAATATAGCGCTGGTGTGTTTTTCAGCTGCTGTCTCTATCAGGTTGACGGCAGACTTGTTGTTTCTTCACTCCGGTAAACATGTCAGGGCGGACCGAGTAAAACAAGAAACAAAACAAAAATAATCCCTCCTCCTCCCTCTGGCTTCACAGACTCCTGCCAGTGGAACACCAATCCCTATATGACAGGTGTTCTTAACCTTCACATGACTCGAGTGGCAGGGATTTACATACTCACACTTTTCCGCCCCAGACCAAGATGGCGGCGCCCATAAAGATGATTAACGTCACGGTCACGTGATCTGGGTGACGAAAGCCTTGGGTTAATTCGATACCTTCCGTCGGGAGGCTGAATTGCAAACCGAAACCCCTTTGACTCATCACAGATGGTTGATCCTCAGTCAGTACCTCCTATACACTTTGGTGTGTTATGATGCTGATGTGCCTTTCCTGCAGTGTTATATAATTTTAATCTTTGTCGATAGGGCCCAGTAAGTCACAACCTTAAAAGCATTTGGATACAGCCTGAACGGGCATTATTCAAGATGGAGTGTTGACACTTGGCACACAGTGTTAACCATATAAGCAATTGTTATACAGTTATTTTTCTGTTTATAACCAATGTACTATACAACTGTTTTGTAGATTAGCATGCCTTGATCCTACCCTCATTATAAAGCTCCCTGCTGTAATAATATGTCCCTGACATAGTATTGCTACAGTATACCCTGGTACCTAATTATTTATTCTATTAAAATTATTTTCTTTCGTGATCTACACCTTGGTATAATAATCAGCATTTGTCAAATGAGAGACAGTGTTAAAAAGGGGAGCTGGGTTGAATGTTTTATTATATGCATACATGCTTCAGATAACACTGAAAGCATGATCTTGGCAGTTTAACACAAGAACTATCAGGTTCCACTTGAATTAAATTAGGGTCTTACACTATGCACAGGGATAATGCGTGCTTGTATTTGCGTCTGTGTGTGTAATTCTCTGCAAATTAATTCAGTATAGCTTAGTTTTAACAAACACAATTACAGCCTTCGTGTGTTGTTTAGAATTGTTATTTACCTTTATGCAAAATAAATGTACATTGTTATAATAACCATCTATATGCATGTCTTGTCCTAGAAAAAAACATTGTTGACAGTTTGTTCAACAGTACAATCTATGCATACAGCAAAAGTAATAGACTGGAAATGATGTATGATTATCCATCAAAACTTATTTGAAAAATTGGACAGGCAGCCACCATATGGGAAGTAACCAATGATAGGTAACAAAGGATGACAAAAACAACTGGCACAGCGGGTAAACGCTCTGCCTGGCACCTGATGGTCGTGAGAACCCATCCATTGGCATCTGGACTTGGATCTCAGGACATGTAAAAATGTATAATAAACTAAATCAAGTTGACAGACATTTGGGAAGTACCTTCATAAGTCTAATACTACTTTATTTTACCCATCACAGCCCAACACAAAAGTCACATCTATTGTCTATTGTTGCTAATAAAGTGTCTGTAGTGTTTAATGTGTCAAGTTTACATAGGTTTATATTTTAACCGAGGTTAGTGATTGAATCCATATCAGAATCCAGACTACAGGACTTCTTGAAAGCTCTTCATGCTGAAGATGTGTTTCAGCCCAAATTGAAAATCCAGTAAAATGTAAAACAAGGACTTGGTTTGGCCGATGTGTGACAAACCATACTGTAACATTGCTGTGTAGACCAGAAGTGCCTGAGAAATCCAATGAATAAGACATCTTAAATTCCCCCATCTTAAATTCCCACTGTACATGCAATCACGTGCATTATGTTATTGCTGCATAGGAATATTGCAGGTAAAGTATATCATGCATGTATGGGAGTCATGCTTTTTAAAGGCGCACATGCAGTATAACAAGGATTTTACAATTAAACATTTAGTTGTCTTAAGAGTGTGCACAGGGCAGCAGAATCATGCACGTTGTAGTGTGAGAAATGTAATTATTGAATATGAATTATGCACTACAAAGTCAATAATCATTATGTAATTACTGTGTCTAGTCACAGAACATGTACAACACACTTCATTGATAGTGCAGTTAAAATAGATTTAGTCATTGCCCATTTTTCATTCAGGTGGGATACCGAATAAATTTTGCTGGATGATGACTGTTTAGTTGGATAGAATAATACATTTTACCCATTGTCTTAGTGCAGAACTTCTTGAATCTTATTTTGCATTTGCTAAAGTCCCATCTTTCTAGCCTATTCTAAACCGTGATTATCTTCCAATAATGAACCTCTTGGTTTTCCAGCTTCAGAAATTCAAAACATCTGTGTTGGTTAAAAGGTATATCAGAATGTGAGTTCTTTCATTTTTCCCTGTGTGATGTGAGTTTCTTCACAAGAAAGGCAACTGGGGAAAAAAAGAAGCGGCAGTTGTTAGAAAAATTGGATTATGCCGTTTTACTATAAATCACTTAGAACTCCTAGAAGACCATCTCTTGTCATGTTTCGTCTATTACCTTAACCAGGTTACAGCACACAGGCTCTAAGTAAAGAGACTTGTCATTTTAAATGAAGTGACAACAGTAGTCAGGAAGGAACAATGTAGTTCAAGCCAGATAAAATAAATCTCTTTCTTCCTGTCGAGAGACTCAGCCAAATGCAGTGACGGAAGGAGGGAGGAACACAACAGAAAGCATAACAACACTATTTGGTAGCTGACTACATAAAGGCAGACCAGAGCCCTCTTAGCTACTAAAATAGTTTTCATGACCAATTCTACCGATACTCCTGACTGAAGTGTTGCATACAAACCAAAGCCTTCATTCTGAAACATTCACTTTCATTGGATTTCCAAACCCTGTTATCCTGCCATATACCACAAAGACCACACAAAGGACCATGGTGATTTAAATAAAAAAACAGGACTTTTGTACAAAAGAATACAACACTAAAGAACACATTGACTGTAGCTAGCGACATCAGTCTCTGGTATAAAAACTGAAAAAAAAAAAAAATTGTAAAAATGTATATATTTTTTATTTGATGTGTAGTAGTTTTAGGCCAAACCTTACCAAATAGTTTCTTTTTTTGTACTTATCACTAAGAAGGAGAACTATATAGAAAATCCTGAATTATCAAAAAAACGTTTTCTTTATATTAGCAGTGTACACTAACAAGATATTCAATGCTGCCTTAAGAGATTTCAAACACAAATATCGTATTATTTTGGATTGTTGCTTCTACTATTTATCAGTCAGTAGCGGTGAACAAAAAATCTTGAGCGGGTAAAGCATCACACAAGTCAATAATGATGAGCCAATGTCCTTTGGAGCGTTACGTGTGTGGGCCACACTTGAGCAGAAGTCTTCGTGTTTTTTTAAATTAATTAAACTTTCTAAAATGCATTGTTTCTTTTGAGCAAAAGGCTAGCGTTGGCAGCATGATAATGTATAGTTGTGGGATATACCATATTCTTGCGGACCACTGTAGTTTTGTTTTGTAGGTTTTGTGAAAGGAACAATTGATTCTGAAAAGACTCCTCAAGGCTGATGGTGGCAAGTGAGATGGTGTTTCAGGGCTTTTGCTTTTGGCTTCAGTGCACATCACAACCCTAATGTGCATTCCCATCTCATCTTCCCATAATTAACCTTGAGGAGTATTTTCAGAAACAATTTTACTGGATTAGTTCGTAAGCACAGCAAATAATTATCTAAGCAGAAACAACAGATAAGGCCAAATGGCCTCCTCTCGTTTGTAAACTTTCTTATGTTCTTAACAATAGAGAATCATACTGAACAAACATAACAAGAAAACATTTATATTAGAAAAAAAATAAGATTATATACAGTATCCCTTTAAGTTCTGGAATTGTTCTAGGCAGCTTGTGAAAGGTAACATAGAACAGATAATTTTGCTTTGAAGGGATCAGGTTTACTGGTTAATTTATTTGTAATAATAAAAAAATGACAGTATAAAATACGATGAGCTTTGAACTTTGAGCATATTTGAATGACAGTCTAATCCTCATCCTCAAGGAGAATGCATTGCTGACTCATTTGTGTTGTAGGTTGGATGTGAAATTGAGAGCAATCAAATCAATTACAATTACGGTACAATTAATGCAACACTGCTTTCAGTGCAGAACAAGAGCCTGTCCATCCCACTTGAGGCTTGAGCCAGTTGCAGACCATGAATCCAGATGAGGATGCTGTTCAACGCTTCCTTGTTTGAACAATAGTGTTACATATATAACAGAATAGAGACAGAGTGCCTTTAAACCCTCAGCACCATGAAAAATGTGATTTATAACATCGGCAACAGGGAAGTGCCACAACATAGTAGCAGTCTCTCCAGTGTTACCAGTTCCACTTAAAACCCGCGGAATTGGTCTTGCCTGGGCAGGCAGTCTCTTACAATTTTGCTTAGTTACTTTATCCCATATTTTAGGGTTGTTGTTATTCCTGGGTGCTTATCTCAAAAGTGAAAAACATAATAAATGTTTGTGGTCAATTCATACATCCTGCACGCCCATGTTTAAATAAAGGGCTCTTATTTTTTGCACAGTATGCTCATAATACAAATGGGCATGATTGGTCATCATTCTTGTGTTGCTGTACCATTTCTAACCAAGAAATTGAGTGACTGCAGAACAGCCAATGACACAGCTCTAAGAGCAGAGCTTTTAGTAGTGTAGTCAGGGCTGGATTAACCCATCACTGTGCCCAGACCCCCTACCCCTGAACAAACAGCCACACACACATATACATACACACGCCGCTATATACATCACAGCCTTTATAACTAGCCCTCCACCCTTTTACAGCAGGTAGAATTCTCAGTTTGAAGTTATTATGAACAACTGAATGAATCTGACAGAAAATTAAACTGTAGGGGGTGTGCTAAGTACACCAGAATAAAACCGGAAACAACAGTTCAAACAAACAAGGAACACCATATGAAGTTCAAAAAGGTAATATATAGAAGGGTGCTCAAACCTCTATATATTACAGTATATATAACGATAGCTCCACAATAGTCCACGGAAATAAATAGTAAAAAACAAACATGTCTCTACATTGTTGTGTAGTCAAATATGTCTGTACCCTATAGAATTCTGTACCCTTGAGGATTCCACGCCGACACAGTGAGTGAAGTTTTTCCAGTCAAATCTGTATATGTAAAAAAAACAAAAAAACACATAAGCGTTTTGGGCCCCCCCTTGAGTTCGGGCCCTAGGCACATGCCTAGTTTGCCTATGCGTTAATCCAGTCCTAAGTGTAATTCAGGCAGAGCAGTGAATAGAAGGCCCAGGTCGCTGATACATTAATATAACTTATTTTATATGATTTATATTATAGGGATATTGAGTTATGTGTTAATTTTATTTTAAATATAAATAGCTGATTTCTGATTTTTTTTCTTAATTGCAGTTACTTGAAGTAAAATTTTACTTTTACTTTTACTTTGTCTACTGCCAAATTTGTTTTGTGTTCTCACACTTTCTTCTAACTACTTTTTTTGGTGCGCCTATTTCAGACTTTGACAATATATAATAAATATATTTAAATTGTCCCAAACACAGCATTCTGATTGGTAAGAAATGGGGAGTAGCTAGAGTTGGACTTGGCTTGTGCTTGTTTTGAAGATCGAAATCTGGCAACACTGACCACCTCTTATTTTAAAGTTTACACCTTTAAGTTTTGCATTATTACAAATTAACAATTCAACACATTATCAAACCTCCCCACAGACATATACACACACACATTTGCTAGACTAGTTCTTGCTGTCAAGCAGGGAGCTTTTTCAATTAGAGCTATCACAGCTAGTTAAATAAATAAACAGGCTAGGAAAGTTGTTTTCGCAGCATTGTGGGAATTGTTAGGACTCTATTTCCAACATGAAGGAAGCATTTGTTTTTTCGAGCAGCCTGTGAGAGCCCGAACAGCAGTTGGAACTAATTGCAGCACGCTGTGGAAAGTCTTCATTAGCACTTGCCACACATGGTTACCAGATGTGTTAGAGCTGAGAATGGTCTGCAGCTTTTTTCTTTACCTAATAATCTGCCTTTTGTTTTCAGGGGGCTATTGTGTATTAAGTCTACGGCTGCCTTGTAAGAGGAGTCTCCTGTTACTGAATGGAATTCTTTGTGACCAAAAAAGGGGGCAGATTCTATGAATTATTGTGGAATTTTTATTGCTGTTTAAAGTCTATAGATTTTCACATAAAAGTACATCTTGGGAGGGAAGATACAAATAATTAAAATAATAATAATAAATAAAACAAGTTAAAAGTTGAAGTTTCAGACATCAATTTAATGAAAACGGGCAGGCGTATGGGTCTCAATTTCAGTGACTCAGACTAAAAAAGTAAGCTCCAGTCCACTCATAATGCTCCAATATCAGTAGAGCCTCATTTATCTGCATCCCATTCATCCTCAGCTCCGTGACAAGTTTTATCTCTAAAATACAGTACATTTTGTCAATATAGACTTACCACCTGCAATGTAGACTTTCAGACTGCGGACTCACCATGCAGCCACCCAAGAGCTACAGCGTCGGAGGACAACGCAGCTCTCGGGCAGCTTACAGGCAAGCCCGCAGGCGCCCGGCCAGACTACAGAGGTCGCTGGTGCGTGGTGAGCTGAGTACACCCTGGCCGATCTAACCCTCCCTTCCCCCGGGCGACGCTCGGCCAATGATGCCGCCCCCTGGAAGTTCTCGTCCTCGGTCGGCAAAGGAATAACCTGGACTCAAACTTGCGACGTCCAGACTAATGCACATCCTGCATTCCACACGGAGCGCCTTTACTGGATGTGCCACTCAGGGGCCCCAATATTTTTATTTTTTATTATTGTTTTTTTTTTTTTTTTTTGGTAACAGAAAAAGCTTGGGAAACGGGGTTGGAGGTGTATCGCATTTTGATTTTGCTAGGAGTAACACTGTCAAAATAAACTAATTTTAAAACATTCTTCTGTCTTTGCAATATATTGTATTTCATACATTGCCAGTTAACGCTAATTTCATTTACATTACTAGTTTTTGTATTTTATTCATGCATTCTAGTCACATGCAGTGTAGAAAGAAGCGATAAACCAACAATTGACACATTTCAGGGTTGGCGGTGTGGTGATAATTCAGTGACAAAAGCTTATTTATTGTCGAACCTCATTCAAGAGCAAGAGATATTAGTTTGTCAGAACCTGATCATTACTATATTATACATATTTATGTTTGACTATCATGATTATAATGTGTATCATATATGTGTGTGTGAGTGATTTTTCTAAAATAGTAAAGATATTAATAATTAATCACCCATACAGTAGAAAGAATGGATACCTGATTTCATCTTGAAGAACACAGTCATGAAAAACATTAAACAAACTCTAAATGAAAAACATTTAGCATTATAACAAGTATGCATACAGGTAATTAACGTACATGTTACATTATAATTATACCATCCAGACGGACATTCAAACGGGCACTAATTAAACTCGGATTCTATCTTCGGTTATCTTTAGCACCATCCCAAGTTAGTGTTTGTTTACTGT
This sequence comes from Acipenser oxyrinchus oxyrinchus, assembly GCA_030684275.1. Classification (NCBI taxonomy): domain Eukaryota; kingdom Metazoa; phylum Chordata; class Actinopteri; order Acipenseriformes; family Acipenseridae; genus Acipenser; species Acipenser oxyrinchus. Next base: position 22,749,429 of record CM060256.1, on the reverse strand, counting down.
TCTAACTGAAGTGTCAAATTAGAGGGAGCCGCAGAGTATAATCCATTACAGGGTCGATTGCTTTGGTCTGAGTGATTGAAAGTGCCGCACAGCTGGTGAGTGGGTGTTGTACATTAGTTGGGTACCTTGATGATTTCATAGTTCTGAAATTGGGTGTAGTACAATAGTTTGCTACCTTTTATAAATGCATAGGCCTGAAAACGTTTTTGGTTTGCTTTTTCATCCTTCATTTTTGTATATGCTTTTTTCCCTCTGAAAAGCACTGTGCCTGATTTAACAACGATTCAGTGTCTACACAGATGAACAGAGAAAAAAGATGGTTCAAAAGATCAGTCTAGACTCAAAAATATTATAATATGGTGCTTTTGTACTGTGCATGTAAAGGCTATGAGAGGTTTTGAAATAATATTCAAATTACAAAGTAAAGATGTATTTTTATGTATTATTTATATAAAGTATTTTTAGGCCAATAACACACTTACAAAAAAGTTCAAATAAAAATAAACCCTGCCTTTCACCTTACAGGTTTATCTTTGGCAACTCAAAGCGATCCAAATAGACTGTTCCCTGTTTTTCTTTTGCTGTTTTTAAAAAGTTTTTGTCTTTCAATAATTAGAAAAAAAAGGTAGAGAATGGTCAGAGTTGTCACCCTGGAGTCTCACAGGTCTGATGACAATGCTACAATAGGCCGCTTTCAGACTTACATATGGTCGTTTCCGAGGGGAGTTGATTAAGCGACTCCGGATGAAATTGAAATCCTGTGATTTGACCTTTGTCTGGCCCGGGAGGGCTGTAATTCATATAACAATTTCCTTTTGTTCTTTGTTTGGAGTTATTAATCCAACATGAGCCTCGAATTAATCAGGGTAATGCGTTGTTACATTTCTAATTCACAGCCCCACTGTTTGTGTCTATTTTAATTAAGGCCGAACTATAGCAGGCCCCAGCATCAGGCCTGGTCTTGATTACACACATACCACACATTTAGAGAAGCAGAGGCTAAGTGTGCAGGATGAGATTACTCCAGGGTTCCATTTAATTGTTTTCTTCTTTTAAGTACAGCGCCTTGACTGAACATGCTAATTTCAGGCAGGGGGTGGCTGTTGCTGTATGCTCTAATGGCTAAAGGGGCCATACAATATGAAGGCCTTGACTACTGATTTAAACCATACCTCCTAGCATTTCTTTACAAAGCACAATGAAATTCTTTCTCCTATAAGCCCACAACCCCCACCCCCGCTTAAAGATTCATTCACCCTATCATGAAAATCAACATAACTTCTCTGTACGAACTGCTAGTACAATATCATACCTTTAATATTAGCACTGACAGTCAGTCACCACACAGGATTTGTTGAGTGAAAAGTATATAGGCATCCCATTGGCTATTTTAATGTTAGAACAAGTTGTTTCCCTGGCCAACCTGCAATGTATACACAGGATTTAACACATTTGTAGCTGACCACTGGTGAAACAGATTGTATTATAAAAACAAGGAAAACCCTTTAATTGTATTTGGTGACAAGCAGTCCCAGATTGCAGATGAGGAGTCAAATAAGTTCAATGTTTTATGAGAAACAGCCTATCAAAACCACTGCTTGCCATGGTACCCACCTCATCCATGTTGGGTCTGCTTGGTGAATATTAACAACAAAAAAATAGTCCCAAGTTAGTATAGTATGTGCTAGTACCTTTAACTCAATAGTAACATTCTGAATCCACTGAATATTACATTCCAACATAGGTTGTGACAAGCTGAGCCAACCTTGGTTTTGTATTTTTTTTTAAAATACATGTACTGTAATAGTTTCAAGGTGTTATTAAAATGTGAATGTAAAAGCTTTTTAACATACAGTAATCCGTTGTGTATCCGCCCATCACATATAACCGTTTATCCGCCACGATCAAGCTCTTCAGCACAGTGTATGTGTGTAGTGAGTGAGTGATTGAGTGAGTGAATGAGAGAGAACCAGAACCAGGGTTGGGTACTGAAGAGTGAGTAAGTGGAAACCACTGATAGACGATCGTTTCTTTATTATTGAACAGAGAAGATGAGTTCAGAGATTGTAGATCCCACCAAAGTTTTCATACACTGCACTGTATGCACTGTGTGCGCTACCATTGCTGGTAGTGTCACGTGAGCTGTTCAGTGTATTGATATGTAAATATCAATACACTGATAGCAGCGACGAATGCACACAACCACACGGCAAACGGCTACTCTGTCACAAGCATTAATACCCTATGTCTTTCTAAATAAGGGATTTAGGGGAGCTCCATAATAAAAGCTGAATCTCAAAACAAAAATTATGTGAATATAGCAATTGTTACAGCTGTGTATAGTGGTATTTAAAACAGGATTCATTTATCCAACTTCTTATATATGTTTTGGTAGTCCAACAAGTTACCTTTTTGCTGTGCATCTTGACATTATCTGTATGCTGCTGTTATCAATAAGCACAACTGCTTCTTAATTATTATGGCAAATATTGGACACTTTATTAATAAATAATGCTTGTTGGTTTTTAATAGCCAAGGTGATTTTCAATGTCACTAAATATATACAGACACTCAAAGGACAGATATCAACAAAAACACTTCCCCATGTAATTGCAAGCATACTATAGAAAATGTGTAGAGTCAGGAGGAGGCTGATTTATTACTAAGATAATAGGAACAGGAAACACTGAATGTTGATGGAAGTGGTGGTGGACAGTGGACATAACGTTGGTGTTGCCATTGACTATTGTTGTTAGACACATACAGATAACTAGGGGTGTGATAAAACTTGTATTTTCCAAGTAATTCCAAGTAATTACCTTTAAGCAGTATTTGTCAGCAGGTTTCAACAATTGAAAACACACCTATTTATTAATGTGTAGATTTCAGAACAAGAAAAGCTGCCCTTCCCTCACCTTTACAGTTGAGTACCAATCAATTACCTTTCTGTAAACTCGAGATACCCCTGTGGAAACTGGGATATGCATTTCGTTATCGAGTTTAATCAGAGATAACACTTTGCCCAGGACTACAGTCCCACAATTCACTGCAGAGGTGATGCACCAAGGACTCCAAGAAAAGTAACAACAAAAAAAAGATTTCTATCAAAAGGATAAAAGAAAGGTAAGACAAATAATCGCTTATAAAATATAAATGAGTTTAATTAGTTTGATTAGTTTGATCAGGGCAGGATCTACATTAAATATCACTGTCAGATTGTTATAGATTGATACAAAATAATTGTGTAAACAAGGGAAACTGAGGGATGGCATTGTTTTGTGCCTACAAATAACACATACACATAACACATAAAACTGTGATACTTGTGTGTTTATTTATTAAAACATGTATGATAAAATAAAGTCTCTTTGAATCTATTCAAAAGTTGACACAACCTGTCAGCCTTTCATGTATTGGTCAGCTCAAGCTCACCTCTCCCTCTTTACCTCCAAATAACTTGTCTCTGGGCACATCTCTTTTTCTCTAGTTCTCAATGTATATTTCTATTTGACTTACATTTTTTGTACTGTAGTCACCTTTTAGTTGTTATATTTGATTTCTGTATCATTATTTGATGGGTTTTGCATGATTGTTTAAAAGGATTTGATTGTTAAATTGTTGGAAAAAAAAAGATGGATATGATTTGTGAAATGTAACAAGGATTCATTTGAATTTAATACCTCTCCCTTAATAAACCTGGAATAGGAAATTGTTCTGATATGTTAGTAATAGTGTTTTTAATTAATCTCATGTTCTGTATTGTAAAGATTAAATATAGGAGTTTGGTAAATCATATTCATTGTCACTTAAATAGTAACCAAACTATAAATTGAAGCAGTAAATGGCTGTGATTTTATGAATTGTGTTTTTTTGTTACCCTTCTCTTCCTCTCAGGCATCATGTAAACAGCCTAAATGACTTGACCTGTTGGGTCAGTATTTACAAAGAAATATGTGTAGATGTATTAATTTTTAATAATTTCCATGTTAAACCAGATCACATACAAGCATTCACTGTTACATGTCATTTTTTTAGTGTGTGGTGTACCCAGACTATTTCTTTGTTTTAATTATTATATTTCGTCTCCACAAAAGGAGCAAAAGCAGACAGTATTTTCTTTTTGCTTCCGGTGTGCATAGCCCTTAAGTCTAGGTCAGTGGCATAGCTGTCAGCCATGTGGAAAAATCTTGATCTGTCACCAGCACAACCCCCCAACCCGCCCCCCAAACAAAATATAGTGGTCTAGGTTAAGGTTTTTCATCAATCCAAAGGTTTTTCAGCAGGGGTCTCAATGGTATGCACACTTAGGGGTTGACATTCATTAATATATCTGCATCGTTACCTTAAGGTTTATTTTACCTAGTCTTTTTGAGACATACAGTATTTTTAGTTAGCATTAAAAACCCATTTCTGAAAATGCTGTTGAAGTCATTTGCATGACATGGAAATTGACCATGACTGAATGCAACATAACACTTTACATAAAGAAAGGCATTTAAGGTTCCTATGTTTTCCTCTTTTAGTATTAAGCACGTTGAATACTATCAAGGTTAAAATGTAAGCTGTGTGTGATAAATATTGGAAGTATCTATTTCTTGAGTGGAACCTGCAAAATTCTAAACACTCAATAATAAAAAGGTAAAACTACAAGAACCATAGCTGAATGTAAAAATGTACTTGTATAATATATTCATTTGCATAGCTGCTGCGTTGACACTGTATTTAGCTAGAGAAAGAACAGTTTGTACACGGGACAATAATGATGCACAATATTGTATTAAACCACAGAGGGCCCATGTACTGCTGTGGGATCTGGGTAGATAGATAGTGTGAATCAGATTTAAGACCTTGTTGCCATTACATCCTTTAGTAAGCTGGATTTCTAGTTCATAAAAAAACTCATTCAGAAGGAGTTGCCATGGCAGAACTTATTAAAAGACCAATATTTTTGTTATGTTCTAGTAAGAGTATCATTGTAACTTATTTGTGTCACTGTCAGTATGGTTGTTTATGATGGCTGCCACTGCTTATTTTTTATTTGTATTTGTAAATTAATTTCTTTGTACCAGATTATTGGACAAAATGAGCTGCTTCGTTTTTAGGTGACATTTCCTCTATTCTATCAATTTCCACCTCAGCTGGCTGTTTCTTGCTTTCATTATGGAATTGGGTTGTGACGCATGGGCCAACACTCACTATTAACCATAACAGTTCAACCTGCCATGGTTGTCTGGTGGCAGCATATTGATAAGACATTACCTTAGAAACAATTTACTACCCTGGAAATAAACATTATGATATTTCTCTGCCAAATATACGCAAGCTGCTATGTTATCATTTACTCCCATATTCCTTAATCCAAGATGCAAGACCTTTCTCTTATTTGCACAAAGGTGTTTGTATACCTCTTGGATATGAGGTCCACTGCTTTATCTATTTCTCCTCCCTCCCTCTTTTCTCCCTGCCATTTCCCAGTGGTCCTGTTTGATGTGATAAAAGCAAATAGTGTTGCCTACCACTCTGAAGGCTGCTTAATTTGAGCAAAGCAGATGAAAACAAATGTTGTATGTCATATTTCATTAGTAGGCCTCTGCTTAGGTGCCTTTTATTCTATTTCTTTGTGCATCTTGATTCGAGGTATGAAGATTGGTGACTGGATGCAGAAATAATGCCTTTTTTCCCCTCTCCTCTTTTCCTTTTTATTGTGTTGTAAATTACCTTTCTTCTATATCAGGCCCCCGCTAGTCCATCAGGCCACTGGTCTCCGCTCAGATCCTTTTTTTTTTTTTTTTACTACTCTGTATACATTAGCGGAATAGAGATCATTATGTGGCCTGTATTTGAGTCATTTTTATTCAAAATGCCAAACAATAGTCTGTTGATTGAGGGAAACAACAGGCAAACAATAGTGTTCTGTGCCACATAATGCACCACCATTTTTCCAGCTCTGCTTTGGAAGGGCCCTTCTCATTGTTTTTGTATAAAAAATGGTTCTTAGGAGGAGGAATATTTTGCCGAGGTATGTCATTATTTTGCAAATTTCTATTATCTCATCATGTTGTCTTCATTGTAATTGCGGCTAATTAGGAGTCTAGTTAGAGCCCTGGCTTTGAGGCTGGCTTTTCTCTGAAAAAAGACCACCGATTACCGCACTACAAGAGAAGAAGGGAGAGAAAAAGGAGATTAATCTGGTTACCTAGGGCGACACTCGCCCATCTCTGAGGAACAATGCATTTTTGTTTCCTTGAATCAGTTCAGATGTGTTTTGTTTAGAGGAAAAGAACGAGGTCCCTCCTGTAACAATACTGAATTTTGTCTAACTAGCCAACCCCCCACCTAAATAGCTTACCGGCTTCAGTTCTGCTGTGAGTTAGGAGTCTCAAAGGATAGCCAGATGAAAGGAAACAGCTCCAAGGTTGTCAAAGGTTTCGACCTTGCCACACAGAGCCAGCAGTTTTATTCCTAAATCCCTGTCTGCTGAAAAGCACTTAATGAAATAATATACCATGCTCTCTCAACACCTTCTAGTCTTTATTAAGAACTGGGGCCGTGTATTTGAAAACCTTCATTAATGAAAGCAAACCAAATTAAACAGTCAATGAACAGTAACTTGTACAGTCGGGAATAATTGTTTTAAAATGAAACCATAGCTTATTTTTTTATATAAACAAAACCACACCAGGCAAGCCTGGCCCAGAAGTGTGGTGAAGATAAGGTTAGAGAGCCAGCTACAAAGTAGTCAGTTCACCTCAGCTGTACAATACAGGGCCCATCAGGAAAGAAACTTGGCATTTCAACTAGGTTTCCGCAAGGTAAATCCATGAAGGGGTGCTGCCTATAACCAGCACATAAAAAGCTCCCACACCACCGCCTTACCAATTTTCCCTCTGAATCTTTATGTCGTCTTAGATAAACCAAGTTGTCCTTGCTGTGTCTGTCCCACCCTAATGATTCCTCTGTTGAATTTGAGATTAGTTGAGCTGCACAAACATGAATACCAAAGCCTGGTTTTCCATGCAGGCCATTTTGGTTCAGCTAAAGGAGATCTAATTGCCAATGACATCATTAGTTCTCTCTTAATTGTTTTACCCACACCAAGCCAATCATCACTAACACATTGCAATTTTGTAACTTTGAAGCCTTTATTCATGGTGAGTGAAAAATGCACTTTTTAATCCCAGACTATAGTATACTTGTCTCCAAAGTGCTTGATATATTCAGTGTATTGTAGTGCTAAAAATAATTGTTAAGAATTTTTTTTTTCTGAAAGGTGAAAAACAAAAAGTAAACTTTTCAAAAAGTCAAAAATTGTACTTCAAGGCTTTAAAGTATTCTTAGGATCCTTCATACTAATGTGCTAGCATTTCTTTTTTTCAGAAAATTATGTTGAAAATTATGATTCTTAGTAAAAGCTTTGAATATACCGCCCAAACATACACATACATGCATCTATCAATTGGGAGGAGACCACACTTATCTTTATAGTGAAGAGCATACACAATCTTTAATGTGCAATAAAGTTTACATAAAATTACAACTAATGAGCATTACGATCTATGATATATAGTTTAGTATTACAGTTAGATAGTATAGAAATGTCTAATGGTCTTTAATTGGATGTGATTACATTATTCATGGCTCCATTGAAAGAAACTACACTTTTATAACTTAAGGACAGTTCTACTGTAAAGTGTTGCATTTTTTGAGTCCTTATGAGGCAGAGGCACATTTTAGGAGGTAAATGGGTGCAACGTGTGCACACTAACCCTAACAGACTATCAAAGAGCCGAGCTGCATGCATTACCTTAGAGTGCTTTAGATGTTCTGTGTAGCTGTGTGTGATCCTTAATAAAAGACTTAGCATGCAGAGTCTCTTCAACAGTAAAATAACCTCTTGTGCTTCTAAGTAGTCTTCTTGTCAGAATCACCTTTAACTGTTGTTAGCCATCTTTTACTTTATAATTGGAAATGGTGCTGTATAACTGGGCTCACATTATGGGCAACTGCCTGGCCTTAGTATTAACTATGTTTATGTAGGTTTATTATTCAACAGCAGTTTTAATGATCCAGAAGAAGATAAAGTCCCAGTTTGCCAAGCCTGTACCTACATTAGTATAACCTAGGCCCTACTCCTTAAAATAATTTCCCCATTATAAATAGATTAAAAGATTAATTCTCAAACTGAACGCAGTAGGGATTTAAGGAAATGCATGCACATGGATTAGGGAGTGGTTAACATGTAGAAAACAGAAAGTACTGATTAGAGGAGAAACCTCAAAATGGAGTGAGGTAACCAGTGGTGTACCACAGGGATCATTATTAGGTCCTCTGCTGTTCCTAATCTACATTAATGATTTAGATTCTGGTATAGTAAGCAAACTTGTTAAATTTGCAGATGACACAAAAATAGGAGGCATGGCAAACACTATTGCAGCAGCAAAGGTCATTCAAAATGATCTAGACAGCATTCAGAACTGGGCAGACACATGGCAAATGACATTTAATAGAGAAAAGTGTAAAGTACTGCACGCAGGCAATAAAAATGTGCATTATAAATACCATATGGGAGATACTGAAATTGAAGAAGGAATCTATGAAAAAGACCTAGGAGTTTATGTTGACTCAGAAATGTATTCATCTAGACAATGTGGGGAAGCTATAAAAAAGGCCAACAAGATGCTCAGATATATTGTGAGAAGTGTTGAATTTAAATCAAGGGAAGTAATGTTAAAACTTTACAATGCATTTGTAAGACCTCATCTAAAATATTGTGTTCAGTTCTGGTCACCTCGTTACAAAAAGTATATTGCTGCTCTAGAAAGAGTGCAAAGAAGAGCGACCAGAATTATCCCGGGTTTAAAAGGCATGTCGTATGCAGACAGGCTGAAAGAATTGAATCTATCAGTCTTGAACAAAGAAGACTATGCGGTGATCTGATTCAAGCATTCAAAATTCTAAAAGGTATTGACAATGTTGACCCAGGGGACTTTTTCAACCTGAAAAAAGAAACAAGGACCAGGGGTCACAAATAGAGATTAGATAAATGGGCATTCAAAACAGAAAATAGGAAACACTTTTTTACACAGAGAATTGTGAGGGTCTGGAACCAGCTCCCCAGTAATGTTGTTGAAGCTGACACCCTAGGATCCTTCAAGAAGCTGCTTGATGAGATTCTGGGATCAATAAGCTACTAACAACCAAATGAGCAAGATAGGCCGAATGGCCTCCTCTCGTTTGTAAACTTTCTTATGTTGTTATGTTCTAAATTTTTGTCAGTTGTTTTTTTCTGCACTTCTAAGGAGGAGCAGTTGGGGCCTAATAACTTCAGGAAGGTACTTAAATATATAAGCGTAAATACAAATTTTGTAATGTAATATTGTCCAAACGTTTAATATTTTTTTTTGTTTTTATTATTTGTTTATTTAGCAGACACCTTTATCCAAGGCAACTTACAGAGACTAGGGTGTGTGAACTATGCATCAGCTGCAGAGTCACTTACAACTACATCTCACCTGAAAGACGGAGCATAAGGAGGTTAAGTGACTTGCTCAGGGTAACACAATAAGTCAGGGGCTGAGGTGGGATTTGAACCGGGGACCTCCTGGTTACAAGCCCTTTTCTTTAACCACTGGACCACACAGCCTCCTTACCTTTTACCAATATGTCAACAGACATAGTCCCAAACAACTTTAGCTGCTGAGAACTTGGAACCCCTCCTGTCATTCCTGGGCTCTGGAAAAAAAAAATAGAGTTCTGTGATTGTCTAAGAAAAACCAGACGGGTTTCAACACTCCTTCTCCTTTGAAACAGAATATGTATCTTTTGGAGGGCCAGTGGTTTCTAACACCCATTTTCATTTGACCTCTGACAGCTGCCTCTTTGCAAAGGGTGGCTCCTGCCGGGACCAGAAGATTCAAGATCCAGGACAGCATTTTAATCATTTGGCTGACAATTGAGCTGTTATCTCATTCATTTGGCAGATTAAATGGATGCACGACAATAGGATGAGTAAATGTAACCTAGCTGTCAGTGTGAAAATAATCTGTTACCAACATAAAAAATAGTAATAATAAAAAAAAAAAGTGAATTTATTTATATAGTACCAGAACTAATTGTTGATATTTTATGCATTCAAACAAGAGGCTTTCATGGTTGTTTACATTACATGCCAGTATGTACAGTAGGTAATGTAAAGAGAAATTCGAGCAGAGCATATACAGTCATGTTTGTAGTTATCATGGCTTCACGTCTGCAATGGGAACAGTGTTTACTTTGGTAACCACCATCACATTGTTTCTCAGCATCTCCCAGTGCTTGTGCCCCCTCTGCCATCTGCAGCATGCAGATCTGACACAACCCCCCCCTCAACCTCTCCCGGATTATTTAGGTGGGGTGAACCATCTGTGTGCCACTTTGGTATCATGGAATGTTAAAGAAGGTTAGTGACCTGTAAAGAGACTTCAGGGTTCTGCAGAACTGACTGTAGAATGACAGCAGGAACAGGAGTGGGACAGGATTTGGGTTTTTTGACACAGGGACAAGAGGTGACAAAACCAGATGTTGAAAATGCCCACAAGCAAAACGGACCACTCAACAAAGACTGACAGTTCACACACACAGGTTATTTATAGACAAATAAGTAATTAAATACATTGAATGTGTTTATTAATCTGGTTATCTTTTCATTTGGACGAGGTCTGATTGAAGCAGCCAGACACATTTTCACGGATACATAATTTCCTAATTATGTCACTTTGTGTAATTGTGTGGTCTGGAGACAAAACTAAACCAGTATTCAAAGCCACTGCGCAGCCTACAGTAGTCTACAGTAGAAAAGGAGAAGCACTAGGTTATTATACATAAGAAATGTTGGGAATGAGAAGAATCTGTCCTGAAATTGAGCCTATTCTCTTGTCAGTACACTGCTGCTCCCATGACAACATCCAATTTTAAATTTGGAATTCAAGTCAAATGCTCCAAACCAGTTTGAAAGACTAAAATGATTGTGTTTAAATAATGTACAGTATATGCTAATGTGATGGTAAGGACCAAGTAGAACTGCAACATAGGAAAAAGGGCACCATCATTTTACAAACTACAGCTGGGTATTTAGCACTATACTATATCCATTCATTAAATAAACAGATACTATTGTAATTGCAATTTTAAAATGTTTCTCTCTAATGTATTGTCTTATAGGAAAACAAACAGTTGTATTTCCAAACAGGCCATACGGTCATGTTTCCATAGCAGAACATCAATTAAAGACTGTTGTTCAGGAACTTCAGTGGGACGTATATTTATAATGCAACAGTGGGCCACAATGTACATATGGCTGACATGCTACAGCTTTATACATAAATTAAGGCCCAGAATGTTTGATGCTGTTCCGAGAAAACAGTGTGTACGTATACTGTAATGAACACTGCTTGCTTCAGTAATGGCCTGTCTAGCATCCTCAAGCTGAAAGAAATCATCTGTTTAAGGGAATCAAATGGGCTTACACAGAAGTGATTCCCTTAAGAGGATTGCACTGTAGCTGTATTGTACAGAAGCAGGTTTTACCTTTATTGCCACTGCAGGATTGTTTTTGTCTGGTCTGGTGGGAGGTCAGAAACGCTGGTGTTTAAATTTTGTAGATAGCCTGATTTACCATCAATATTTTAAAAACTGTACTAAATATTTTGCCTGGATAATTTTTATATCATTAACCTAAAGTCTTTAAATGCTGGTATTTTAGCTCCGTTCGTAGACTATATGGATCAGATTTGCTGAAGCTACGGTTCTGTAGGAAAACTTGTATATTATATTGTAACAAGTGTTACGTGTGTGGGCCATCACTGAATAATACTCAGTGTCCGTCTGTGTAGCAATGGCCATGCAGTAGCCTCGAGCTGTGGCACAGATGCTTTTTGAGATCTGCGCAGCCTCTCCTGGCACACCCCCCAGCCAATCCGGACCTCCCGATCAGCTCAGAGCTGGACAAGCCTAACTGCTAATAATAATAATAATAACTAGAGTTGCGAGCAACTTTACGTCTTCCAAGCAGTTATCGTGAAATTTAAGCGCATTGGTTATTATAGACGAAACATTATCATCACAACTAACGTATACCCAAGATTCACCGATCCATTTTTCCTGAAGTAGAATCAGTTGTGGACATGAGCGCACTATGTACACAAATTTTCACAGCTGTAGTATTTATCGTTCATGAGAAGAAAACTTTTGAATATTGTCCAAACTTTTCATTAAATCCAAGATGGCTGCCACACCATGTGACCAAAGGCCGCCATATTGACCATGACACAACATCCCATAGTCCTCTACAACCCTGTCAAATTTTGTGCGTTTTATAGCCAGTTGCGTAAGTTGATGATGTCATGCAGTGTGGACGCCATGATTTTCACAGTAGCAACTTCCCTTGAACAAGTGTAACAGATGACCATACTGAGATGTTTTATTCCAATTTTTGTTTCAATCGGATAAGCGGTTTCAGAGAAGAAGATGTTTGAATTTTGATGATTTTATATTTTTATGGTAATTTTATGTCATTAATCAATGTGGTTGCCAAACCACAGAACCAATCAGCTTCATATCAACAGCAGTTAATCATGGACTATCCCTCAACATGTATAGCAATTTTCAGAACACACAGTTTAAGAAAGCTGTACAATATCATTCGTCATGCAAGGACAAATTGGGACTGAAACATTTAAATATACCCTCTCGTATTTTATTATTAATTAGGTTATTTACATTTGGAACGAGAATTTCTCTGGCTGAAAGAAAACTACATGTAAACAAACACAACCCAAAAGTACTACCAAAATAGAATGAAAAAGGTGAGACCTATTTTTCTTTTTCCATGGAAATTACCCCAGTGCCTGTAGGACTGTGAATGTTACTGGTGTGTGTACAGTATGTGCCTGTATGTATACACAAACATCTGATTTAAATCACGCTCAACCTCAAATCTCTCACAAATAAACCTACAGAATCATAAATCGTCCTCTCAGAACTGAGTGGCTTTTAAAAAAAAAAAAGTAGTTGATTCTGGTTATAATTTGACAAGGCATATTTAAAAGTACAGAAATAGCTGAACGGATGCTCTCGTTGGTGAGGGTTTAGTGCAATTTGTTGTAAGAATTAGGTTTTTGCTCAGGGTGAGGTGGCTAGGTTTTCTGATACAAGTGGCTGCATCATCATCAAAGCTCTTGTGGAGCTATACTGATCACACAGCCTTTCAAATTCCTCATTCCAAGTCAACAGTTCATCAAGAAGAGAAACATTTACCATTTAAAGTACAAGTTGTGGATCCCATTGCTAAGCTTGTTTTTGGTTATTAAATGGTATGCAAATAAGCTCCTTCCTGCTATGCATTATTAAAAAGCTGTTCACTCTCAAGTCAGTAGCAGGTAAAACTGTGATTTGCTCAAGACTTCTAACACTCTCTGGAACAAGTTTGGAGATGAGCTACATGCACATATGACTCCCTACTCAGCGTTTCCAGTTCCAGCATTCTTCCCAAATTCTTTTTCAACTCCATTTAAAAAGTTTCTGTTTTTTTTATATTTTGTGTGTCCATTAACAGTTTTTGTTTTGTTTTTTATCAGGAGGTTAACAAATTGAAATGCTTTTGTCACTGAAAAAATGGGATAGATTTGTAAAAGTTCTCAGAGGTCACAAGTGAATGGCATTCATCCAGGCACTCATTACACCTCCCAGTTATCTATTTTTATTTATGCCTGCCAGTTATACTCCTCACACTTTTTAGACAGTTGCAGTATTTCTAACTATGTTGAAGTCAATTTGTAAATATGCAAAAAAAAAAAAAAAAAGAAACCTGGTTTTGAATCATTAACTTTTATCAATGGTAAAAGAACACAGGTCACACGTTGTAACTGTATCCTTTTCTTTGGCTTATGTTGGCCACAAGTTATATGTGTTTTTGCAAGTCTTGGAAAGAGGTATGATATGGCTTTATACACTGCCAGATTTTTTATGACTCAGCCTTCTCCACCTTGTGGCTTACCGTCTTTACATAAGCTACAAAGTACACTTGTACACTGCAGCTCTATGACATTCAGCTTGCCTCTAATTCACAAAGAATACTATACATTTAAATAGCGGGAACTGTACTAGTGGCTGAGCTTGCTGTTTAAAACTTTTCAACAAAATATGACACAAGTATATGATTAATTCTGCCAGAAATAGGAAACAAAAATATTAAAATGCACACCCCAATTGAAACAGCATGCAAAGAATAAAATACTGTTGGCTGCTTACTATTTTAATTTTGCAGTGACATTCCAAGAATGCTTGATATTGCACTGTGACTTAAGTCAGATTTTGTGGAGCAATTTAATATAGTTTGCTTGGATAAATGTGTGTTGTCAGCTTTCAGCACAGGTCCTGTTCTGTTTTAGTTGTTTATTGTACTTTGGTCAGGGGAAAGGTTATATGCAATGCACAGGCTCAGGACACTTGTGTGGAGTATTTACCCTTCACTGTTTGCAGTAGCATTGCAGAGTGTTGTCAGCAGGACAATGGGGGCTTTTCTTTCTGTTGGCAACGGTAACCGTAGCACCACTGACCACGATTAGTCAATATTTACTGATTCTTTTTGCAGTAATTGGAAAAGATTCCACTTCTGCTCTTTGTAGTGTCCGCTGGCTTACGCAGTGACTTAATGTAATCGATGAATAGGACCAATAGATTTCGTAGCTTTAGCTTTTCATTTATAGCCTGCACCCATCTATAATCTAAATAACATTTCATGGTTTTATTGGAAGTTCAGTATATATATATATATATATATATATATATATATATATATATATATATATATATATATATATGTGTGTGTGTGTGTGTGTGTAAAAAAAAAAAACGCACATGCATACAATATTATAAAAGGATGAAACCAATCCATTTAGACAATGTGTGAAAATGTAGCATGTCATCTTTTAAATTACAACTTGATAATTAATTTTGGTGGCCCAGAGGAATTGATCTTAAGGGGTTTAAAAACCTTTTCTTTAAAAACAAAATGAGTTGTTACTACACTTTTAGCAGAGGTGTTATCATTTTACAAGCAAACATTACGGATCATCAATCAATTTCTATAGTGTGTTTAAAGAAATAACTCACTCACTTTCAATATAAATACTCATACCCCTTGCTGTCTGCCTGGAAAATATTTTGCTTTATACTCTCAATTAATTATAATTAATTATAACAAAGCTAAGTAAACTTAATTTGTTTTAGTCTTATTGATACGTAGCACAAATTGTCAAGCTGAAGTTGTACATTTAACTGAGGTTTGGTATGAATCTAGTTTTACAAGAGGAATAAGACTCAACGAGGCATAATGATGCTGCTAGAGAACTTCCTTCTTCAGCTAGGAGCAAGTTACTAGTCATATAGTACAAAAACAATGTTTTTAAAAAAAATAATAATAAGCTAAAGTTAGCAACACTATTAACACAATCTAGTAAGAAATAAAAGTAAAAGTATTGTTTTACATTTTAATAGGACCAACTGACACTTTCTGAAATTACATTCGTCCTTCATTTTCAGGCTGTTCAACACTTTCCTGTGGTACAAAGCTGCTGTATCTTTTCCTCATAAATAATATGTTGTTGCTAAAATAAGCACAAGGTACACAAATACACTGTTATAATAAGAGTAGCAAATAATGTAGAAAATTCTGATTCTTTATCATTTATCAAGATCTTTATACCAAAATGCTATTTTTTTTTTTTTTTTTTGAAGGAACATAAAACTAGCAGGGTTAACAAACAATGTAGGCCCACATTTGAGTCCTGAAATGAACTTTATGTCTTTTCTTGTTTTGCCAAATTAGTAGTTTTATTTTACTTTCACAAAAAAATGGTGTTAACACCATGACAAAACTGACCCTATAAGAGTGTTCCATAAAGATACATTTACAACATTATCTTAATCAACTGAAAATTTGACATTTTAAGAAAAAGCATCAAAAGTAATAATTTACTCCACAAAATAAATTTATATTGAAAACAAAATAAAAATAGCTTTTACTTCATTACATCATTGACTAGTTAAGCCCTTTGGGTACACTGGGATAAAAAAAATAAAATATTACAAATGTTTGTTAAGGAAGGGCATGTTTGAGCATATTGTTTATTATTAAAAATACATGCTTACACCATTTCACAAAAAAAAGGTGGCTCCTTCTTATAAAGAACTTTAAATCTAAAAGCTGAACTCAAGCATAGTGTATTTACGCTCTGCAAAAGCAGGGGCCTACTGTAATCAGTTTCCTTGACCACCACTCAATCATCAGATCAACATTTTCTTCCTCAAAAGTTCTTGACAAACTGAAACAAAATGCTGAAGCCTCTTTCATGTTTGTCAGATAACACCCTGTTTACTTTAACAAAACGGCTTACATGTTCAGTACTGCAGTCTGATAGCCTTGAATCTATAAACAATCAGCTGGTGAAACTGAGGAGTTTCTGTTTGGCAGTTTATGGTTATACAGAACAGTGCTGCTTGTTGATGTCTGGAATTTTCAAACATGTGTTCTATTCAAGATACTGTCTCCTCTTATTTAACCAGCCTATGATGTCATAAAATAACCAAGCATCTATAATTTTGCACCCCTAGAGCTAGACTGTTGCGCCACATTTTGAGATTTACAGAATAAAATGTGGGGGTGCAGTTATAACTTCAATCTTAAGTTTTAAGACAGCAAAAACAAAGATAGATATGACTTCTAAGTATTAAATACAACAAAAGATTCCTGTTCTGATATCAAAATTAAATAAATCAAAGTAATACCGTATTTACAAAAAACACACACACACACACAAAAATTATCAACTGAAAAGTGTTTAAATGGGCCATCAAACATGTGGTCCTAAGACAAAGTCACCTTCCTGCTTGTGGGTAGAGAGTGATATATAACGACCGCTTCCATTACAGACCAGTGTGAAAGGTTTCAAAGTATGGCCTGAGAAAGGAATGAGCACTGTGTACAGAAGCCAGTACAAAAGTAAAGTGACTTGTCAGTTAGGGTGTTAGCTGAGATCACGTACAGCGGTAAAGAAGAAAACGTGAAATTCATCAAAAAGCTCAACTGTTCCATAATGTTTGATTCACAGTGAATCAGCATTCATAAATAGCCTCTTTATTTCTATGTGGCAGTAAATACTTGCTTTTTGCAAGAACTAAAGATAAAAAAAATATTCACAACTGAAAAAAATAACAGTGCTATAAACATTTTCTTTAATACTGGGTGACAATGCAATTAATAACAAATTGGTAGTGACATGCTGTCAGAATTGTTAACAGGCTATGTAATACAAAATAACTACAAAAAAACAGATGTTACCTTACAACACTGGCGGAGTTTACATGCACATGAAAATCGACTGTACAGGCATGACTGTGTGACGTTGTCATTGGAATAAATCGTGAAACAGCAAAAGGATGTTCTTTGGTCACGATAAAAATAGCTGTAAAAAGCCATGTAAACCGGAGCAGGAATTGTGCTTGTGTCTCACGAGAGTTGAGCAGGTCAAGATCGTGTTTAACTGTCGGAATCTCACGTTATTCGTGAGCAAAGCCACACACACACACACACACACACACACACAAGAAAGAACGCAAAAGACGCTGCAAATGTAAACCTCTCATATACCCTATTATTAATGTTTGTATAAATGCATGTTCTTAAGCACAACTAACTGAACTTTTAGCCTCACATTATTATTATTATTATTATTATTATTATTATTATTATTATTATTATTATTATTATTATTATTATTATTGGTAGTCGTAGTAGTAGTCATATTTTCTTTCTATAATTCTTTTAAGATGTCCCAGGAACAACAGAGCTCCATCTCTTCTTCCACTGCACAGAAATGGAATGAATTGTTAGCATCAATTGGCATATTGCACAATAAGTAATGGATATTGTTAACAAACAACATAAATGTACCGTATTGCTTTATATAAAGACTTTTGTTTGAAAGTTTATAATATTACAAGACATCCACGTTTCATTATAATGTGTGTGTGTGTGTGTTAAGCGGATTCTGGGGCTAGCATTTATACCGCAGCTGCAGACCAGCAGTCACTGGCTTCTCGGAGCAGAGGCAGGGTATAGGGACTGGCAGATGTGTACAGGAACATTAGGATGCTCAGCCTGGTACTCCACCTATAGAACTGCCAGTGCATGAAGCTGCTCAGGAACCTCGTATGTATTTCTACATACCCCCTGTTCTCAATCTTATATTCATATATGCCTAAGGATCATACCGTGTTTTATTATATCGTAGTGTAACCCCGTGTTCCCAAATTTTCCACTTACATCTATAGACTACTTTAATTAAATAAAACTTTTAGATGTTACGCATATCTATTTTTTAAGTAGTAAAACTTAGTAGAAGTTTTATTTTATATTCTTTTATGTGTGTGTGTGTGTGCGTGCGTGTGTGTGTGTGTGTGTGTGTTGGAAAGGTAACGAGACACAAACAAGTATTGCGTGATCATTCGGAATGTCTTGTTAATTTTTTTAAATCTTCATGGCAATGCATGAAGCTCTCCTGATGATATTCAGAGTCGCTCATTTCCTAATTACTAGACAGACACTGATGTTTAAATATCCCCGCCCCTAAATTTCTATGAATTGATTTATCTGCAATGGTGTGGCCAACTTTTTTCCCTAAATCAGACAGCATAGCAACGCATTTCTTGAAAGGTCCGGCAAAAACATTGTGAGGGAAACTGTCATGACTTGTTTGCTGGTGTTATGAAATTGCATTGAAAGACAATTCCAAGTAATAACATAATTATATTTACTGTAAATGTTTCATAATGCCAGCTGTTTTTTTTTTCTTTTTTTAAATTTAGTCGTTGCCAATTAGTTTTTATTATTTTCTCCCCAATTTGAAATGCCCAATTATTTTTAGGCTCAGCTCACCGCTACCACCCCTGCGCTGATGGGCGAAGATGAACACACGCTGTCCTACGAAACGCGTGCTGTCAGCCACCCGCTTCTTTACACTCTGCAGACTCACCGTGCAGCCGCCTCAGAGGAGGACAACGCAGCTCTGGGCAGCTTACACGCAAGCCCGCAGGCGCCCGGCCAGACTACAGGGGTCGTCTGGTGCGCGGTGAGCTGAGAACACCCTGGCCGACCTAACCCTCCCTCCCCCCGGACGACACTCAGCCAATTGAGCGCCGCCCCCTGAGAGCTCCCGTCCTCGTTCGGCTGTGGAATAGCCTGGACTCGAACCGGCGACGTCCAGGCTATAGAGCGCATCCTGCAGTCTAGTGAGTGCTTTTACTGGATGCGCCACTCAGGAGACCTCTGCCAGCTGATGTTTAATATACATACAGGTAGTGGACAAAAAATGGAAACACCAATGTAAAGTCACACTGGAGTTCTCAGCGGACTGTTTTTGATGAAACTGGCTGCTTGCGCCCCAGGTTGAAATTTGCAGTCAATTGATCTGCAGTTGCTCGCCTGTTTTGCCTTGCACTTCGAATTAATGCACAGATATCACGATCCTGGAGTATGCGCTTCCGCCCACTGTTGCCCTTTGCTGATGATGTCTTTCCCTCGGAGTACCATGCCGACATGGCAGCAAGTTGAGCTGTCTTGGTCACTGAAGCTCCTGCCAAATGAACCCCAACAATCCCACCTTTCAAAGTCACTGAGGTCTCCTCTTGCAGCCATGCTAGCCATAATTATAGGCAACCAGGCCTGTCCAGCATTTTTATACATGACTCTAAGCATGCTATATATATATATATATATATATATATATATATATATATATATATATATATATATATATATATATATCGCTGTCGCTGGTTCCTGCTTCAAATGAGTGCACCTGGGAGCCGGAACAGGAGACTTGAGCAGCAACCAATTGAGCAGTTAGGCTTGTCCAGCTGATCGGGAGGTCCGGATTGGCTGGGGGGTGTGCCAGGAGAGGCTGCGCAGAGCTCAAAAAGCATCTGTGCCACAGCTCGAGGCTACTGCACGGCCATTGCTACACAGACGGACACTGAGTATTATTCAGTGATGGCCCACACACGTAACACTTGTTACAATATAATATACAAATTTTCCTACAGAACCGTAGCTTCAGCAAATCTGATCCATATAGTCTACGAACGGAGCTAAAATATCAGCACTTAAAGTCTTTAGGTTAATGATATAAAAAGTATCCAGGCATATTTACTTACATGCAATGTGACAGTTTGAATCTATTTGTTTACATGTAATTGGAAGTTCTCTTTCAATTCAAAGACGACCACCAACAACTCTTTTGGGAAATGCTTGCAACTGGTAGGTATTTGCTGAGCATTTTATATCAGAGCTGCCGATAGGGAGTGACATCCTCAGTCCCGCCTTCTGAGAGAACAAATAGTCACTCCGCAGAGCTCACTTCCTCTTTTGCTTCTCACTGCAGTAAGGTAAGGTACTAACCAAACCAGTTGCTGATTGAGTCTGTATGAAAGCGCTCGCTCTCAAGTTTTCTGGAATTCCCCTGCATTATTTTTTAAAATATTGCTGGAAGTCGGCTTGCCACTTCCCTGGAATCAGAAACTCAGCTTCTGAACTGAGCTATTAAGTTTCGCTCTGCGCTTCGTTAAATCTTTCCTTCTTTTCACCAGTCTACATTGCTTGTGGTTGCAGTCTGCTTTTTAACCACAACACCTGCTGTTCTCTATTTTTTCTCCTTCTATTTGCACCAAAAGAAAAAACAGAGAGATGCGGGTTCCTCCACCGGGACTCGGCACAGTCGAGTCCCACTGTTGAGTCAACTCCGTCAGTTGTCTCGGCCCATACGCTTGGTGTGCTGGGTTAAAAAAAAAAAAAAAAAAAAAAAACACATTGTAATAAAATTCTTTAGTCTACCTGCCTGCCTCTTTTTTCACAGCTAATCTGTTGTGTGAGTGTGTGCCTTTTCTTACTGTGCTTGCAGTGTTAAAAAAACAAAAGAAAAAACAATGTTTGCCATCTCCACCAAGGCCTGGTTCTACCTTGCCCCGCTGTCGAGTAGAGTTCAACGGCTGTCTCGGCATTTCGGTGCCTCAGAGCTTCGGTACCCTCCTGGCTTTGGCGCCTCGGTGCCTCGACGCTCCACTGATTGACGCACCCCCAGACCTTCAAGGCTTCATGCACTTGATACTTAGCCAACCCTCGGTACTTGCAACCCTCGGAACCTCACAGCCTCGGTGCCTCGACGCCTCAGCATCAAATGCACCCGGATATCTGTACCCTCTGTGTTTTTACATCCGCAGCACCTTAGAGCTCCAGTTGGACGCTCTCAGTGCTTGGGCAATCACACTCGTGCCTCAGTTCTGACAGCGCGCACACGTAGAGTACACATGATGACGAGCATGCAAAAGTTGTGCCTGCACATCATGCGGCAACAAGCTTCCTCCAGAGGACAGGCAACCCTCTCCTGCGAAATCTGTACAGCGTTCCAGCAACAGGTGCTGTGCAAGAGACTTGCCAGGTTTAGCGATCCGGCTTCCCCAGCTAACTCGACGGAATGGTCCGCAATTGTCCCAGAGCCCCTCACAGAGGATTCCCTGCGCTCAGGCTCCGGCGCCTTAGGCTCGCAGCCGCTCTAGATCTCCTGTGAGGAGCACTAATCGAGCAAGGCACAGGACATGGCTCAGATGGCACAAGTCTTGGAGTTTTTGGCCAGGCAGCAGGCCCAACCCCCTGCTCTGCCACTAAGACCTAACCCGACGCCGACCCCGTCCTTGCCGGTGGTCGCCCCGGATGCTTCTGAACCGGACCTGGCTGCAGCTGAGCAAGACCAGGGTGCGATTTCAATTGCAGCCTCCTGGGATTGTAGCCCTTTCCCTCAGGATGAGGAGGAAGGAGGCACCCAAGATCTAACCTTTGAGGCAGGTCCCAGGTCCAAGACAACCTTGGACACTGGGCTCTTCCCTCTTCCGAGCTCAATTCTGGCACTTATAGAGCAACCTCCAAGTTCTTTCAGGTACCTTGGACTACAGCACCCGAACCGCGCCGATCGGTCTTCAGGACGCAGGCAGCATTGCCCCGCCTTCAGCCCTTCCTGGTGTTCCCTGATTTTTTAGAAGAGGTGAGGTCCTCTTGGAACCACCCGGCTTCGGCGTAGAGTGTGGTGAAACAAGCAGCCCCGCTGGCTTCCTTGGAATGTGCGGGGACTCTAGGCTTGGCGGAATTCCCACCTGTGGACTCGACCATTGCGGCCGTGGTGCGAGCCCCCCCCAGTAGGAGGTTTACCCAAGGACCCTGCATGCCCTAACAGCCATTTCTGTTTTTGGTATACTGAAAGCATTGAAATTTCAGACCAACAAAGGTAACTTACTGAGTGCTATTTTGTTTAGGTTTGGTGAAGAAAAAAGTACATAGCTGTTAATTTTCTGATACTGTTTGAAAGAAATATGTTTAAAATAAAAAGATAAACTTACTTACGACTAAGATGAAATGATAAACTTGTAGGACTGCCGTGAAAGAAAAGCACCGATGAGCAAGTGTTGCAAGTTGCAGTCTTTTTTTCTTCGTGAGCTGCCTATTTGCCAAGGTCTTCAGAAGTGTCCTCTGACATTTTCCAAGATTTCTTTTTCGTGCACCATTTCTGGATACCGCACTCAGGTAGGCAAGATTAATTGATCAATTATCTTTTAATGAATCACACCCCACAGATGTGATAATCGATTAAACCATTAATCGATTAAAACCCCTAGTTTAAATGATAGAAAAATCATTTAATTTAGGACGTTTGGGACAAAAGCTCGTCTACAGGTGTGCAGAAAGTAAAGTAAGCCCAGTGCAGTAAACTTGTTATTTTTCTTTTCTTTTTTTACACTCCAGTTATACCTCCTTTCAAACCTATGTATATGGATTTTATATTTCACAATTTTAAAAACTGTTATAATTTGTGCATTTACTTGTTAGGAATATTTTCTTTAGCAAATGTATATTTATGTTTGATAATAAATAAATAAAAATATGTTTTACAAATGGTTTCTCAGTGTAAACAGTGTATTTCAGAGATTTGTATTGTGATGTATTTAATTGCCATGGTTCTGTGAAAGCTCCAAACAGCTAATTTTTAACCAGGCAGAAGCTGTAGCTGTAGTAGAATGACAAAACTATTAACCCATTACATTTTTGGCTGCCTGGGGCTACTGGGATTATCTGACAATTGGTCTAGACAGGCCTAATAAGGATCTTTTACCCTAAACTCCAGACAGTTGAACATGTCTGCTTAAACTCTGAAAGTGTAAACTATTCCGTTTTTTCTTTGCTTAATTAAAAACCAAAGAGCTTAAATGCTTACCTTTTTTTTGTTCTTTTAAAAAATATGTACAGTATATCAGTACTGTACACATCAAATACAACTACAGAGAAGGTACAGTTGAACAAAATATATTATTTATATTTAGTGTATATTTTTACTGTGTGTACATACACCAACACTGATGCAGGTAAATGCTGTTTAAAATAATAATAAAAAAGAAATGTTGTTATGATGTATATGTAACATTATTTTACATATTACTTTAGCTCAGTAACAATTATTCGTACAAAATTTGTCAGACAAGCATCAAACACAGGAGGGAATCATTTCTTGGTGTCAACAAGTAATTTAAGAAGAAGGCTGTGTGGTCCAGTGGTTAAAGAAAATGGCTTGTAACCAGGAGGTCCCTGGTTCAAATCCCACCTCAGCCACTGACTCATTGTGTGACCCTGAGCAAGTCACTTAACCTCCTTGTCCTCTGTCTATTGGGTGAGAAGTAATTGTAAGTGACTCTGCAGCTGATGCATAGTTCACACAACCTAGCCTCTGTAAGTCGCCTTGGATAAAGGTGTCTGCTAAATAAGCAAATAATAATAATTTATATGAGCTGAAGAAAGGGTGTACTGTTGCTTTAAGAATGCTGTAAATCGATTGCATTAAAGTGTCTGGATCTTGTAGACCCGCAGCCATTGCATGCATACTAACCCCCTACTCATTTTGGTTTTTGGCTTCATGGTTTCTGTAGCCAGACATTATCCTTTTAAGCCACATGTTGGACTACCTTTTGGCTATCTGACTGAGATTAAAAAACACACAAGAGAGAAAATGAGGCCAGGAAGAGGTAGTCTATGGTTTGAAAGATGATTATTTTTTTGTGACAAATGTATTTGGGAAGTGGGTTAAAGTGGTCTGCGTGTGTTAAAGAAAGTGCAATTGTTGTCTGCCTGTCGCCAGTAAAGTGGGCCCTAATCAAACTACTGCAGGGTCAGGGCTGTGGTCTATAAGCCTCTAATGTTGCCCAGCTGTACAGCAGAATGGAGAAATAATAGAGGTCTGGGTTTAATTTTAGAGAAGTTCAGGGGGATTCCCTCTCTCATGTTCTCAGCAAATAAATATAAAATACATTTTAAAAAGTAAGGCTTTTAAAGGAACTTTTACTAGACAACTGTTTAATTCCTTTTCAAGGCAAACCTTTAGCTAGGAAATGTTGCAAAGTTAGTGTTTCATTCATAGACAGGAAATGCACTTTAGTTGTAACCTTTAGCTGTTAAGACGTCTTGCTTCGTTGTTTTGACTTTTGAATTTACTGTTTTCTCTTGTTTTTTGAAGATAATGTAAAGTCAAAAGTTGCTTTAAAATTTTGTTATTCAAGTGCACAGATCATAAGCCTTTTTTTTTCTTGAACAACCCCCTTCCCTTGAACCTAACACGATCCTTTTGTGCCATTGTGCTTTTCTGACATTGTGCTTTTGCTTACATTTTAGCAGAAGGGGGATCTGTAAGACAAACCACTCTATATCTTTATCATTGGTCTCAAATGCCCTTGATTTTCAAAGGGTTTGCATAAGTTCAATTTAATACATATTTAAAATACATCAATATATGCTAATTACAAACTTGTAAATATCTATTGATGTAAGATGGATCCTTGTAAAAACAAGTGCCCTGCCATATTAAAATGAGCACCCCCACAAATACTGGTATAAAATACACACAATACCTCCATGCCCCTGGTATAAATAGATATCCATAAATATGCATTGTGGGGTGCAGAAGGAGTATACAGCATGCCTTGGACAGTAGATGCACATGATATTTCTCCTTTTACACAAAGTCTTTTAATTGGGCTTCCTGACTTGCCAAAGTGCGAGGCAGATTGGCAGAGATCTTGTTCCTTCAATTAATGTGACATTTCGTCAGGAGTCTGACCGCTGCCTACGTCGACCTGGTCACCAATCGACAGTGACAAACCATGCACAACCAGCACTTATGGGCATCGCCAGCTCCGCAAACATGAGCCAACTTCCGCACAATGGGTTCTGCATAGGCTGAGCACTGAGCCTGGCAGATGCTAGACAGACCTCTACAGTTTCAGGGGACGTTTTGATCTCAGATGAGTCCCACTTCCAACAATTTGAATAGGCGCATTTGGATATGGAAGAGGAATGGAGATTAATTGCGGAACGATTGCTTAACCCTTTGCGGTCCTATGTCGGACTAGGTCCGACATTACAATTTTTCCTTTCCAGTCAAGAAAAACTATTGACTATTGATTAACAAATAATGTGATCAAGTTAAAAAGGTACTGTGTGTTAGCATAGAACAAATGTACAATAACCCCTGATAGTGTTGAGGTATTCTCAGTTTATCTCTGCAAGTCACATTCCCTATTTAACAATAGATAAAAATCACAAATATTGGGTGTTTTTCACAAGCTGATGCTATTTCTTCTGGAAAAACAAGTTTCCAAACAAAGACATGTTTTGAGTTTTTTATTTGTTTTTTATATGTACGATGTTATCTTTGCCTACCACAATGTACCAGGCGTAAGGAATGTAGACTTAAAACAAGCTTCAAACAAAAAAAGGTGTTAATTTCACATTACCTGGTGAATAGTGTTAGACAACTCAGGAATAATCTTGTTTTAGCTTTGTTACATTCCTGCTAAAAAGTTAATGGACTTCAAATGAAATGAAAAAAGTGGATCCGAATAATATGTTTATCATCTGCAGTTTTGTTTTTTTTGGTTTATTTTCCTTTTGGGGAATTTTCTTTTCCTGGACAGTTCTTGAACTGACTTGAACTGGGTCTAATGCCTGTCTATTTGTCATAGAATGGTAAAATAGAACTCGTATCAGTGGTTTTCAATATTTGTTCAGTGCCGGTCCTCGTTGGACCCTGGTCCTCTAGGACTATTGAGCCATTGTCTGCTGTTGTTCCTAGAATAGCTTGTCTTAGTTAATCACTCTGGCTCTATAGGGAATTTCCTCATGGAATTCTCTACAGCAAAATCTAATCAACTGACCTACAACAATGGGAGCCTTTTTTTTATTCAGGGCTGGCTCTGTACTGTAGCCTTTTGTGCGAACTGAACCTCCCAGTAGGAGTGGATAGTCAGTCGGTGTGTGTGTGTGTGTGTGTGTGTCTGTGACTGCAGTGTGGTGAACCTTCTGTGTGTGGATACTGTTGACCAGATGTTTAGTGCATTGGGCAGTGCAGGTCTCCCTCTGTGTGTGCCTACATCATCTCATGTCAAAGGACCATTACCTGATTACCTCCCTTGCCTGCCTAGATTTCCATGAAGATAAACTGTGGGAATACTGTGAGGACTGTTTGTGTTCTAAGCGCTGTCACAACCAGGATGAACTTTAGAGTTTGAGTGTGTTGCGTATGTCATGTGTCTTCTAGCTTATCAGTTGTCAAAGTTGAATCATAAGTTAAGAGATAGAGAGAGAGACACACAGAAAGGTGAGGGTGCCTTCTACGCTTTATTTTTGTTTTCCTACTCGGATAAGAGACTGCTAAGTTGTTGTTTTTTTTATGTGGCAATGTTGGCTTCTTTTTCCCTTTACGCTGTGATATACTTGTATGGAGTTTTGGTCTAAGGTCTTGGAGTTCTTTTTGCTAGCAAGCACTACTTTCAGCAACTGCAAGAGCTAACAGAGAGACTGACAGGGTGAGTGACACGTTGTTTACAGGTTTCCTTGAAGGGGCCTGATGCTATATTTCAATCTGTCAAAGTTGCTTTTCTTTCCACAGAACAATGCCTGATTGCTTTTTTTTCTACTATACAGGTTCCAGACTCTGAGTGGTGAATGCCGCTGTTACTTTTTTATTTGCTGCAGCTGCTGCAAAAAAAAAAAAAATCAAGTCTGTGATTTGTTTATGTGTGTGTGCATTGGTTCAAATAATAAAAAAAGGCGATAACCTGCCATGCACTGAGAAGTCTCGCTTTCTTTGGTGCCACCAATGCGACGATGTTGTAATAGGGGAGGCGGAGCAATAAGAAACAAGGCTTTTCTCTATTTTAACACATGTATCCCACTTCATTCAGCAGACTGAGGGTAGAGGGGTTTAATCCCATTTGAGTGTTTTAATAAAATAAGTTACAATGAAGCATACACAATGACAGTAAAACAAGGTTGACAATTGTTAACGTGTCAAAGAAATATTAGCAAGAAAGGTGACTAGACTGCTAAATCCTATAGGGAACAGGCAACATCACCACAAAGCATGTGAACAGACTAGACATCTGATATAGCCAAAGGCTTTCACAGGCTCAGTGTGGTCTAGAGGAGCTGTTCGGTGTGTTGTTGTTTTTTTAGCACTGGCCCTTTAAGAGACTTGCAAAGAAGTAGTAGCTTAGAGAGAGAGAGAGAGAGAGCGAGAGAGGGGGAGAGGGAGAAGGGAGAGAGAGAATCGGTTGTTTTAGAGGTTAGGGAATCAATAGACAGGTTTCTTTGGAGGCTATCGGAACTGCATGTTGTGGAAGGGAGTGCTGAGAAAAGACCAGTATTTTTCAGCATGCTAACTGATCCTGATTTACCTCAGGAGTTTAAGAGGTAAGTTTAAACTTGACAGTGGGTTGAGTCTTATGTTGTCAAACTGGATGCATAAATGCAGCCACACGCACACACAAACACACACAGATAGCCTTTATTAATGTGAAGCCTTTGGTGCATATGCACCGTATAAGAACAGTTGTCAGCTACCTGGCTCTGAACTTTCAGATGTGTTTTGATGTTAAGTCTTTGGATTCAAATGCTTAAGGAGAAGTACCTTCAGGTTTGACAGGGGTCACATATTCTGTCATTTACTTAGTAAACCTGTAACCTCAAGATTCTTTGGTGTTTTACATAAGCATTGCTTTATAAGTTTTTTTGTTTGTTTGTTTTTTTTTTAGTTTTTTTTTTAAGGTAATTATATAACAGGAGGCGGTTTAAATTTTAAAAATAGTGAAACTGTTTTCAATTGTTATAAACAAATGGATGAACATCTCTTTAACTGTTAAACTGTTACCATTTATGTTGGTAATTTAAGAATATTTGGTGCATTCTGTTCATTTTTTTTCTGTGGAATCACGTATATATTATATATTTTAGCTCAGCTTTTATTTCACACTACAATGTGACAGTGAGACATAGATACTGTAAAGCTTGTTTCAGATGTTAATGCTATAAAAAAGATACATTTAAACCACTTTTCTGTGAATTAAAGTGCTGACTTAAGCAGCCTTTTTTTAAATTGACTTTTTTTCTATTTTTATATGAACTAATGTTTCCACAGATGAAACTAATCTTTTGTTCAGAGATAAAGTATGGGTTTTATCCCTGCATTAAGGACATATTTATATGTTACTAAGTGTTTTTTATTAAGCATTTAACCAGTAAAGCAAAATAAAAAAGAAAGATAACAACAGATATGTGGCATTAAAAAAATTAAAGGATTACACCCAGATGCAGAATGTATGGAGATAAATTAAGGGATTACATTGAATTAGTAAGCGGGCAGTTAAAACTCTGCTTTCTAATAATATATCAGTTTGCAAGCCGATTCTCTGTCAGTACAATATACTGTCCTGGAGCCTGTTCCACCCTGACTCACAGAGCTACAAGTAATGTTGACAGCTGCAACAGCACTGTAAGTCTTTTATTTAGATAACATTTTTAGTTATCTGTGAGTATTTATTTTACTGCTTCATAAGAAAGAGTGGCAGTTTTTACAAGCAGAGAAAAAGCAAGTTAATAAGATCATATGTGAGAATTTGCCAATTTCAGGTCTTAACTTAGTGATTGACAAATATGATTCAAGGGCTTCTGTATTTTTTGTAATCATTTTTCTGCAGTAATCCTTCTGAACTGCATGCTGGTGGTGTTATTATTATTATTATTGTTATTGTTGTTGTTGTTGTTGTAACGTGTAGATTTACCTAAGTGTTGATTGTTTAATACTTTGTCTTTTGTGAATTGAATTAAGCCTTTTATTCTGACCACCTAAGCAACAATAACAGATGTAAAAACTGAGAAAAGAGATTTAACTTTTCTTCGTGTAGCTAGATGTCAGGATACGCAAGCAAGGTTAGGTACAAGCACACGTCTTACTTAAAAGCGTGAAATTGTCAAGATTTGTAATGGCATTTGCCTTGTAACACCCTTCAGTTTGTTGTCTGTGTTTTGAAAAAGGTTGAAATGGGACTAGGGTGTGAAAGTTACCCAGTACTTTACACCATGCACAGTTACTAAATGCTACAGTATACCTGAATTTGTATGTTTGTCAATTCGGAAGCTCTTTGGCAACAAATTTAAAAAGCAGCTACAGAGAACAAATTTGCCTGCTGTTTTAAAAAGAGTTGTACTGAGTAAAATTTGGTTTGAAAGGAAGTTGTGTGCTGAGAAGTGGTAGAGTTGGAGGTTTGCTGTTATTTGCATAGCTGGTAAATGTGTTAAGCAATAAATTGTGTGCGTGTTTGCCTGGGTGGCGTTTGCATTTGCATTGGAAATACTGTTGAAAGATTCTGGTGATTTGAGAGCTTCTTTAGTCCTAAAAGAAGAGGATGCATATACATATATTTTATATTATTTAACATTAAACTGTGAAGTTAAACATATTTAGGAAATAGACTACGGTATTAGTGAAATCCAGTTTTAAAATTATATTACAGTCATTTTTAATTTCCTTTTCTTTCATTCTTTTTTAAAAAGTGTTATTTCCTCTTTTTTTATTTTAAATATCATTGATCCCAGATTCGAGATTGTGATTGATTCTGAATGTGAGAAATTGATAGATTCCATTGAGGGGGGTTGCAAGGGGGAGCTCAGCGGGACTTTAACACTCAGCCATTTGTCTCTCCCTATTAAAATGGTAAACTATCCGTCAAGCCCTTGTGTTATTAAACTGTTTTTGGTCTCAGTTGCCTGAGCACTGATGGAGAGTGAACTCCGTTATCTCCCTTTTTCCCAGTGAATTTCTCAATGCGTCATTTGCTGTGCCTATTTGCAACAAACTGACTCATTGTTTCACCCATATTGTTAGCTCTTGAGAGAGAGTTGATAACCGTGTCACCATGTAAAAAAAAAGAGAAAAAGAAATAAATAATACAAGAGTAGAATGCTAAGTTGTCCCCCCATCTAGACCTCCCTAGTGTTGTCACCTGACCAGGCCACTGACCAATAGGGCACCACCACATTTGTTTTGAGTTGTTGCGAGGTTGGAATGCCTGAAAGCTAAAGTTGGAGAGTGAATTCCTATTCTTCCCTTGTGTCTTCTGATGTCCCTATTGAGTATTGTGAAGCTCTTTTTGTAAACTCTGAATGCTTCAGGCCTTTTAACTTATAATGCGGCCTGATTATAGGCTACACTTGGGGTGGTGGGGACACACCCCCTCACCAGGAGACCTAAAACATATACAAATGTGTGATATGAGACTGATTTAACTACACTATCCTCTTCTGGAGTCTGAAACAATATGGTTTATTTCAGTCATCTTCAAAGTCAGCAGCTTGTAAACACACATCTGTAAGTTCTAATGCAAAGCATTTCATCTTGTGTAGAACGGACTGCGACCCCTTAGCAGTTCAGCAATGTTGCTGCTCATGTATTATTTTAATACAAAGCTGTTAAGTTATTGATAAAATGAAGGTGTCATTTATAATAGCCAAGATGCATGTAGTTTAAGGCAGCTGTGCCCAATGGAAAAATATGCAGAGAAGTTGGCAGCTTTTATAATGCAAAGTATCCCCAGTAGGATGTTTGCCTGGTGCTATTTTAGTAGAAATGGAAGGATTCTGCCATCATCTATAAATGCCTTTATAATATAACTCTATATCAATTTAATCACAAAATCGTTTCTTCACTTTTCTTGCTGAGAACCAGATTTGCTTCAAGTAGGAATCTTTCTTAATTAAATAACAGTGGAAGTCTGGTTTAATGAGTGATACGGTTTTAAAACATCCACAGAAAACAACCCATAGCTGTGGGGTTACTGAGCCTGTGCTAGGAGGATTCTTGCTACCTCCTACTGTATATGTAAACTTTAAGGTCTTATTATACTATATGTGCACAACTCAAAATAACTTATTTAACTGTTGGCAGTACTAACTACACTTTCATGTATTAACTGCTACAAATGCTATTCATGATTGGTAAACTGAAAACATTTCTTTTCACTATTCTTCAGTGTGTTCTGAGCCCCTCAGGTACAGTCTGGGTTTCTCATCTGTGAGGACACTAGGTCTCTAATAGAGACATTGCACTCTGCGTCTTCCTCTGTGTGTGTGTGCGTGCGTGCGTGCGTGTGTGTGCACCTCCTTCATGTTCTATTGATAATTGATGGCAGCGTGACATTAGGCACTTTGTTCTTGTCTTTTGTGGGGATGCTGGACAGGAAGCTCAGTTGGTAACCTCGGCCTTTGAGATGGGAAAAAAGGAAGAAAAAACTAAACAACACACCAAGATTGCTTTGGTCTGTCTTAAGGATAACCAGGGCTAGATGGGTTTTTTTTGTTTTTTTTTTATGAAGGGGAAAAATAAAGAAGGTGGCTGTCAATGGGGGTATTTTTCTTTTAATTCACTATAATGTCCTATACGTTGGTTTGCTGACATCTGTAATATAGGTTTTGTCGTGGTTTGGCTTTTTTCACATGGGGAGGAGGGGGAGCACAGATAAGATTTACAACTTGTTTAATTTCAGCGTGTTTAACTTTGTTTCAGTTTGCATTGTTGCAATATTTACCAAATAAATCTCCCAGTTAGGAACTCTTTGTTCTATGGCACACTGCTATTTCAGAACTTAAAAATATAAAGAGGCTGTGCAGAAACTTAAATATTTAGCAGTTTTGTAAATAATGTGCTGATTATAAAGGGAGTGGGTTAATTACACCTTTAGCACATCTGAATTCCTTTCATTCATAGCTCAGTGTTTGATGGGTTAAAAAAAAGAAAGAGCAAATGAGTACTTTCCATTGAAAGTGTTTGTTATCTAGTGGGTTAAATATACTGTAAAGGATTCAGAGCTCTAGCAGGATAATAATGGTTCCCGCACTATGTTATTTATGTTTCAAACCAATTATGTTTGTTTATTACAAATAATAAACCCTTGTCTGAATAGAATATATTGGGAGGTGTCTATGTTAGGCACCTTCTGTTCTACCTAACGTTATTTGTTTGTGTAACACTAGGGATTTCACTAACTGGTGGTTATATTATGAAAGGGCTGTTTGTAAAGCATTTATAGGGAGCAGATTACCTGCATTTTGCACAGCAAAAGACAGCTTCATTCACTGTGCTTGTGTTTCCTATAGAATAGCTCATTCCACCAGCTAGCCAGTTTCTTAAAAATCACTCACAAGATAATGTATACATTTCATTAATAGCTGTACATTCTCAGCTGTATCGAAAACTGTATGAATGGGTGAAAGTGGAGATTGTTGATACAAAAGTAGCTAGCTTGTAGAACCAGTTCACTCCCAATAAGAAAGATGTTTGCTTCACTTTTTATGGAAGCTACGTATATGAAACAATACACGATTTAATGTTTTTTGTTTGTTTTGGTTGTTTGTTTGTTTTCAAAAATAGTGTTCTGGTACAACAATGTGTATTATTTCTTAAAGGAACAGATGCAAATAATAACACAGCTGGGGCTGGTGAGAAGTATATTCAAATTTTAAAATAAATGCTATATATAACCCAGTATTACACATTGTAAGGTTTTTTTTTTATTATTTGTGGGAGAAATAAATGTAACTTCCTCATATGCTAAATACCCAGCTAGCACTTTACAGTTGATATTGGTCATTTTCTATAAATGTGTCACCAACTTCTTTCTTTGTTGCATTCAAAACCCACTGTTAACTTGCATCATGCTGTTCTTACTTTGTTCTTTCATAAAATAATTACTGACATGTAACTGCATGTGAAGACAGACACGAAAAACATGATACATTAAAATATATATTTTTTTGCTTTCGTATTTTATAATGTTACCAAAAAGAAAAGTGTTTGCCTACACTGAACATAATAGACTTTTCCCCATTAGTGTCTGAAAGGTAGCATTCATTTCCTACAACAAAAAACACAGATGTTAGACTAATGTTAAACAGCACTGTATGTGTGTATTGAGTGAACATTTAAGCTTTCTTGACAGATTGATATTTGCTGTCAAGGTACTGTCAATATCCACCAAATTACCAACCCCAGTTTGAAAGATGCCTCTTTAAACTGTACAGATTCACCACCATGTATCACAGTAGATGTGGTGCCTTGCTTGTCATACAGCTGTCCTGCCCATCTTCAAATGACCTACCACTGAGTTGTCAACAACTTTGAGAGCACAGCACAGTGAATAGACCTGTGATCCTGTGTACAGCACATTGTTAGTTAAAATCACTGAACACAGTTTAGTTATTGTAAAATGTTAAATACTTTAAGACATCACCGTTGCGTTGGTTATTCGTGAATTAAGAATTTAAGTGTTTTTAGTTCAGTGATTCAAAACATACTTCTGAATTTCTAACTGCTCTTTCACTATCATATATTTAAATGGAAATTATGTAAAGGTATGCTCAGAAATATTCAAAAGTACACAAAACCTAGAATGTTTATAAACTCATTGTGAATAGTGCCCATTGTTTCAGAAATGCAAATATTGTTGTATTACACTTATTATTTGTAGTGACAATGCAGGGCACCAGAATTATGTGTAAGTAGAACTAGATAGATACAGTATTTGACAGATTGCTGATTAAGAACATAGATATGTTTTCACATCACAAGTGTGCAATTTTAGAAAACAAATCCCACTTAATCAGAGCACATGAATACACATGAATAATTAATATGAACATTAACTGTGGTTTTTAAGTCAGAGCACACAAAAGGAACAGTTTTAAAATGAAGTCAGACTGATGCTTCCCGAAACAACAAAATAGTAAATCTGCTATTGTAAAAGTAAAATAGTACTGTACTGTGCAGATTGGTTAGTATTGAAGTTAGCTCTATATGCTGATTTCTTTGATCTGCATTATGGTTATACTGGTACATAGTTACATTATTCTAATGTCTGCTAATTATGATCTTAGAGACCATTCTTACTGCTGATTTATCTACAAAATAAAAAGCTTGTTTTTTTTATCTGCACCTCACTACAGTTTTATGTAGGCTGTCCACCAGGCCAGGTCCGCCAACTTTAAATTCGGTTGCTAATATAACCCCTCATAACCCCTGAGATTCAATATTGTATAAAAAATTATGCTTCAAAGAGATTGGAGGAAATAGAGATTTTATTGCTCAATCGAAGCTGTGAAAAAAAGGTTTTGGTATCTGTACTGTACGCTTTACTCTGTACTGTGGCCTGTAGAATAATTTATAACTCAATAGTAATAATAATAATAATAATAATAATAATAATAATAATAATAATAATAATAATAATAATAATAATATGTTTTACTTCAGTAAAGCTTTATATAACAACTCTTGTTAGCAAACAGTAAGTTTATATTGTTAATAAATAGGGCAAAATTGGATAATTATTATTATTGTTTGTTTATTTAGCAGACGCCTTTATCCAAGGTGACTTACAGAGACTAGGGTGTGTGAACTATGCATCAGCTGCAGAGTCACTTACAACTACGTCTCACCCGAAAGACGGAGCACAAGGAGGTTAAGTGACTTGCTCAGGGTCACACAATGAGTCAGTGGCTGAAGTGGGATTTGAACCGGGTACCTCCTGGTTACAGAAACATGCAGTTTACGTATAATATATGTAAACTGCATGTTTGAGAATCAATTTGCTACTAATAGGCTAAATAATTCAGGCATAAATAACAGGGCCACACTTACACCCATATCAAAGCTATTAAAAATGTATTTGTTTGGGGAGTAAAATGAACAACAAGTACATCCCAAACAGGTCATACTAAACAGTGAAATGCTGCAATTGCCTTTTTTCTGTATTCCTGTATTTGGCACTTCAAAAAGATATTAAACCTGCTCCTATACTGGAATAGGCAGCGGACCTCGTATGGCAAACAGCCAGCTAGGCATATCTTATCAGTGGTGGATCTGAGGATCTGACTTTTTTTTTTTCATTTTACTTTTTCTCCTTCCCTAGCGGGCAGCCACTAACCCCCTCCTTAAAGAAGGTGCAACACCTTAAAGTTTCAATCAGGGTCCGACATCTCGCCTCATCTCACTCCTGGCAACAGGAGATTCACAATTGTAAACCCACCATGCAAAAGGGCAGCCCACAAGGGCAATACTGTGTTGAGCTGATGCATCAAGTGTATTTCAGATTTGTAAATATTTTATATTCATGATTGAGCTGCGATTGTCAAACTCTCATCAAGAGTGTACATGGTAGAACCTGAAAGGCATAGGCATGTCACATGTAGGTATTAACACTGTAGCAGTCATTTTAAATGCACAAGGTGCGGTTGTTGCCTTATATTCTGGACCCAAAGTAAATAATGGCCCTTTTAGTAACCATAGAAGTTATTAGTTGGGGAAAAGTATATACATAAGGCTTTTTTTTGTTTTGTTTTTGTTTTTGATCCTGAAATCCAAATGGATGAAGTACATAACAAAGAGGTTTTGTTTTTGGAGAACTGGACAACGAAGACTAAACCGCAGTATGTTTATATAAGGCCTCATAAGGGGATACAGCAGTAATTTTGAATTAACTGGAGGACCAACCCATGGGTGTGTCCTGCCAGAGAGAGAAACAAAAGGTTGCAGTGAGTTTGTATGGAGGTAAAATAAACAAACATGGTTGGAGATCTCTCAGCCTCAGAGTTTGCTGCTGAGCGTGCTCCCTGGCAGTCTTTGAGGACCTTAGTTTATTCAGCTGGATTCTCTGAGGTTTTTTTCTTCTTTTTTTATTGCTGTTTGGAGCAACAGACCACTAAGTAGACAGACCTCACTGAGTGTTAAAGACTTCCATGGAAAAGGGAAGTTCTTATTTTTGAGATCTTAATACTGTTTGGGAAAAGGATTTAATGTAATACCTTTCAGTTGCCACACAAGGATGATTGTAAGCAGAGAAGTCAGAATCTAAGGTACCAACAAGGCCATAGTCAGGATGTGAAACAGCTTTTGTTTCTTTTGCAGTTTAATTTGTCTGACTTTTACAAAACATTGGTTGAAATATACTTACAATACTTGATTGCAAAATCAATAAACACACCTAGGCACTGTCAGTAAACATTACATTTTCTTTTGTAGATATCACTAAAAAGTTCACAAAGGCAGGATTTGTGCTTAAAACATTGACAGCTATGCATAAAAGGTACCATTTAAAAAAAACATTTTTCTAGAAACCACATGTTTAGTTCATTCATAAGCAAGCCTGTGCAGTATTTGGTCTACTTTGAGGAAAATGTTTATTTAAAGGATTCCTGCCCATGGGCTAGGGTGCTTATTTTTTTCATAAGTATTAAGAAAGCAGCCCCCGTCTCGCTGTTTTTTTTCACTCTCTTAGACTTTTCTCTCTCAAAGCTTTAGCTGTGTGAGGGATTTGCATAATACTCCAAGGTGGTTTCATTGTTTTGCATATGCTTTTATAAGAAACATACACATTTTCAAAGGTTGGTGGTGACAATAGATTCAAGGCTGAGAAGTTCTTATACAATTACCTATAATTGCCAGGAAAAAAAATATTAAAACCTTTTACTACAACTTAAATCAACATTTTAATGGGAAGAAAACTATTTGAGGTAAAATCTAACTGTGTGCAATACAGACAAAGGCCTTTCTTTTATGATGGGACAAAAGATCAATATTTTATTCTTTTTTCATACCTTTTATTTGAGTATCTTGGGCATTTCTTTTGAAGAGTGTTACGATATGCCTTTATTCTCAGTGTATTTCATTTACCAAATGTCCTTCCCTGTATTGCTAACCTTGTAGTAAGACAATTAAAACAAATAATAGCTCATTTGTTTGGTTTTTTCAACAGTATTTTTTCTTTCTTTTCATTTTAAAAACCTAATTTGGGTTTCAAGTGTGAGGACAGTTGCTTTGCTTTAGTAGAAATTTGTAGTTCTGTTTATTTTTAATTTTTTTTTAATATATTTGTGAACCTAATAATTTAAGAAATATATATTTTTATTGTGAGGCAATATCTGTATTGATTAGACCAAAGAACAACACCTTGCTCCAGGCAAATCCATAATTAACAAAAAGCAGAACAAAATGAGTTAAGGCTAATATGAATTCCATGCTCATAATGGTTGGTATCAGTTTTATTAGAAAGTGTTATGCCATACTGGAAAAAATATAGATATATATTTGCATCAAATAAACAAATATTTCAAATGTTATACAAATAAAATGTTGTATGACCCAACTGAATGAAGAAACTGCTATATCAGAATTTCAACCGTTTTGCCTTTGCTGATGCCTACTTTGCCTGTCTTTCTGCCATGCTGGTTCACCAATGGTATTTGGATGGGTTCCTAGACTGTGTCAGCTAGTACACAAAGTCCTGTCTACAACAATGGCACAAAAATGCAATGGGTACAATGAAACACTTCTGTGGATGTTTCATACTCACTCTGTTTCTATCTTTTGTTTTTGTTGTTTCCAGGATGTCTTCCAAGCGACCAGCCTCTCCATATGGGGGAACAGATGGAGAGGTAGTCATGGCGACAAGCAGACAGAAATTGGAAGATAAGGAGAGTGATGGGCTCCCTGTCATTCACCTACCCCTGAACTCCAGTTATTCCGGCAAGCTTCCGTCGGAGGAGTTTCAGTCTGTAAACTCTTTGACCAGGGAAAATTTCGGCCTTGACAGTCCCACTTCTCTCCACAACTCAATGGTAGGTTTTTTTCATACAGTATGTCTTGTTTCTAAAGTGCGATAGATGGGATAATTACACACAGATGCCTCTTTTTTTGATAAGGTCCTGAGGCAAAAAAGCAGAAAGTTACAAAATAAAACAAGTTACGACAGGTAATGTTGTGCAGTGTTTGTATAGGGCTACATGTAACTTCTTCATAACCTCATTTGAGTTATTTCAAGATTTATATGGTGATTCATGACCTATCCCAATTTGTTTCAGATCATTATGGGAAATGTGAAAGGTAAAGGGAATGTATACCCATGGTTGTTCATAACAATTTAATAGTTATCAACCGTTTATTCTTAATTCTAGAACTTTTTCCTCCTGACCCCATGAAAACTATTGAAGAAAATGTTAAAAAGTATGCATTCAGTATTCAATAAAAAACAGCACTCTTATTAATATAATGTATTCCCCAATTAATCTAAGAAGCTGTAACACTTTAATTGATGTGTTCTCCAAGACACTTATTACAGTATTATGTTTCTTGTCTACAACTTGTGATTTGAGGATTTTTTTTTTTTTTTATATCAGACGATCCAATATACACTACTCTATAGATGAAAGCACATTATACAGGTTACAAAGTGCACATGTGTACTCTAATAATGGGACCCCTTTTAATCTATAGGTTAATGTGTCATATAATGTTGTTCTCCGTTTACCACAGAAAGACCAAGTTATTATGTTACAGGTGCTATCGAACTGAAGTGTCAAACTACATAAATGAGAACATTTAGCTCAATGAAAAACAATTCTTAAAATACAGCATCCTGAACTGGTTACCTTTTATTACTACTTTGCAAATTTAAGTCATATAAACTATAGTGAGATATCAGCTGGTTGGGTAAGTCATTTATTGCGCTACATAAAATATGCTGTCCCTGACCTGTTTAACTATTGTGCTTCTGGGTGTTGATTTAGGAGATATGTCAGGTCTGTACTTCAGTTAACTCTTTGAAACTTTGCTCCACATTACGGAAACATTAACCGAAAAATATGCCGTTTCCCTTTTCTGTTTGCTTGAAAGAATCTGATTTTGCCATCGAAAAATAAAATGAGAACTGGTGCTGGAAACTAGATGCAGCTGTTTCTATAAGTGTTCTTGCTAGTGGGTTCTCAGGAGTTCTATTTATCCTCATAAAGTTTTTGTCAAAGTAAAAGTAATGGATGAAATCTAATGTTCAATAGATTTCCTTGCTTAAAATACAGTTACTGGTTTAGTGTAAAACAGGACAGTTTGATTTCAGACTTTTCCCAAGTTCAAAATGTCTTAGTTCTGTTTTGTTTTCGAAAATGCGTACAGTGTCGGTAAGATAAGATCAAAACCATGTATTAACAAATGAAATCAAGTTTCATGCATGTAGCAGCGTTCAGATCAGGTCGTATTTGGCATTTATTTATTTTTAAGAAAAATCTAATGAGAAAAATGTAAAAAGAAAATTAGTTTTAAAAAAAAAATAGAACTAAAAATGCAACTCTCCAAACACAAAATGTCTCTTTAATCATTTGGATGACAACTAAAATGGACAGACAGTTTGAAAAATAAAAGGCAAGCCGATATGAAAGTAGAATCAGTGGATTATTAAGTTCTAAGCTTCTCTTGGGGTGGATTGCAGAGCTGGTTGGCATGTGTAAGATGTTACGTTTGCAAAGGCTTTAGCGCCAATCCGATCCCCTCTGACTGGCAGCAAAGTTGAGTGAGAGAGAGATTTACATGCAAGAACTCAGAGGGGCTTTGTCACGGCAATTGTATAAAGTGATATACAGTGTAAATCGACTTGAGCGTGTCCCTGGATAGCGGGTGGCTTACAGCCTCTCGCAAGCAGAGATTACTGCTTTATCTTGTCATACTAAATTAACACGGCGCCGCACAGTTATACAGTGGTGACCTCTTCATCTGTGGAAATTGCTGCTAAGAGAGAAAAGGGATGGTATTTAAATATTTCTCTTCTGTTTTTTTCTTCTTCTTTTCTCCTTTCATGGCCCCTAGAGTTTTAGAGTAAAGCCTGCTGCATTTAGAACAGGGGGAGGATTTTACATACAGGTGATAATGGCTAGGTGTTAATTAATCCTTTGTTGTCTGATTAATGAGTATTGAATGTCAGCATATAAAGTAATGAATTGAGAGAAGTTTTTTCTATGTGCCTTATCCACCCATTCCATGTATAATTTGTACCGTTTCATTTGCTTAAAGGATGAAACAACATTGACAGATTAGATAGATTTGTTAAGAAGACTTGTCATACTCGCGATTATTTGAAAAATACTTTATTAATCTCTATGTAGGACATGTGGAAATCAACAAAATTGGTTCATATTGGATAGTTATATACTGGGTAAAGGTTTCTTCACAATTAAATATTGTTCACCTTTATTATTATCATTGCAATTATATATATATATATATATATATATATATATATATATATATATATATATATATATATATATATATATATATATATATATTGTGAGACAACAGGGAGGGGTTAATTCCTCCTAGAGGAAAACATGTCGTCTGGCACATTTTGGTTTTGTTGTGTTAATTGTTTAATTTGTTTGATTGTTTTGTTTAATTGTTTTATTGTTTTATTATTGATCATTACCGGCACCTGGCTACTATTGAAAATTGGAGCCAGGTGCCCGATTAAAGGAGAGCAGTCAGTCTGCTCGGGGCAGCTGCTGAAGAGGGTAGAAGCCCGACTGTGCTGGTGTGTGGGTACAGCCGTAATTTAAAAGAAAGGTAGAGTGAAGCCTTTTTGTGTGTGTGATTTTTGTTTGTTTTGTTACAGGTAAACAGCTTAGCTGTCCTGTTATTTAATTTAGGTTCCTGTTTTGTTTTAGTTAGTGCTCAAAGCGAGCTAGGTGTTTGTTTGTTTATTTTGTTTTTGTGTTTTGATTAAAAATAGCGCAACCGCGCTTTCAAAAAAATCCATTTGTGTGTTGGGTCAGTGTTTTAAAGGGGCAACGAACCGCGGAAGAGGGCGGATCTTTTACAATATATATATATATATATATATATATATATATATACACTGCTGTGCAAAAGTCTTAGACATGTCGCATTTTTCTACTCTGATGCATTATGAGCATCAACAATTTACTCATCAAAGCCTCCACTAGTGTTTTCTTCTATTATAACAACCTTGACTTGCATAAAGAAGGAAAAACATTGAGTGAAATAGCTCGCACCACTCGATTTTCAAGGTGTGGTATCCGAAGCATAATCAACAAGTACAGAGAAACATCATCTGTAATTGACAAACCCAGGACTGGAAGACCCAAAAAAGCTGTCTAAGGATGAGCAATATTTG
Organism: Acipenser oxyrinchus oxyrinchus; assembly: GCA_030684275.1. Lineage (NCBI taxonomy): Eukaryota > Metazoa > Chordata > Actinopteri > Acipenseriformes > Acipenseridae > Acipenser > Acipenser oxyrinchus. The sequence goes on along the minus strand of CM060256.1, from coordinate 22,707,960 downwards.
AAGATAATATTCTTAAGGAATAGAAAGAAGACAAGCGTTGAATTGATATCAGAACTGGCAGAAGGCACAGGTGTCGTTGTCCATCAAATCACCAGTACGAAAGTCACTATTGAAATCAGGACTTAAAGGATGTGTTGCAGTAAGAATACTTCTGTTAAGAAAGGGGAACAAGACTACAAGACTAAAAATGCACAAGAACCCAGGAATTGGACTATGGAAGAATGGTCAAAGGTGCTTTAGACTGTTCTGAAAATTGGTCTAACTAAAACCATTATTAATAAACTGAAGTTTTTTTGTTTATAACTTTTTTTTGTATTATTGTCAGTATTATTAATATTATTTACACTTTTAGTGTACGTTCCCTTGCAAAGAGAACCAAACAATTTACTCTTGTATATTCTGCCTGGCTGTTCTCAGGTATACCCTCTGATCTACATCCCCAAGCTTCATGCCCTCATAGGCTTAAAATCAAAAGCTGACAAAATCTATTTTTTAGCTATTATTTACTTAAAGGATTTACTTACAGTATTTGCCAGTGCCTGTCAGAAATGGCTTAAAATGACAGCACAAGTGTTCTTTTTAGAGTCAACAGTGACATCTTTTTTTTCAGAATTAAATATTCATTAATCAGAAGATGAAACTATCTTAATTCATTCCAGTTTCATATTTAATCAGACATGGGCAACTGTATGCACCTAATTGTTTACCGGGGCCCTCATTAACTATTTGGTATATCTGAATGTGTACTAGTCAGATATATGCTTTCAAATGGTTTAATTCTATTTCCATGCTTAAGCTTTAAAAGGATAAAGTAAAACACTTTACAGAGTTTAGTTAATTTACTTTGTTAGGAGTGATTTAGAATAGAATTGACATTTGCAAACTAAAAGCAGAACCACCTACACCCTTAGTAGTGCTCATCAAAATTCATGCATGCAATACACATGCATATGAATATTCCGCTGCCTAAATGGCTATTATATAGTTATTGTTGTAAACAGTAGTTGGGTGTAAATGTCAAATACAGCTTTCCACCTGCAACTGCTTGTCAGCTACAGTATTGTAGGGGATACAAGTTATTTCAAGCCTCTAATACTGCCTTCAAATACAGGAATCACTGGCATTTGATGCTGGTAATGTAAAGTGTTTTGTGAATTCCCTGTGGTGTGAGGTTAGATTTCGTTGGGGGTTTATATTCTTTGTGCTGTAGTCCCCATCTTTCTGCTGAGGTGACACCCCAAATGTACTTGTACAATGCTAAACCCTAGCAAAGGTGTCAACATGAAAGCTTGTTGGCTTAGGGAGTTATAATCTTAGCATTTGAATCCATGCATACAGTTCATTAATCAATTTAACCGTCTTTAAAGCACCATGTTGTTCAAACAGGGTTGAGTAAGCACCTTTGTTATAAACTCCAGTTGTGACAGTGCCTGGGAATATGAGCATAGGAATAGTTGGGGTTTTTTGTGCTTTTTTTTTAAAGACAGTTTTCAGAAATAAAGTGTTTCTTTTTAAGTAGGCTATGGATTAAAGAAATGCGATATGACAGGTGTGACATGATTTTTTAAATACACGCACAGTTAATGTCAGAGCTTTACAAAAAAAAGCACACTACTGTTGTTATGATCAGTGCAGTTGCAAGTCCTGGTCCTTTCAACCAAGTTTTGATATGAAATACCCTAGGACATTTGTTTTCCATATTATTTTACTTTGGCAGTTTGCTTGTCACACAAGGCCAAAAAATGTAATTCTCAATGCCAAATTTCAATCTTAACTGCTAATTCTATTTATTTTTTAATCTCTCTTTTAACTAAGGGATTATAACACGGATTAAACCATGAAGATGGTATCCTGGAGACGGGTCAAAGGGCAAGGCTCAGAATCCATGAGTGATAGAGCTAAAAATGAAATGAATGTTTTTAGAGAAAAACAAAAATGATACAGCCAAGTCGCAGCTTGGCTGCTGAAAATGTTGAGAGAAAAACAACTTGAGCTTTTGCATAGTATGTTTCTTTTAAAAAATCACAGCATTTCATATGAAGAAGTGTCTCCACAGGGCAGCTGCCCTCTGTTTCATTACAATCTGGAATTCTACAACTTCTAATATCTGGTTTGCAATGTGATTGATATCACCCTCTGTGATAAATGTTCCTAATGCTTTTCACCATTGTTCTGATGGTTTCTACATTCATTGATCCTTCTACATGGAAACTGGCCTCTATAACTCTCTCTCTCTCTCTCTCTCTCTCTCTCTCTCTCTCTCTCTCTCTCTCTCTCTCTCTCTCTCTCTCTCTCTATATATATATATATAGATAAACATAGATAAACATTAGGATCCATAAAGATCCATTTTAAAATATTAGGAATCAGAAGAAAAAAATAACATGCCTAAATGTATGTGTTGTCAATGTACAGTAGGTTGCATTGGAAATTGTATATTACTGAACAATCTATGAAGTCTACTGTATGTTGCTGAGGTGTGACCTGTACTGTACGGATCCGTTCTGCTCCTAACTGAAACGGCAGCCTGCTCAGGCTGGATAATTCCTCTAGTGATGTGACTTTTCCTGTCAATCACTTATGTGCTATATTAGATAATAGGAATAGATTATGTAAAGCTTAACTAAGATTAACAAAGGAAGACCATTGGCCTCATCTGCAAATATCTGACATGTTCTGGAATTAAACCTTACAAAATATATCTCTGCTTTGGAAGAGATCCAGTTGCCAAGGAAAGGAGGGTGAACTCCTTGCTGCTTATACCAAGTAATAAAGTACAGTATCTCTCATGATTTATATATCTAAACTGTATGTTTGATTAAATACATTCATACAGATACTTTAGTTTTTATTGTCTGTTGCAGCGAAAGGTAAACACTTTTTCAGCCAAGTCAGACAATATTACACTTTCAATTGCAGAAATAGCAACCAATAAGCCTTCAGAAGCAATTTTCCACTTCAGACTGGAAGGCCACTTGGTTATTGTTACACACAGCTACAGGTTTTTTTTTGAATAAGTGAAAATTAGCCTGGTGTTGTGTAGGCATTGGTCTACCAAGGTCAATTGTTCCCAAAAGAAACTTGGGTTATTTTATGAAAGCGGGTGTATTTATATTGTTATACTATTAGTTGTGAATATGCCAGCTTTGCTGAGGTATGGATTTCCAGCATTTATGAACAGCTGTATTAACAGCCATTTAACATAAATCTCATCTCATAAAAAAGCGTTCCGTAAAACATCAACTATCTTCTGCAGTAATCATCATCGGTCTATGTTAAGAATATAACATATGATAATGTAAAATAATATTGTCACTACTACTCAAATATAATTAACTATTTTTGTTATCAATTATATATCTTTTTAATGTCAGCACACTAACAACTAAGTGTAGGACTGACAATTCTTTGCTTTGTCTTTAGGAACAAGATGGCATAAAGGGTCAGTCTCTGAGTCCATATGCGCAGCAAAACTCATCTACCTCACCGACTAAGACAGAAGACGGGGCTCGTCAGGGCAGCGACTCAGGCTCCAGCACGGCTCTGGGGACCCCAGAGAGACGCAAGGGCAGCCTGGCCGATGTGGTGGACACACTGAAACAGAGGAAAATGGAGGAGCTTATCAAAAACGAGCCTGAGGGTAAGTTCAGGAACAATATACAGTCGCAGACAAAAGTATTCGGGCAGTTAGAAAAAATTGAAAAACAACAAAGAAAGTGATTTCTATAATTTCTAATTGTTCTATTGAAACATATAAATTAAAGTAGAGATTCAGCTTCATAATAAAACAACAGATTATTCATAACATATACAATGAAAAAGAACATGCAAAAACTAATGTCATACTTTGACAAAAGTAGTTGGGATTTTACCAAACAGCTTTGAGGAGTAAGACCTCCCCTCCCAGCCATGTGGGATAAGTAGGAGTCATTAATTGTGAGTAGTGGATTACTAAAGTAATTCTCCGTATGGTGGAAGGCACGCTTCACTCACTCACCTATGAGGCACTCCTTATCTAGCCACACACAACTTGGTGGATTCTTGCCTGTAATCCACAGTTCATTGTTGTGTATCCGAGCAGTGTACATAATGATGTCATGTGTAAGTCATTCTTATAATACACCACACATTTCCCATTTGTATCCACAGTACTACATCTAAAAATCATATGTGGTTACATACCAGATTGGGTATAATAATGATGGCTTTGACTTGCAGTGTTGGTACTCAATGTTTATACATGTATAGTACATTTGTAGATCGCTCCTTTTAAAATTTACTATAGGATGGTTTTATTTTGTAACAAACATTTTTGTTGTTATGCAAGCAATTATGTAAGGGTTATTGAAGGCATACAGTAAGTCATACAGAATTCCATGTCCACCAATAAATTCCTGAAGAGATAAGAGGAACACTAAAGAGAGCATAACAGAGTCCAGTAACACACCTTTTGTTTGAAGAGAGATATCATGAGCTGGTTGTACCATTGTCTGTAGCACTTTGCATATTTGTTACAAGTCCGATTGCGCATTAACAATTTGCGTTTTTAATGCAAGGTACTGGAAGATTGCTATCTTATTCTTTCATGTTTTAGTGACTGAGTAGGCTCAGCTATATTATGACAAATAATTATAAACAAATATATGTATATACTGTATATATATATATATATATATATATATATATATATATATATATATATATATATATATTATTGTGTGTAGTTTTGCTACTCGACCGACCCCCGCTCAAATCCTCAATAAGGTACAGTAACACCCAATTGATGTTGGCAGGTCAAAAGAATAAAAGAATGAAAAGACATGAACATGTATCCTAAATATTAAATATTTAGTTAATCTTATAAAGTAATAGAAAATGCAAAAGACCAATATCATTTGAAATATGACATGCAAAAAAAGAATGCATTACTTCAAAGTCAAGCAACTCAAATGTCCTTCTTCATTGTTGCTTTATAAATATCTGGCGAATGTCAAGAAGGATATTGAAAGATAGTTCTGCACTCAAGGGACAAATAAACAAATAGTATTGTTGCAAAGACTGCTCAGCGCACTTAATGAGCTACTTTTCAGGTGAAAAGGGGTATTGGGCATTTAGAGCGTCCATTCAAATGCATTAACAGTCTGATGAAATACAGAATTACATTGAACAGCAAATCCATTTGGAACATGCTTGTTTATTTTGAGCTCTTGTCTGGAACACAGTGAGTTTGAAGTGGCACAGATGCAGTATCACTGAGCTCCTTTCACCAATTTCTTAGACTTGTTCACATTACATACAAGGAACAAAGAAGGCTTCTTGGTTTTCCCACCACTATTTAAAATACCCAGTTATTTGAATGCTGTTTTTCATCTTCATGTTCATGAATTCAACGCTAAGTGGCATTAGCACTTATAACTAGGCTTGTTACTTTTCAATATTAATCGGTAAAGTTCGTTAAACGTCGAATTCCCAAAAAATATGGGTTCGACTGAAATAAATTTATATACGATAAACGTCGCTAAAACCACTTACCAAAAATAATCATATAGAAATCATCTCTAGTTTGTGTAGTTTTTATACCTGCTGTCTGTCCCGCCTCCGTTCCGCTCTGAATGGCTGGGAGTCGCTGTCAGTCATCTCAGTGGTCTGTTAGTACTGTAGTTTCACCCTGTTCTGACAGAGCTCATTGACTGAAGCAGTGCTAGAATGCTCTCATTTGCCAGCTACGGTGCCTGTCATTCAAAGCACCTACTTTGAAATTAGCGGGTTAAGTTGTACGTAACCTTTTGCTTTAAGTATACGGTGATAGTTACTAGTTTGATTTGAAAATGGGGTGCAAGAGAAAAACACTTTATGAATATTGTGCACAATACCCTGGCCGACGGCTGAAGTCTCTGCTGCAGGATGAAGCAGGCCCGTCTGCCTTGCCTTCCAGTGACTCTGAGTCCGGCTGTGCTGAAGCAGGAGAGGGGGAGCTCAGACTCCGAATAATAAGTGCAAGTTAGTTCTGTTCAGCTATCTAATGTTTTGTTCGCTAATTTGTGCTATAAAGGTCTGTGTAATACACTTTTATATGCTGCATTTACTACAGTTTATTTGAGACAATTTTTAAGTGTATAGGTCAGCTGTGACCAAACGTTATTTGAATTAGAATGTTGGTAACCATGGTTTTGTTACGTGTTGAGTATGATAAAGGAGTTTCGCTGAATGAGATGTTTTTCAATGGCATAAAAAGTTTTTTTTTTTAAAGCATAAAGGTCGATTTCACCAATTCCTGCTTGAATTGAAAAATGAAGATTGAAAAAAAAATAACGGTAAATTCTTTGTAAAATAAACGTTGATATTAATCATTGATTTGGCAAAAAAATAAAAATTTTATAATTGTATGAAAGAGTAGCTAAAACACTTCCCAAAAGAAACATACTGTGACGTGCACGGGGGCACTATGCAAATTAGTTGCATAGCGCACAGGATCATGGGTAACTGTTAACTGGAATAAAAGGGGTAATTAAACATTGAGAGGGGGGCTGTTATAAATGTGGGGAGGGACTGGGGTGGTGTATGCTTGTGCAAACATAGGGGACACGGTGGTGGTGGTGGTGGTGGTTTGGGGGGGTGAGGGCCAGTGGTGTACCGTGAGAGGGGGGATGCTTCTCTGTAGTGACCCCCTCTGCTTTCACTGTGTTTAGCAGATACCCGTTGGGCTCTGTGTTAATAAAGTGTGTGAGCTTGCAATGAGTGTGTCTGTTTGTTCTTCTCTCTGTTGCCGAATCATTGTAGTGTGATTGCTTTAAGGGAGTCCTTATAAGGGCTGTTCATTAACCCTGTTTTGTTACAATACCATAGGTGCATCTTTCTTGGTCTGTGCCATAATAAAAGAGATATGTGTTGTTTCAGAATTAGCAGCAAATACTGTATTAAACAAACTACTGAATGCAGCTAAAAAGAAAAATTAATTGCCATCCCATTCCCCAGAAAACCCTTCGCTTCCCATTTCACGACCCCACTACCTAATAGTTTAGATGTTGGGTGATGGGGGTGGGGGGGGGTGGAAGGCGTGGCCGCAATGAGCAATATTGAATCATATTGGGCAGAGAGGGAGGCTGTGTGAGCTCTAGAGACTCCATTAGTGAAGGTTACAGTTAGACATTAGAATGGTTACCGGGTCCACACATTATCTCTGCGCTGTTAAAATGAAATGTGTAAAGAAAGGTTCTTGAGAGAGAGAGAGAGAGAGAGAGAGAGAGAGAGAACATGCATTGAGCTGTACAGATGTACCCTGCTGGCCATTGTTTTGTTGTATATCTCTCAAAGGCCATTAAAAGTGAATGGTAGGTTGCGATGAACAATTAATTAAGCCATAGTTTAAATCATTATGAAAGTGCCGTATTCATTGTTTTCTTCCTCTTTTCACACATTATCTGTCTCTTGGTTTTCAAGAAAGATCAGTAGCAAAAAAAAAAAGTTAAGAGGCTAGGGAAAGAAAAAAAATGGAGTGCTGAAAACAATACATGTCCTTAGGTGAGTGATTTAAAAGGAGAGCTAGCTGTATAATAAAACTTTGGTAGATAAATAGTTGTGGACTGTCAAGGCAGTGCATGTATATATGCTTGATGAATAAATGTTTCAAAAGGAATATTTTCTTCTTTGTCAGCTATATGAATTGTACAGCCTTATAAGTGGTGTGCTATACAATTAGGTAAAGCTATACCCGAGGTTACAGAAGTTATTTTCTTTAGTTCTTTAATCTATCAACCTATTATTTAACAATTACATGAAAAACAAATATGAAGGGGCGGGGTTGTAACCCACTGTCCCTCTTGTCTATAAAACCGGCCACCACTGAACCCCAGCACAACTATTCTCACATGCCGTCAGCCCAGCCTCATCGTCTGATGCAAAGCCAATATTGCCTGTGCAGGTAGCCATGGTTTTTATTGAATTATAACTGGCTATGTTGAACTGATATATATGGATGTGTGAATAGCTAGATCTGTGGACATGTACAGTATGTATGTATGTGTGTATGTATCTATATATGTAGGTGTGTATGTATGCATGAATGTATAGTAGGTATTTATGTATGATTTTTAGATGAGAATATTAAGATTAAAATATCACCATTCTAAATAACTGTGTCATGTTTTGTTTTCTTTTAAGAATGTTCATTTACTGGGGTGCACGAAAGCTGCAGGGGACCTGACATTTTCAGAGCATCTATGAAAAGGCTGATCTGTCTTCAGGTTACAGTCAAATAAATATAATAATCATTGAATAAAATATTCACTGTATAAGGCCGAGATGGAGAAAATGTTTTCTAAAATAATTAACTCAATTAACTGTAGTAATTGGAACCGATCCCAGAATGGCAACATGATTGATGTACTTCCATGTCCATAAGGATTAGGCCATAAATGACACTGTATATTCTTACGACCATAGGTACAATTCACAAGAGGTTATTGTTGTCAAATGTTGTGTGTTGGCTATTTTGGAATAGGGCAACAAATGCTGAAGAGGAAACATAAGTAATGCAGATAAGCTCTAGCAGTTTGAATTCCACAGCTTCTGGGACCTTTTTCATTTAGGCTGAAGAGGTGACCATCTGTTTCTGAGGCCCCTTGTGCTCAGCATCAAAGGTTGAGGCCACTGCTGAATCATACGCTCTAATCCTCGAAGACTGTACAGTACGCTTTATCTCAATCAGATCTGGTAGGTTAGCTTTCCTTTTTTTTTGTCTTGCAAGCAAGGGGCACTTGTCAAGATCGGCCATCTTCAAATAAATCGAGTCTCTGAGGCCCTATCAGGTGTGTGTCCAACCTCAAGAGGTGGATATCAAACGCTGGTTGTGTTTTAAGAGGCTCTTGTGTTCGTTTGTTCTAGTATTATTTTTAATAATGAGAGTGGGAACAGCAGACATGACTACTACTGGATTATGTGCAGAGCTTATTCCAAGGCCTCTCCACCACCTGCTCACATGGACTCGGGATGTCAGTGACTTCTACGTTGTTTCTAATGAGCTTTTCCTTTTATATGAAGAGGATGTTTATTAAGAAAGAAATACTTGTAAAGGTGATGGAAGTCAACTAAGTTCTTCAAGTGAGTGGGTCACAGCTACTGTATATTATCAGTTTAGTTTGATATGAAAGTAAAAGCCCTTTAGCTAAAACTCGGAATAGATACCTCTGACTTATTGGGAACTGAAAATAGTGTTGATCAATTACTTATATATAGGATCACACAACTATGGAGTTATGGTCATAAATCAGTGCAGTATATCCAGAAATGCCATATCTAGTCTAGCCATATAACCCATGAGGCTAATATTATATTGTCAGTTAATAATATTTCTTTACATATCAGAAAGACAGGTTGTGGGCATTTATATTACTTTGCATAGTAATGCCTTCAGCTTTGGCCTCAAACCAGAGTTGCTGAAGTATAGCAAAGTGGCTTTTGTGAATTCTGATTTGCAAAACCTGGCAGCTTGAAATTGATTGATGAAAACAGTTATATATGCAGGCATCCTAAGAGAAATTATTGAAGAGTAACTGTTGTCTTTATTTCTACAGTTGCTGCTGTCTTTATTTGTAGAAGTGTGTATATCACTGATTTTATTTCATCACTATATATGCTCAATGTAGCGCCTCAGCTGTCCACCCTTATTCATGTTAGCAGCCAAAGCACCCCCTCCCCCCTCATTCATTTTTTCAATATCTTAAAATATCATGTTAGTTACAAGTCAGTCAGGGAAATTATTCTGTTTTAATGCTGTGGTAGCTTTTAAAAAGACGGTTGGGTTTTAAGCATTTTAACTCCAATGTTTCTTTACACCACGGAGCTCTATCTTCACTTTAATATAAACTACACTACCGGTCAAAAGTTTTAGAACACCCCCATTTTTCCAGTTTTTATTGAAATTTAAGCAGTTCAAGTCCAGTGAATAACCTGAAATGGTACAAAGGTAAGCGGTAAACTGCCAGAGGTTAAAAAAAAAAGTTTAGGTTATCAAAAACTGAAAAATAATGTACATTGTGTTATACAAAAGGGAACAAGTAATGGGTTAACAACTTACAGCTGTTCTGCAGCAATGTAAGTAAATTAAGCCTTGAAAGTTGATGCTAACAATTCCTACAGGTGTCCCAACTTTTGTTGATTACTTACAAACCCTCTGTCTGTATAAAAGCAGTGTTGGAACAGACTGTGTTACTACACCCTCTTAAGCATTATTTGGACAGTATTGTACTGCAGGAAGTAGTATATTGCTATCATAATGGCGAGAAAAAGGCAATTAACAAAGGAAGACAGACAGACCATTATAACCCTTAAAAGTGTTGGTCTTTCCTTTAGAGAAATTGCAAAGAAAGCCAAGTTGTCAGTGAGTACAGTTTCCTACACCATCAAAAGGCACTTGGAAACTGGAGGAAACTCTGACAGGAAGAGGTCTGGCAGACCCAAAGCCACAACAGAATCAGAAGACAAGTTTCTGAGAGTCAACAGCTTTCATGATAGGCAGCTCACAGGACAACAGCTTCAAGCATAGCTTAACACTGGTCGAAGTAAGCAAGTCTCAGTTTCAACTGTGAAGAGAAGACTTCGAGCTGCAGGTTTGACAGGTCGAGTGGCAGTAAGAAAGCCATTGCTAAGATGGCAAAATAAGAAAAAGAGGCTTGCCTGGACCATGAAGCACCGCCAGTGGACTACTGAAGACTGGAAGAAGGTCTTATGGACCGATAAATCAAAATTTGAAATCTTCGGTTCATCACGCAGGGTTTTTGTACGCCGTCGAGTAGGCGAAAGGATGGTTCCTCGGTGTGTGACACCAACTGTCAAACATGGAGGAAGAAGCGTGATGGTCTGGGGCTCTTTTGCTGGATCCAGAGTCGGCAACTTGCACAGAGTGAGTGGCACCCTGAACCAAAACGGCTACCACAGCATTTTGCAACGCCATGCAATACCCTCTGGTATACGCCTAGTTAGTCAGGGGTTCATCCTACAGCAAGATAATGACCCAAAACATACCTCCAGGCTATGTCAGAACTACCTTAGAAGAAAAGAACAAGACGGTAGGCTTCAAATCATGGAATGGCCAGCACAGTCTCCAGACTTAAACCCCATCGAGCTGGTTTGGGATGAACTGGACAGAAGGGTGAAAGCAAAGCAACCTACAAGTGCAACACATTTGTGGGAACTTCTGCAACTTTCCGAACAATATTTGATTTCCATTGTAGAAAGAATGCCACGAGTGTGTTCGGCTGTTATATCTGCAAAAGGTGGCTACTTTGATGAGTCAAAAATTTAGATTAAATTTTGTTAAACAAAACGATTCCATGATTTCTTTTTTATCTCCAATTGTTTATTTGTTCTATGCTTTAATTTCAGAGTGCATTGAGACATTAAACTGCGTAAATTTCAATAAAAACTGGAAAAATGGAGGTGTTCTAAAACTTTTGACCGGTAGTGTATGTCATCAGCCAACATCTACTATAAACTTGTAAGGATGAGGTTTGTTAATATTGTAATGAACATGCACAACATTGCAGTTTCTGAATTAAAACATAAAGAAAAACATTAATTGTGAAATGTGTTTAAGTGTTTTCGCTAGACACTAGATAAAATTATGATTCCATGTCATTATTTCATGATTTCCACGTTTAGTAAAGCATATGCTTATTTACAGTCACCTATGCTAAGTGCAACTCACCCTAATGGTTTCAACTACCCAGTAACCATGTCCCTTCCGCAGCAGAACTGGTAAAATCACTTCATTAAACACAATAGAATGTATGCACTATATAGGAGGTTTATAGTTAAGTGCATAGCAAAAAAGATGCAGATTTTAAAACTATTTAGCTTCACAGTGTGAATGCTGTTTCTCACTGGCCATCCAGTCATGTTTTCATGAAGAAAAAAGGGATTTAAATCGTACAGAGGTTACCTGTATAAAACTAGTCTGTACTTAATGGTAGGGATTTTTCTGCTAAATGCTAAGCTATCAGCGATACAAAAAGAGAAAGGACAAGCACAGTGTGCAATATAATACATGGCTTGTCGCCAGTGGCTGTATATGAAAAAAGTGTACTTGATTTTGGTATTTTTGGAACACATATTATGATTGAATTTAGTTGGTCATTCATTCAATTGCAAAACAAAAGCCTATACACAGAACTAAGATTTTGCGTTCTAAGCGTCACCTGTGGCGTGAGTTAATATAAATCAATAAGTTTATTTATCTATTTTCGCTCTGGTGTGCATTGGCCCTAACGTCATAGGTTTTTTCACTGAAATGTACTGACAAGTTGCATTGTTTAAGGAAAAATAGACTGAACAGCAGATAGGTGACTCCCTAAGCTCATTCTGTCAGTGTATCCATGTTCTGGTAAGGCAGTTCCCGTATTTTAAATCTATATTCTAAATCTATATTTATAGCCTGCTGTAGCCTGTTTAAAATAAGAACATAGAACATAAGAAAGTTTACAAACGAGAGGAGGCCATTCAGCCCATCTTGCTCGTTTGGTTGTTAGTAGCTTATTGATCCCAGAATCTCATCAAGCAGCTTCTTGAATGATCCCAGGGTGTCAGCTTCAACAACATTACTGGGGAGTTGGTTCCATACCCTCACAATTCTCTGTGTAAAAAAGTGCCTCCTATTTTCTGTTCTGAATGCCCCTTTATCTAATCTCCATTTGTGACCGCTGGTCCTTGTTTCTTTTTTCAGGTCAAAAAAGTCCCCTGGGTCGACATTGTCTATATGTTTTAGGATTTTGAATGCTTGAATCGATCACCGCGTAGTCTTCTTTGTTCAAGACTGAATAGATTCAATTCTTTTAGCCTGTCTGCATACGATTTGCCTTTTAAACCCGGGATATTTCTAGTTGCTTTTCTTTGCACTCTTTCTAGAGCAGCAATATCCTTTTTGTAACGAGGTGACCAGAACTGAACACAATATTCTAGATGAGGTCTTACTAATGCATTGTAAAGTTTTAACATTACTTCCAGTGATTTAAATTCAACACTTGATTCAACAAATGAAACATTCACAGCATTTGATACCCATGAGATCAAATGTGAAAACCTGCATGTGAGGATTGTCGGAGCCGCTGGACAAAGCATTTAATTTTAGGAATTACAATGTGGAGATCAGGATTCAACCACTGTAAAAGATTTGAGTGAATAATTTGACAGATACTGTATCTCAGTCTTGTAGGCTGCTTTGGGGTCCTTTGAATATATTAGTGCCTACTTTCCAAACAGACGCTCTTATCCAAATAACTGCCCAGGTAAAGAGAAGACTGAGAAAATAAATGCCTGGGCGCTATATCAAGCAAATACGGTACATCTTTAAGACAGGGCTACATTTTAACAGCACATCTACTTTGCACACACTTCCAGAGGTCAGTATTAATAATGCATATGCCACAGTTTGCTTGAGTTAACAATATTTATTTCCTGCAGTAAATATTAATTTCAGATTTAGTTTACCTAAAGTGAAGAATATATATATATATATATATATATATATATATATATATATATATATATATATATATATATATATATATATATATATATATAACTTTCCTGATAATACATCATCTATTGCATTAATTTATTATACAGAAACAGATTATATTTACCAATAAAATAATAATAATTAAGCTTACCATTATTTGTTCGAAGCTCAATATTATATTTTTGGGCAACTGAAATGATTGAAATTAAATAAAGTGCTGTGTTTAAGTTGAGACACGCAGCTTGTGATGTGCAACTTTACCAAAAAAAAGGTTAAACCTGCTGAAATGCATCCACAATATGCAGAACCAATACCCATACCATACTCGTCAAGCTGATTTATGCACGGCAGATTATTTATGTCTAGATTTGTTTTATATATATATATATATATATATATATATATATATATATATATATATATATATATATATATATATATATATATCTTTAGCATTATCACGTGGAAGGGTCTCTTAAGATGTCTAGCCTCAATTGAATTTGTATTTAGGTTCTGCATGCCCAGCACATTAATGTAATATCAGTGTAAGATACAGTGCATGTTGTAATTTCAGAACAGAGTACTGGAAAAAAACGGACGGTAATTGAAGGAACAGTCATACATTACAAGAGGACAGGGCTTGTATACTTGTTATTTAGGGAATATACAGGCAATAATTGATCTGTTGCATTTAAGACAAACTCCATCATGGTTGGGTTTTTTTTTGTTTGTTGAGACAGAATGATGCCTTGTTTGTAGAGCATGGCAGCAGTGTTTGCATATGATGGTACAGCATTAGTTATTCAAGATGACGAACAGGGCTGTTTAAAGAAACAGCAGTCTGGTACAAGTCTCTTGGGGTTATCAGTCATAACAGTGCTAAACAGTATGGGTGTTGTTTAGCGTAATGCTTTGCATATGGCAGCCCAAGTCTTTTCTCATCTAATAAACTGACCAACTCATTTTGCAATGTCAGCTTTTCTTACAGATTTTTAATTTTGTAACACACGCGATGAGCTCTTCACAACAAGTACTCCCTTACCTATGCCTAAAAATGTGTATTAATAACTTTAATTACCAGTGGAGATACAGTGGAAAAATAAAAAATATCAAAGCATGTTTAAAGGAAGTCATTCCAACTGAAATTGTATGCACGCTGACTTAATTAGGTTTGCACTAGTTAAACCAAAACAAACCCCTTTAAAAACAGAGGATGTTTCTTCTTCCTGCATTGTATCAGAGATGGGTCATCTCTAAACAAACAGCTTGATTTTCCTGGTTTTAAAGAGAAGCTGGTTAAGCCTGTTGACACGTGCTGTCAGGGATAGGTATTTCGGCACTGAAGACACTTCATTTCTTTTTTCAAGCAACTATGTCAACCTTTCTATTAACAGTTGCTGTATTATTATTGTTTTATGTGTTTTAAGACTCACTGGATCCGATAATGCATCCAAATTTAACGTGCGTCTAAACAGAAAGAAACGATCATGTGCATTCCCTATTGTACCTTGCACACAGAGTCCGTAATTGTTGTATGACATTGATGCATCAATTTTGGAATCAAAGCAAGGTTGATTTGATCCGATTTGACGTGTGTTAAAAATTACAATGACCAATGAAAAATGGCTGTGAAGACACTTAGATTCTTTCAGTTCCCTGAATAAAATGGAAAAACTAATTGAATGATATGTATTGTAAAACATGACAGTTTGAACTGATAGCATACATAAACATGTGGATTTCCTGCAGTTTAGGTTATTACAAGCATATACTTTTTATTGCAATTGTAGTTGAGGAAGTAAAGAAACAATGGCCTAACCTGGAGACACATATCACAGAAAGAAGTGTGACAGGGCAACCAAGAGCGGTCAGGGCTTAACAGTCAGAAAAGAGGGGCAGTACATGAAAGTGATGGAATTTCTGGCTCCATACACAGAGTAATAGAAGGTCATTGTTGTAAAGTATTTTCGGTAGCTCATTGCTAGCTTCCTAACTTTTAGATATATATTATGACAAGAGCATTGTGTAATATCATGTGTTTTTTTTCATGTATGTATTGCGTAACAACATTATTGTGGATCTAGTAGAAACATAATAATTAGCAAACGTTTTAATTTCTGTCAGTGTTTGCTGATCATTGTTTATAATACATTTAAAATTTTGTGTTCAAAGATGCAAGAATTGACAACAGAATTGTATTTTTTTTTATTAAAATACTGAAACTATAGGTATATTTACTACAAAGCCTCCACTGCACATCAGCGATCTGAAGTACGATATTAACGCATCTAGTGTGCAATGGATTGACGCACGACTTTTTCAGATGACGGATGATAAATGACAGAACTGACCCAGTGTGCAATGGCCTTTACATTTGTATAAACAATAGACATGACCTGCTTTACAATGGCACACAATGCAGCAATGTTGTACTTTAAAGCAATGAAATCAATTTTAAAGTACATTTTAATATACACCAGTTAAAATAAAGCACTTAGTCTTTTTTTCTTTCTTTCAGGAAATAAATGCAGTTGTTAAGCAGAGGTCGTAAACCTGTTGTAACTTGCCCATCTTTAGATTTCTCTGTATAATTTGAAATTTTAAAAACATTTTCTCTGAAAAGAAGAACAAAAAAATATATGAAAGCGAGGAATTCATTTTGAAACCTTGCCCACAATGAAGGGAGGTGGAGAATTTTATAGGACAGCACTTAAGTGCTGTGATTTAGAGAATGAATGTGTCACAGAAAATGCACTCGTATGGACTCCCTCACGCTCCCATAGACTTCAATGGCAAACAATAGATAGGGTGGATATATTATTCCACTAGCTAGAAGAATAGAAAAGGAAAATCATTTGAAACAGCAAATCTGCTGTGTCTTAGCAAGTCAATCCACCCCCCTTAAAATCCTGCTATCTGAAACAATTGTCACTGAGGCATTTCGAACAGGAGACAGATAGCTGGTTCAGAATGTGAGCGTGGGAGAAAAAAGAAACGTCCATATGTGAATTTTGCCATTTGGTAGTAATTAGTTTGTTGTATAAATTAACATTAAGTACGGCATTCTTCAGGCATTGTTTGTAATTATCTCCAGAGTTCTGTAAAATGACTTACAAAAAACAAAAAAACAAAGCCAAAAGGAAAGAAAAAATATATGTTGCTGTGTTATTCTGCTTTTTCAAAATCAATGCATTAAAATAAGAGGAATGGGAAAATAGATACAAAGACTAAGAGAAAATAGGAACTTCAAATTAGAGTCAAAGTTTGATTTAAAGAAAGGAATTCAATGTATTTGACTTTTGTGAAATACGTTTTGTGCCGCCTTTCAGAGCTCATTAGGGTGTGAATAGCATTGCTAATGAATCATCCATAACTTTCTACACTCAATCTTCAAATCTGAATAAAACTAAGAAAACCTCAAAGCAGACAGGAAAAAAGACACTTGGGTATACTGGACTAAGAAGTAAGGCATTTTTTTTTTGTTTTATTGCTGATGAATAAAAAATTAAAATATATATGCAGTAGTAAGTATTTTCGTAGAAAAGAGATATTAAGTCAATTTACATTCGTTGTTCCCATTTAAATAGTTTACAAAACTGCATCATTAGTTAATGGGTACTGTTCTGATAATGCAGGTACATTTATGATTTAAGCAAGTTTTTACTCCATTCTGTTTTATATTTAAGAAGGATATCAGCATATGTGTATGGTCCAGTGGTTAAAGAAACGGGCTTATACCCAGGAGGTCCCCGGTTAAATCCCACCTCAGCCACTGACTCATTGTGTGACCCTGAGCAAGTCACTTAACCTCCTTGTGCTCCGTCTTTCGGGTGAGACGTAGTTTTAAGTGACTCTGCAGCTGATGCATAGTTCACACACCCTAGTCTCTGTAAGTCACCTTGGGTAAAGGCGTCTGCTAAATAAACAAATAATAATAATAACATTGCTATTAATGGTGTGCAGAGAACCCATTGATACTAATACTTGTACAAATTCTCAGATTTTACTTGGATGACATCATGGGAAGTGGGCAGGGACAAAACCAGAAGTTCCATTGAAATGCTTCTCTGTCCCTGATCTTTTATCCAGAAAGTGACCAGAAAGTGAGATCAGCTACAGTTATGGCCAAAAGTTTTGCATCACTATAGAATTAACAAATGATCAAATGAAATCTGCTGAATAATGCTACATTAATATATTGAATTACATACTGCTTTGTAGTTTTCTATATTCTAAAAACTGACGAAAATATAAAAATGTTACATTTCAAAATCTAACATGAAATACTACTATTATGGCTTCCGGTAGACTTTTAATATAATTGTGTAGTTTTATTGATTATGTTATGTTAAATGAAATATCTACATTATGTTAATATAGCATCCCTGTTGGTAGCTTTGAAAAATGTGTAAAACATGTTAATAGGTTGATGTTTAGTAAGACATCACTAAAGTTTAACTGTAGCGTGAATAATGTTGGAAGATGAGTTCCAACAGTAAATCTTCTTCCAAGCAGGGTATTCCTACTTTTTCAGGATTTGGAAAAGGAAAGGTTAATATCGGGGGGGGGGGGAATAAGTTTTAAGCAATTGTTAAGCAGATTATACTGTATTGGTTGGGTTATTAAACAAAATCCTTGAGGCTAAGGACAAGCTTTAAAAAGTTTTAGCAGAAGAATGACAGATAGACGAAGAACTATAAACACCCCGATTTATAAAACAAGTTACTATCAGTTAACTATCAATCACCACAAATACACAGCACTCATAAAATTACCTTTTGATAATTGTTTCATCAGCTTTTTCAATGACTGAATAATACAAATACATTTGTTTTGCAAATCCAGTTGAATAATTATATCACTTTGCACGCACACACAAACACACACACAGTACAAGTAACTAATAAACAGATAAATTCAAGTTCAAGACATTTTAACACATTTCAGCTTCTCAGCTGCGCTTTCAGTATTGGCTGTGGATCAATCATAACGATGTAAACTACTGTACAAAAAATAGTAATATTCCACCATTATTGATGTAAAAGGTGCAGAGCTTGGCAGCACATGAACTAGTAGAGGGCATGAAGAGAAAAAAAGCATTAGGGGCTAGGAAATACAAAGAGAATATATTAATTAACCCAAGAGAGTTGATAGGATGTCAGAGTCAGAAACTGTGGCTTTGAAATGAAGTGATCTTTATCCACCATTGGGTTTGGGTCAAGGCCCTTGGACAAGAAGAAAAGAAGTTCTTATTTGAGCCAGATGTTTGGAGACAAGGAAGGCTGCACAGTGCCCTCCTCCTTAAAGACCCCTTTCTCAGTTACAACATCCTGCTTTAAAGTACTGTCACCATTCCAATGAGACTGCCAGTGCATTGGAACAAAAAAAAAATGGCTCTGTTGTATACCTCGGCCTACCTCGACGGATGGCCCTGGAAGACTAAACAGGTGTTATCTACTTTTGATTTCAGTACATTTCAATTAATCCTGTCAGCTCAGCTGTTAAAACAACTGTCACCTCCAGCTGTTAGTAATTTTCGACTGGATCTTTCACAGGTTGCCAATTTCCGAGACCACATTGTGTCTCCTGCTAAAAGCTCTATTTCAGGCTGTGACAGTCTTGCTCGCAGTGGTGAGTGTGATGACGTCACGGACCAGGAAGTAACTGAAACCAAAACAATGGATGGGCGGGTGAAGCTGAGCGCAACGGCACTCAGCGTATTTATTAACCAAAACAAACAAAACAAAAGATTTAAACAAAACAGAAAACAAAAAGGCGCGTTGGCCAAACAAATAAACAGACAAACAAGTAAGTGACGTGCTGGCTAAACCAGCACGTTTTAGCAATTGTTTTCTTGTACCTCTCTATCTCCCGTACTTCCTCTCTGCATCCAACACTCAACACCGCAGCACAGACAGCTGTCGGTTCTTATACTCTGGCCGAGGGGTTAACTAGTTGTTAATTATCTTATTACCCCTCGGCCACAGTCTGCAGCGTTTGGTAAGGATGCATGACTGTCAGCTAGTTAAATAATCAGTAGCTGATCAGTCATGCATCCTCACGGGTTTTTAAATTATAAATATAAAAAACAATAACAAAAGGCGGCGCTTTTATCCGCGCGCAAACAAATACAAATAATAATAAATAGGGCGGGACACTCCGCCACACATGCCCCCTTGCGCAGCACACATGGCCTTTTCGGCCACCTCCCCTTATTCCCTAAAGTCCCGGCTAGCAGTCCTGGCCCCGGAACAGGGGAAGCAAGGTGTCTCGAGGCGGCCACGGCAGGATGTCCTCCTCCCACCCCAACAACTGTAGCGTCCTAGTGGACCACGCACAGGCCGGCCCCTCTGGCCAGAAAAATTTTGGGGTGGTCTCCAGACCTGCCCCCTTCTTCATGGCCGGCATCTCCCCTCCGTGGGGCTCCGGCCACAGTATTTCCTGCAGCGAAATTGCTGCGGGGAGCTGGTCTCCTGACCTCCCCCTTCTTCATGGCCGGCAGCTCCCCTTCATGGGGCTCCAGCCACAGTATTTCCTGCCGCGAAAGTGCGGCTGGGGAGCTGGTCTCCTGACCTCCCCTTTTCCGTGGCCGGCAGCTCCCCTTCATGGTGCTCCAGCCACAGTATTTCCTGCCGCATGGCAGGACTGGTAGCGACTCCAGGCAAAACAGGACCCTCGGGAGGCGAAGGTAGCAGCTGCAGACCTTGGCGAGCAGCGGCAGCAGCAGCGGACCCTCGAGGCGGCGGCAGCCGCAGCGGACCCTCGGGCGGCGGCGGCAGCAGCAGCGGACCCTCGGGAGGCGGCGGCAGCAGCAGCGGACCCTCGGGAGGCGACGGCAGCAGCAGCGGACCCTCGGGAGGCGACGGCAGCAGCAGCGGACGCTCGGGAGGCGACGGCAGCAGCAGCGGACCCTCGGGAGGCGAACTCGGGAAGGGAGCCCCTGGCCATGGAGGCGGCAGCGGGAGCTCCACTTCTCCCTTGTACCCTGTAACTGGTGGCTCTCCAGGCGATGCGGAGCAACAGGCAACCCCAGGCGATGCGGAGCAACAGGCATCCTTGGGCGGTGCGAAGCAACAGGCATCCTTGGGCGGTGCGGAGCAACAGGCATCCTTGGGCGGTGCGGAGCAACAGGCATCCTTGGGCGGTGCGGAGCAACAGGCATCCTTGGGCGGTGCGAAGCAGGGCAGGAGCAGTCCTTCCCATGATGGTGGATGTGGAACCAGCAGGTATTCACCCTCTGCTGGTGGAGGTGGAGATGGAACCAGCAGGTATTCACCCTCTGCTGGTGGAGGTGGGAGGGGCAAGCAGTCCTCCCACGGTGGTTGAGCGGAACCAGCAGGTATTCACCCTCTGCTGGTGGAGCTGGGAGCGGCAAGCAGTCCTCCCACGGCGGTTGAGGCGGAACCAGCAGGTATTCACCCTCTGCTGGTGGAGGTGGGAGCGGCAAGCAGTCCTCCCACGGCGGTTGAGGCGGAACCAGCAGGTATTCACCCTCTGCTGGTGGAGGTGGGAGGGCAAGCAATCCTCCCACAGCGGTTGAGGCGTAACCAGCAGGAATTCACCCTCTGCTGGTGGAGCTGGGAGGCGGTAAACAGTCCTCCCACGGCGCTTGAGGCGGAACCAGCAGGCATTCACCCTCTGCTGGTGGAGGTGGGAGGGGCAAGCAGTCCTCCCACGGCGATTGAGGCAGAACCAGCAGGCATTCACCCTCTGCTGGTGGAGCTGGGGCGGCAGAGGCAGAGGCAGCTCCTGCTGCTCTGCTCTTGGCGGTGGAGGAGGCAGAGGCAGCTCCTGCTGCTCTGCTCCTGGCGGTGGAGGTGGCGGAGGCAGAGGCAGCTCCTGCTGCTCTGCTCCTGGCGGTGGAGGTGGCGGAGGCAGAGGCAGCTCCGCTGCTCTGCTCCTGGCGGTGGAGGTGGCGGAGGCAGAGGCAGCTCTTGCTGCTCTGCTCCTGGTGGTGGAGGCAGAGGCAGCAGGTATTCTTCCTCTGCTGCTGGAGGCCTGGGCGCTGGATGCACGGGCTCCCCCTTCCGGGCGCTGGATGCACGGGCTCCCCCTTCCGGGCGCTGGATGCACGGGCTCCCCCTTCCGGGCGCTGGATGCACGGGCTCCCCTTCCGGCGCTGGATGCACGGGCTCCCCTTCCGGGCGCTGGATGCACGGGCTCCCCTTCCGGCGCTGGATGCACGGGCTCCCCCTTCCGGCGCTGGATGCTCGCTCCCCCTTCCGGCGCTGGATGCTCGCGCTCCCCCTTCTGGGCGCTGGATGCTCGCGCTCCGCCTCTTCATATTGCGTGGGGCATATGGCCAGCGTGTGCCCATATGCCCCACAGCCAGGGCACAACTCCGCCACGAGGTTCACAATATAAACCTCACAGTCATCGTCACCGATCTCCTCCTGCTGTTGCTGCGGTTGCTGTTGCTGCAGCCTTCCTCTCCCCTTCTCTTCCTGCTCCTTCTCCCTGCCTTCTTCTCCTGGGCCAATTCCTCCTCCTCATCCTGGAAGGGGCAGATTGCTACAGTGTGCCCATAGACCCCGCAAGCAAGGCACCAGCCTTGGTCCTCCAGACCACCGAGGAGGTCCTCCAGTTCCCCGCAGCCGTTTCTCCAGCTCCAGCCTTCCATTTTATTTATTTATTTTTTTCCAAAAAACCCCCCACACAAAAACACTTTTTTTTGAAAAAAAAACAAACAAAAAAAACGTCCTTTTCCTGGTCCGGCTGTTGGAGGCGTTGTTTGTCCCACGCAGGACACCATATGTGACAGTCTGGCTCGCAGTGGTGAGTGTGATGACGTCACGGACCAGGAAGTAACTGAAACCAAAACAATGGATGGGCGGGTGAAGCTGAGCGCAACGGCACTCAGCGTATTTATTAACCAAAACAAACAAAACAAAAGATTTAAACAAAACAGAAAACAAAAAGGCGCGTTGGCCAAACAAATAAACAGACAAACAAGTAAGTGACGTGCTGGCTAAACCAGCACGTTTTAGCAATTGTTTTCTTGTACCTCTCTATCTCCCGTACTTCCTCTCTGCATCCAACACTCAACACCGCAGCACAGACAGCTGTCGGTTCTTATACTCTGGCCGAGGGGTTAACTAGTTGTTAATTATCTTATTACCCCTCGCCACAGTCTGCATCGTTTGGTAAGGATGCATGACTGTCAGCTAGTTAAATAATCAGTAGCTGATCAGTCATGCATCCTCACGGGTTTTAAATTATAAATATAAAAACAATAACAAAAGGCGGCGCTTTTATCCGCTGCCGCAAACAAATACAAATAATAATAAATAGGGGGACACTCCACACAGGCATTGCTGAATTTTTTTTGTTTGCTTTTGTATATAAGTTACAAAAAGAAAAATGGTGTAAATCGTACTGATAAACATATGGGAGGTCACGTTTCAAGAGTAAATCAATCCATCCGTTTTTGTTTGTGCCCCTGCTACAGCTAACTGTTGTCTGCTTTGGCACGGATGTTACAGATATTTTCCCTGCCATTTCTTTCATTGTTTTTCCTAGGTTACTGTCAAATGCTGTTCTTTGACTGTTTACTTACCCAATAAACATTTAAATGCAGCATTTAAATGAAGATAATTTTATTTTTTGTCAGAAATATATATACAGTATATATTGTGATGTGCTACTTTACAAAAAAATGTAAAACTAGGCACCTATTTCAGTTTAAACCTGCTGAATTGCATCCACAATAATCCACAATATGCAGAACCAACATGCATACCATACTTGTCAAGCTCATTTATGCATGGCAGATAATTTATGTCTAGATTTGTTTTGCTTCACTTCTGACAATCCTTATAAGCACCAAAAAGAAAATAAATATAATCAATTGGAAACATTTTGTTCTAGTTTTAGATAACCTTAACTTAATGATAATGTATTTTACAAACACCTTTCAATTGGTCATATAGTCAAACTCCATTCAATGGACAATGGATAAATAAAGTGCACCTGAGTTCTGTGTAACAGTGCATGTGAAATATACCATTGCATTGTGCTTTACAGCCTTTAATACCTGTTAACTGAGACAGTTAGAAAGACCCAGCTGCCTGAAGTCTGGTTTGTTCAGACCAAAGGTGGGTGCCCTAATTGGGCCCCCTCTCTTGAATGCAGATTGCATTGAACAACTCTTTTAGAAGCAACTGAACAAATGTCACTCTCTGCTCGGGAGGCTTCATGCTTTTCTGCAGCCTTGATCCCTCTAATTTCAATTAGACTTTGAAACCATCTTGATTACAGTCTGTGAAGTAGAACGTCTCCCTTCCCCCTCCCACGTGCAGCTCCTGTGAAAAGATGAATATCTTCCCATCACAATGCTGCTGAGGAACTTGATTTTTCGTGGAAAGAAAACTCAATTAGGCCTAGTAGTTAGTGATTAGGAATACAAGACTGCGCAGGTTATGCCTTATAATGTGAAATTACTTGTTGAAAACAGAAGAAGTTTTAAGCATGCCTTTTAATTAGTCTCCACATGGAAAGCTACAGGATTACGGACACTGCCCATTTTATATTGACGTGTAATTTAATTTGTGCTCACCACAGATTATACTGTGGTCTGTTGAGGGGATGAACTGAAGGGAGTTTGAAGAATTTAGTTTTAACCACAGTGTACAAGTAATGACACCCTTTCAAGAACAACCATTTAGACAGCAGCTTCTTGCACATTATCATTTTTTTCTCCTTTAATATATTTCCATACTTAAAACAGATTAAATACGGTAAATAAGGGAGGTCTGATTTAACACCCGATCTGACTGAGATCAGTCGATTGAATGGGATGTTATCAAGCAAAAATCATCCCATAGGAATGGGCCAGTAGGTACCTACTAGCCTCCCAACAGGTAGAGTAGGTCCGGATCAAGCGCTTTAATGGACGTCGGATGTAGTAGCCGCCAGAGGGCGCTAAGAAGCGGTGTTGAAATAATAGTAAAAATTACTTTAATAGTAACACAGTTAGGTTTAGGGGTAGACATTAGGTTAGTTGTAGACATTAGGTTTAGGTGTAGGGGATAGAATTAGGGGTTAGTAGGCTAGTAGGTACCTACTGGCCCATTCATATGGGCTGATTTTTGCTTGATAACGTCCCATTCATCGACTGATCTCAATCAGATCGGCCGGATTTAATAACTGAACGGTGAAATAAAAGGATTACTACAGCAGTAATGTAGGACTGCCAATATCTTTCATTTTGGGTTAAGTACAGTTACTTCATGCAGTATGCAAGTTTATTATAACAGATTAGTTTTGTGCGTGCGCATGTGGCACTTATGCTGAAAATGAATTTAAAGTTGACTACCTCTACTCTATAGCTCGAGTGGTTTGGAATTGGCAAATCGTTTTTTGTTGTTTTTTTAAACTAAGAAAAAGAACTGGACACATAATAGTTTCATTCTGTGTATATTTCAAAATGGGTTTTGCGTTGCTGATGCTGTGTTTTTAAAGCCTCCATAGACAAACTTGCCTTCAATTAAAATGTTATTTGGCCCTGTTTGCCTTGCCGCACCTTCATGTCCACACAAAGCAGACTATGTAAACTATGCTGCTGGTACATCTGTCACAGTTGTAAGTGATATTTGACAGGAACATTTTGCTGTTGCAGATCGATGCAGATATTGATTGATGCACACTATCCTTTCTGCTTAGTTGTGAGACAGCCCCATTACAGTGGTACAACTGTAATCTAATTGATTGTGCAATCTCACCATTAGACTGAAATGTTCGTTATAATAACATATTCCAAAAATATATTATTTCCCAATGCATTTCCATAAGGTTCAAATCTGAGTTAATTCAATACAATAATAAAATGAGCTAATAATGCAATGCGTTCTAAATGTTGAAATGTAATTGGGGATTTTTGGGAACTGATGCAGGCTGAATAGAATAGACATATAAAGTTGACCGAATTACATATAACATATGCCCATCTAATTAGGTTTGTCATTGGTAAATAATTTTGATGTTTATAGCTGTTAAATATTTGATGGCTATAGACCTGATTACGGTCAAGGAACCCACTTATTTCCCATCATGCAGAAACTATAGGTAATCAAACTTCTTAATACATCATACGTATGTACAGTAGATTTAGACATCATCAATCTACATAAACTTAAAACAATTAAATGATAAATGTGCACCTAAACTCAAACTATGCTTTAGTATATGGTTTATTTGAGCACTACAAACTTCAAAATAAAAAAACAGATTAACTTGTAAGCTTGTTGTATGCAAAAAGAAAACCAAGCAATAGTTAGAAGCTAGTTTTGTTTTTGTTTTTTGCAAACACACAGCAAGAAATGGATCGTTGCAACAACACCGTTCCAGTGCATTCCTGGACAATTTAAGTGCTGCTAACAATCACATAATGGATATCACATGGCTGCCAATATTTCAAAGCTTCAGTTGGGGGACAATAAGGACTATTCTTGTGGAGATGGAGTCACTTTTAAGGGCAAACAGCAAATGGATTAAACACTGTGTGAAATACACTCTCTACAACTGCTGGGATAATAAACAAAATGCTTTACTTGCAGTGTAGCGTGCCTTCAGGGCTTTTGTGTTTGGAAATGAACAGAATTTCAGGATGTCACTGCAGTGGAGGTACTAAATCAGTTGAGGAACCAGCATACCTGTATAAATTGAACAAAATAATAATACAAATAATAATTTAAATAGACTAAATAAGGATAAATCAATAAATAAATAGTCTTTTCCATTAATAGTTACAAATAAATAATTTTCATATAGACAATTATTCATATATATATATATATATATATATATATATATATATTGCATGCCCAAAGCCAGCCTGCAACATTCATACCCCCATGTGCTCCGATAAGCACATGGCAGTCTGGCGTAGGGGGTGCTATATTTTAAAGGACCCTTTTTTGCACTATTTGTAAGTTTTTACCTCTCTGACCCTTTGCCTGTTTTCAGCAACATTTGAAACCTGCAGACAGCAATACATTTTAATGATTTTTGACAACCGACAATTATGACTTAACCAGCTGTATGGACAGCCTCAGAGGGCTATTTGTCGTAAGGCCTTTGAATGAAATTAAAGTGTGTGTAGTACTTATTTTTGTTGTGACAACAAGTAGAGCATGATCTGAAATGTAAGCAAGGTACACACTAATAGAAAAATAAATTAAATACATTGAAAACTAGTCTGTCAGCCACAGTTACTTGAGCATCGTCAAAATGCTGCTCTTCAATATGCCATTCCCATTTTGGTTCCACGTCTAATTATAAAGTAACAGCAATTTGTCAGGCCTGTCGGGTCCATCATTGCCTGTCAGAAGCTTTGACAGCCGCATTTTAAGAGAAAGCTTGGAAATGAGCTAAAAGCAATTTGCTGTACATGGATCCTGTCCACTTTTTTTGTGTGAAAACACATCAAAAATCAAGACAAACAGATTCTGTTCTATTCTATTCATTTGTTATCACCTTTAAGTGATGCAATAAAACATTGTGAATGTGGGCCTTTGACTGTGGGCCCTGGGCTATGACAACTGCTGGATAGATTTGCACGATGTGAAGGACAGAGTAAAGAGGGGGATTATTGCCTACTAGACAGATTGAAAGTATAATTTCCGATTATAGAGGAGACAAGGTTGTGCAGTTAGGAGCCACAAATATGTCTTTGCTACTTTATTGGATGCTTTTGATAACAGGAATTTGCACATAAAAATGAAAACATTTTTAATAACTTTCTGGTTCCTGACTATAATATATATATATATATATATATATATATATATATATATATATATATATATATATATATATATATATAATACATCTCTAAATACTACTAGCGTTTTCTGACACTGTTTTCAGTTTAGTTTTTTTTTGCAATTTGATCAATATGTCTGCTACATCATTTGGTTTTAAGGACTTGCAGCAGAAACTCTAGAAACAACATTCTCTTCTTGTTAGACTAATAACAACTGATGCTACATAGTTGCTATGACTAATTAAAACCACTCACTTCAGTACATTTGGCATGTAACTTCTGTCTGACTTGGGCTTTCATTAGCTTTTAGAGCAGCTGAATGTGTTCCAAGGATCATTGTTCATTTATTGATTGATTGATTGTTTTGTTTTTTAGACAGGTGGGAGGGAAGTATTTATGTTACAGATATTCATTATCTAACCCTAAGACTGTCACTTTCTTATACAAACCTGATTTAATCACGTATATTCCAATGCCCCTTCCTTCAGTCAAGTATGTGAAGCAGCCTGACGAAAGTGCAACATGTAGGTACACCTTACAGTGTTTGTGTAGACACTATTCAGAGGGTTTTTAATAGTGTCTACCACCAGAGCTGTGCTCTGCCTGCTGTACAGTATGTAAAATGCTTCTGAGCCCATACACAGCTCAACTCAATTTTAATACAAAGATAGGTGGTCCCTGGTCTATATACACACCTAGCTGCTGGTTTTTACAGCAGATCCTTTGTATATTCCAGTGTAGTATTTTTCAAGATTTAGAAAAGCTTAAAATGTGTATTTGTCTTTATTTGTTAAGAACTGTTAAAACAACCCCATACTTTGTCTATAGATCATAATCTTAAATGTTTGTCTTACAAAAATAGAATACCATCAGAATGCAATAAGTGACTAAATTAAGGGTTAACAGAATACACCACTTACTGTATTGTAGCATCCATGAAATCCAAGCTATTTAGTACCCCTAGATGTTTTAATGCAACATACAGTACACTGTTTTCTGTCTGTCTATTGGATATAAATCCAAACTAGACATAATGCTCAATGTGAAGATTATTACACTTGTTATGTAGTCTTTTACCTGACCCAGCTCCGGAGAATCAGGCTTCATATGTTCATCCCTCCATCTTGTTTTATGTTTATCTGCTGGGAACAGCAGTATTATCACACCCAGAATAGAAGAACAGGCAGTTTGTAGGTTTCTTGACAGTTGGCTGGAGTTGAAATTACAGATAAAAGTTTATCCTGCGAGGTAATAGACTATAACGTCCAGGAGATGAGACCCTAATGGTGAGGTTAGGAAAGGAGGCATCCCTATGCTCTTTGATAATTGGCTATATCAGACATTGACTATATCCATGCAGTTGTTTTAATGCAGCGACAGCGACTGTCAGCAATATAGCAAAAGCAGGTAGATGGAGATTTAATCAGGGATGCATAGGTGTTGAGGTTGAATTACAGTTTTAGTTTAATTACAGTTTTAGTTTAGTGATCTGCTTCACTTCTCGTTGATTGAAAAATATTATTATTACTAAAACTGCATCTAATAATAGAGGGCTTCAATAAACTTGGAGTCTGGATAAGTAATGCTGAATGTTTCCGTAATCTGCTACCACTGCTGGAATCATAATTTAGACAAACAGAAAAATACAGCAAATGGCAAAGTGTCACTAAGAAAACAGAAAACCTTAGAGGATGAGTGGATGTACTTAAAGAATAAAAATACATTGCTGTATTGAAAGCTGACACTTCAACACTTTGACCCAGTGTCACAAATACTGATACTGGGTATTTATATGCACATATTTCTATAGGATAACTGTTCCAGCCATGGTAAAAACCTATGTACAGCTTTCATGTTAAATAGCAAGTCACAATACAGGATCATATTTAACATTTGTATAATTTTCTTTATTTTGTTGTCACTGGTATCTGTAAATCCTTTGTCTATATAAGGAGGTTTTAGAGAGAGTAGGAATGCATAGCATTAGCTGGTCTCCTCTTCCTAAGGTGGTTAATAATTACATTTGGATCATCATCTGAACAAATATCTCAGAAGATACAGTACAGTCTGGAACTTCTTGTTGGGAAGGGGGTTTGACATGTTCTTGTCTTTTCTTTTACCTTGTGGGACAAAGCTCAAATACAGACAATTGAGCGAATAGGGATATTTAAGTATATATGATATTCTTTATGTTAATTAATTAACTTGTTTTTATATGAACTAATAAATGTATGCAATATTCATTTATTTAGTCACAATGCATTTTTTATTGGCAGTATATAATTTTAAATTGTACTCCTTTAATCCAAAACTTCGAAAACTTCTTCAAAGCTACTGGGTTATGTTCTGTACTTCTCCTAATATAGGTCATACTGACATGGAATAACGGATGATGTGGAGAAAGAAACTAACTAATAGTGAAGGCTTGCCAAAGATCACTCGGCTACTGCTCTTCTATTCACCCCTCTCGCTATTATTAAAAAAATCACCATTTACCCATTTAACTTCTTGTATGAAAAGGAAAAAGTATGTTAATTTGTCTTTAGTTCCAAGAATACCTAATGGCAGAGTCTGAAGTATTAAATGTGACAGTATTACTGCCATATAATTCTTCTTCATAATGTTGTGACATGTAAATGGAGCACAAGGGGGGATATGACACCATATCTGGAATGGGATAAAAGTCTCTTCGAATACTGTACTATTATAGCAGTTTGCAAACCTTAGATAAACTCAGTCGGTACTTGTATAATTGGTTATTCAATCCCGACCCCTGTTCACTGCTCAAAGCCAGGAACACTGGGCCCCGTTGCCAAGACAAGTCAATGTAGTAACTGTACTCGGCCTGAGCCTAATACAGGAGCCAGGCCTTTTCCTGTGGGCTGGTTTCCACTATGTCTGGGACTGGCGCAGTGACAGAGGCCCTTTTGTTGTATATAAAGGGCTGGCTGATTCCCTCTCTTTTTTATTTTACGAAATGTCTACCGGCTTCACAAATATGAGATAATAGGAAAAAATTGACTTAGCTGTTTTGTATGAGTCAGAGTGAATGTCTGTGCAAAGATAGAATAGTGAAGGAGATTGCATTGTTAATGAAGCAGGCATGGCATTAGTAATGGAGCCCCAACAAGTTGGAATGGAAAAACAAGCTGTCGCTATTGTTGTTGTTTTTTTTTTTAAAATAAAAGTACAGTTGTAAATACTGTATGTTTTTGGACACTAAAGGTGACTCAGAACTTTGCATTGCACTTGTCTGCAACTATAAAGATATATACTGTGTCTTTGCCCCTGTGCCATGTCTTTCTGGCCTACTGACTTTGTATATGTTGTCTTGATTTGCCTGAACTGTGGTGTACTTTCTATACACCACACTTCAGTGCCTTTGATTTGACACTTTCTTAGGAGACACAGAGGTTTATAAAGTAACTCATCTATCACTGCTTGTTTCCTTGGCTTATATGGGCAACATAAAGGAGGATTAATTTAATAGGTCTCCCTGTTGGTAATAGTAACAATACTATACTTATGTAAACAGCTTACAGTCAAATCTGTCAAAGTGGCCAGTGATACATTTTAATGTAAACAGGATAGAGATGCATTTTAGTGCATGAATCAAAACAGGCACTAATTAAACGGAATACATTTACTTCACAATTGTCCAGCAAACATAGCTATTAGTTGCTGTAATATAACGCTGTGTCTGATATAACCATAAGTTACAGCTACATCTAATCCTATTAGAAATGCATCTTTTTTAAACACGCAAAAAGCAAGTCTGAGGGACAGTGATGGAATGAGGGTAGAGTGAATACCACCCCTAATGTCTGCAATTGCTGTAAGTGCTAGAATTTCAGTTAGCTTAAAAAGACATTATCTGAAACGTTTGTCGACTTAACTTTTTTGTAGTTTACCTAAAAAATTATTAAAACCAAGCAGCAAGCTGGCTCATGTTAACCTTTAGTCTGTCCATTGGGCTCATTTTTTTCCTTTTAACAATTTTGTTTGAGGAGGAAAAAGGAGCTGCTGGCAGGCAATAAATGGGTTGTTTGAGCACTTCCCTCACTCCATATATTAAGCACTTTGAGCGGATGGTGGTGTAAAAATGACTTCAAAAAAAAGGCTTCAGTTATATAAAATGGTTGGGCTCCCCAGTGCATTAGCATATGATATGTCAGGATACTGAACAAGCGTTCTTTTTCCACTTGTTGTCATTTCCTTGCCTAAACATCAGTTGTGTCTATAAAACCCAACTGTGGAAAGCAGAAATGATGTTTTAAATAACAGATACAAAATTTCACCAGGGCAGCCCACACATGCAGTAGTGGTCATATTAAAACCAGTGTTAAATTTTCACACCTACTGTACGTGAATGTTCTGACGTCAAATGAAATTGTAAAGCAAACACATTTTTAACTCACTCCAGGAGTATATTTTATGCTGCACGTAGTAATTTCTATTTATATCATAACATAAATTAATCAAATATTTTACAGCACAACTTGGTCCTGGAGGGCTGGTGTCCCTGCAGGTTTTTATTCCAGCTGCACCCTAAAGTACTTTGTTGGACCTTATTAGAAGTTTAATTGGTCCAATTAACTAATTTAGGGTATGGTTAGAATAAAAACCAGGAGGGACACCTGAGTTGTGCATCACAGCTTTAGACAGTGTTAATATTGTTTTTTTTTGTTTTGTTTTGTTTTTTTTTTGTTTTTTTTTTTAGGTGTCTAAGCAAGCAAACAATTAATGCATATGTGAACATGTTGTAAATTCATTAAATATACTGCAAAGCTTGTATGGTCTGTGGAATGCTTATCACCCAAGGCAAGATCCAGCATAATACAAACTCAATCTACTGATCCCTAAAGAGGCAGTTCATATCTTAAGGGATGGTGGGAAGACCAAAAGGTCCACGGCAATTCCATGGGGCTTGAGAGAAGAGGTTTGAGAGTACTTCGTAAAGGCATACAAACTAAATGGCTTAATGCTTAGTGTTAGGAGCTTGTAGTTTCAAACATTATGATTTATTTTCCTGAATGGCACTGTGCATTGTTATATAGCAGTGTAGGAGTAGTGGTTAGGGTTCTGGACTCTTGACCGGAGGGTCGTGGGTTCAATCCCAGGTGGTGGACACTGCTGCTGTACCCTTGAGCAAGGTACATTACCTAGATTGCTCCAGTAAAAACCCAATTGTATAAATGGGTAATTGTATGTAAAAAAAATAATGTGATATCTTGTAACAATTGTAAGTCGCCCTGGATAAGGGCGTATGCTAAGAAATAAATAAATAAATAATAATAATAATAATAATAATAATAATAATAATAATAATAATAATAATAATAATATATAGTCAAAACAAACTAGCCACCATTCTCCAGACATTTGGCTCCAAAGTTTGCTGTTTTTCCCCATCATTTCTGCAAGAGAGATGAGTAAATACATTGTGCAGTGGTGGTGGGCTCAACATTATTGAGCAGTGGGAGAACAGACAAGAGAGCAGCTGTATGAAATTATTGCACTGCTCTATATCAAATAAACTACTTCTCAATAGACTTCAATGTCAGTTGGATTTTACATTTTAACAGTCATAGGTTTGATTTGGGAATTGTTGCATCCCTTTCTTTACTTGTTACCTTAAGTATTTGTACTGGCAGTACCCAACCCCAAACTATCAGCCAATGGTGAGTTGTACTTCTTTTCATAGTGCTCTATGTAATTTTACCTTGGCGTCACCTGTCTGCTGCATGCTGATTTTCTCACAGTTTTCAACAGCTTTTTTTGGCAGCAATTATTGGTTGCTCAATTATTGATAGCTTCCATGCTTGTAAGCGTTTCAGTCTCTAGCCAGGTGAATTCTAATCCTACCCTGATGTCCACTTTTTGTAGTTTTTGTAATAATCAGTAGTTATTAATTAAATTACCAAGCTTTTTTGCATGTGTCTGATCAGCCGAATCCTAACCCTTGGACATATTTTTTAACCTGACATAGAGCCCCACCACAGCAATTCCAGTCTGATGTCAGATTGGGAAGATTGTTTAATTTAGTTTTTTCTCCTCGGGCAATATTGATTTTGCACCACAGAGAATTTGGTTCACAAGGTAGCCTTACATTTTCTAAGGATTAGGCCATTTGTTGTGCTGGCATCTCATAAGCCTATTCACAAAAGGGCTTTCTAAATAATAGCCTTGTTTCCCCAATCAGTGCTTTTCTGATCTCATAAATTCCTTGTAACACTAGTCCACAATTCCCAATTCTTATGTGATCCTAGAGTTTGTCCTTGTCATTCATCAGGCATCTAGCCTCTGTACAGAAATAGAAGAAAATTAAAACAGAGTCTGTGTCACCACAAAAGCTTTCTGTTCACGTTCTTGTCAAACTTGGGCCAGAAACCATTTTTTTCTGTTCCACAAAGTACACTTGCTTGTTTAGTTTAGTTTTTTTTTTTTTTTTTTTTAAACAATACTAATGTTTACACAGATGTGAGCAATTTGGTTAATGCTTAATTCTGTTAGGTAAACTTAATATAGGTTAAATGGCTTGAGGCTTAAGTGTGGTTTTTTTCATTCTTCAGGAACTGTTCAACCAGTTTATTGCTGCAGGGAAAAGTTAAATGAGTAAATGTTGCTAGTTCTGTATTAAGCCGCCTATAACTTACCTCCATCCAAATCTAAGTCCTAACTCATTTTACCAGTAGATAAATAAGTATCTAATATATTTTATATGAAAAAAAATACGCTTTTCTCTTCACAAATGTTAACAATTACTGGAAACACATTGCAACATATACTCATGCATAGACTAAATATACATTTTGCAAATTGTATTCAATAATTTTCATATTTGTCTGATTTTTAAAATGATTTGGTTAGAACCAGGTAGCAACCATCAACTAAAGTTTTAGTCTGACTAAGTATTCACAAGTACTTGAGTATGCATTTCAGTTGCAAGTTACATTCACTAAAATGAGCAGTAATATAGATTTTAAGCGTTAGCACATAGTAATATAAACATCCTGAGCATAGAGGAAGTATTGTGCGGTTGTTTTATTTGTCCAGGAGAATGCAGTAAAAACAATGTAGTTCGATCTTTTTCATTTGCATCGCAGACCTTTCTTTAAATGCTGCAGCTGTGCAGTCTGATAGAGCTATGGATTTTTTTTTTTTTTTCTACGACGGATAAGGGTCTAAATTGAATCTAACATTTAATTCTATTAATCATGTTCTGTGGAATCTTTTTCAGATTATTCTGACAGGAAAATATAGAAAGGCGGGTTTGATTAATGAAAATGCTGATCATTTTCTTTTTATGGATTATTATTATTATTATTATTATTATTATTATTATTATTATTATTATTATTATTATTTTGTTTGTCGAATAGGAGGTGCCAGCCTACAACTTACAGCCTCCCTACCAGGCACAATGTTGGTCTTGGATTTTAATTGACACTGTCTGGTCTGGTCTGCTTACAACTTGTTCAACAACCTTTAAGCACAATATAAATTATCCAGTTCTAAATGGACAGCTTTCATTAACGCAGCACTTTGCGGGTACAGAAAAAAAAATGTGCCTTCCGTTTTTATTAATAGTTGAAATGCCCCGGCTGTCACAGGGGACAATGGCTGCAATGTTAATAAATAAAAATAATAACTATTACTCTGGGCTGCTGAGAGACCCCAGGAGAAAAGCATGGCAAAGCCATTTGTTGTTCTCTCTCACTTGTCAAAGCTCTTTGGCTTAAAAGCTTCTGCCATTGTTCGACATTGGGGACGGGGACGGGGACGGGGGGGGGGGGGGGACCTAATAGCACCTGTTGGGATGATAACGACAGCTGTCATAAAAAACAGAAGAGCCACTGACTATTGGTCAAATAATGTCGACTCTAATACAGCTGCAAGAGATTCAAGGTTTTTTCTTTTTTGCTTGAAAGGGTTAGTCCATCCTTTGTCCCAGTAATAGAATATTCTGCCCCCCACCCCCAGCCACCCGCCCCCGCCCCTGCCCCTCACATACCTCACCCTCTGTACGATTGCTGACAGCAGTGGATTGTGTACAAGGCCAAAACTTGCAGGGATTCCTTTAAGACAGAAGATTGGAGGGGATTGAGTGCGTAAAAGAATAGAGCTATTAGACTGCCTGCTGTAAGTTGTGGTTTCTGGCAAGTGGGAACATTTTTTTTCTCTGTTATTATTTTTTTTATTTTATTCAATTTCACTGACAGTAGCAGCAGCGGAAGCAGCACCAGTTTACCATACAGTATCTGTCTGTGAGCAAGAAGTTAGGGGAAAGATTGTAGTGATGTAGTAATACCTTCTCTCATTTTGGGGGAGCCACTTTCTTGTAACTTTCTTGTAAGTTGCAGTTGTGGGTGTGGGTGTTTTTTCTGTTTATGCTTTCTTATAAATTAATTTTCTTTAACATTTGTATTTGACTTTTAGTAAGCAAAACCACTTGTGCTCTGTATACAAGAGCCATAGACCAGGATCCATGGAAACAGTTTAGTCAAGATCTAAAGGTCTCAATACACATTTCTTATATTTAATTTACTTTACTTTCTTTAAGATTTTATTTTTCTCAAACTTTTTGAAGTGGAAGTATATGTCATTTTTTTCGTTGGTGTCAATTCATGTATAGGATAAAATAATGGAATTCAAACAGGTAAATCATTAAAGACATTAATGCATGTCAATTGCGGTCTCAAGCTAGATATTTAAATAAGCAATACACTGTACAGATATTTAGATTGTTGCATTTACTCTGTATAATAAATATGTATTTTCTACATGACAATAAAAATTTCTAAAGTATGGTAATTAAAAGGAAAACTTTAATTTTCACTGAAGCCAGGGAAATGTGGTATATGTGGCTTTAATTTTGTTCTTCTTTGAATAACTCTGACTCCTGGACTAGAATTTCAAAATTTCTTTCACTGTGTGCTATGAAAGAAAATGTTGTCTAGTTAGCTGTAGGGGAACGCTTTGTCACAAGACTTTGAAAACAATAGACTTAAAAGTAGAATGACCTGCTTCTGTTGCCTGAAGGTTTGACAGACTATTGTTAATTTACTATAGATTTTCTGGTGCAGCATTCCTGCTTTGCAAATGTTTGTTTGGTAGCTTTTACAGATGGAATTCCTCCTCCAGTGACATGTCCAGTGACACATTTGTTTTGTTTGGTTTCATCCTCTTGTGTAGAATTTGCTAGAGCCCCTATCAAAAGCATCCAAACATAAACTTGCTGTTTTTAGACTATAAAAAAAGGCCTTTCACTTGGAAATTCCAAGAGTACAACTCATATAAAGTGCTAAAAGTGCCAAGAAAAAATATTAATTCTTCCTTTGTTGGACTATGTGATTCTCGATTGAAAAACATTTGAATATACAGGACTTTTCACTGCAGCTCAGTTGCTGGTTTCGGCAGTAAAACTATCCAGAAGGTGCCATTCATTTTCAGGTTTGTATTTTTATTTTATGGAAAAGAAGATTTTATGTACCTGCATTTAAAGGCCAAACTATGAATAAACAGAAAAAAAGAAAAATGTCTTGACAAAAATAAATGAAACATGTACAGCATATAACAACTGAAAATTTGCAAATTGTCTTTCATGTATGCAGGTAAGGAAATGTGTCAACCTTCATTTGAAAGCAAATGAATCAATAATTAATTTATAAAATGTTTCATTCTAGATGTTTTATGGAGCTTGCATTTGCATTTGCACGTGCAGCACAGTGCAATATAAAAGAGATGTAAATGCCGGATAATAAGAGACCTGCAAATAGCAGAACATGTCAGGAAATGAATTCAGTTGACACTAATTGATGGCTAAATGTACTTTGGTAAGGGGAATTAGGTCTGTGGCTATAACATTACAAAACAAGTTAGTATTTTACTGAAATAGATGGATGGATTTCGAGTTGTATATGACATATGGGGCCCGATTTTCCCCGGCCATGTGCAAAAGCGTGTACAGATACAAAGTTGTGTACAACGCACACACAGCTGCTCACGGTGTGCGAATCTGTGAGCTCCCGCTATTTTCCCATCAGGGCAATCAGTAGTTGCACATTGGCACTTTAGCGCTTCCTAATCAAATCTTGAGGGTTGGAACTTAGTAAATCATATGGAAATTAAGCATTTACTTACATAAATGGTCGATTCAGCGCTGCATCTGTGCGCAAAAGGTACAATGGCTTTAGAGGGCACAATGAGCGCGGCGTCGAGGAAGCAGAGATATTCAGAAAGAGATCTCGAAATGTTGTTGGAGTAGGTACAGAATCGCAGTTCTGATTTATTTGGTACTGATAAAGATGGTCCAAATTATAAAAAGTCAAAAAAAGCTTGGCAAGAGGTTGCAAAAATATAAACATATATAATCTCTGGCAACATGTAATAACAATGCACCATTCACTTGATGCAAACATCTTGAAAAACATGACTGACTCATGCCTGCAATGTCTGCAATTGGTGTCTGAAATGTACCTGTTGCATAGAAAACTAGTGCTTTAGTTACTTTTACAGCAACAGGCAAAGCAGTAGAAACACATGACTTGGGTTCTAAATCTAAATGGAGTATACTGCATAAATCAGGTACTGTTTGCTTATTAATTTGAAATCGGTGAATTCACTCACTATCAGTAAGTGCGAGAAAACTGATCCTTTGCTCTCCGGCTTCTTACCCTTTGCCTTTGTTCTATGTCAAGAGCCAACAAATCATATAAAACCTTGAACTCAGCCATCTTAAACTTGCAAACCCCTCAGGGGAAAATCAGGCACCTCAGGCAAACGTGGGCAAGTCTGGCAGCGTGTGCTAATGTATTTTCCTCGTCCTTGCGCGTGTTGCACTGCACTTGCACACGTTTGCGTTGAGGGGAAATCGGGCCCGTGCTGTGTTAAAATTAGCAATACTAAGTGATTTAAATAGGTCATCAGCAGCTTTTGTGCTTTTTCAAATCCTCAGTGTTTCCAACAGACTTTCATAGATTCGAATGTCATTCCAAAGCTACCAATCCTAAAACTTTTTTTTCAGATTCTTATTCATTTGAAACTGCTGGTTAGAAGCTGTTTATATGTGTTATTATTTATGTAGATACATGTTGTACTGTAGGTGAATAAACAAGTGTATATAGTTGCCTCTATGCTGAATGCTGTATTGAGTTCTCCTAGGTTTCGCCTGCAACACCACCCCCACCCCAACTGCTGATTAGGTGTCCTTGACAGGTTAGCAATTATAGAATAAAGCAGAACCTTACATTTATGAGAAAAACAAAGTGTGGTTTTATAATGTATCCATTGTCATCCTGCATTAACAAGAGCTTTGTTTTGTGGAAGAAAGGGCTAATGATTTTCTAACAGCAGGTGATAAAACACGCTTCTTTTTTTCTCTTATCTGGTTGTTGATGAAGCCATTAGTGATAAGAACCAAGGGAAAGAGAATGGTGTTTATTACAGCAAATGGACTTTAAATGAGTTTTATTGTGGTGTAGCCTATTTATTTTTTTCTTTATTTCTCTCCTTCCTTAGAAACCCCCAGCATTGAGAAGCTTCTATCAAAAGACTGGAAGGACAAGCTTCTTGCCATGGGATCAGGGAACTTTGGAGAAATTAAAGGTAATTTATCTCACTCTTAGAACATAAGAACATAAGAAAGTTTACAAACGAGAGGAGGCCATTCAGCCCATCTTGCTCATTTGGTTGTTGGTAGCTTATTGATCCCAGAATCTCATCAAGCAGCTTCTTGAAGGATACCAGGGTGTCAGCTTCAACAACATTACTGGGGAGTTGGTTCCATATCCTCATCCACTCTTCCACATCTCCTAGTTAAATAATTAAATGCTGAGCAATTTAATATTTTTTGATGATACAAGACATGCAGAATTGTATACAACATTTTGGATTACCGATGTGGAATTATGAAGAAATGTATAAACCACATATTTAAGTGAAATTTAAGCTATATGTATGTTTTTTTAAAATACTAAAATACTAAAATAAAAGTAATACCATACATTAATTTGTGTAATAATACTAAATACTACTACGACTACTACTACTAATTTAGAGCACACCCACGCGGAGTCCGCTGGCGACCTTTTGTCGACCAGTGGGCTCTAGGGGGCGTGCTCTATACCACCTCCCCTTTCGTATTGAACATTTAATTTACAGCCATTTTTGACCGGTTTTCTTTTCGTTAGTTAAGGCACAGTCCTTGTTAGCACCTCTTTTTATTTAGGGGTGTTAAATTGAATTTTTTCTCCGGCTGCCACTGGGCAGCTGGTGTAGTCTGGAGCTTTAAATAGGACTACTACTACTACTACTACTAATAATAATAATAATAATAATAATAATAATAATAATAATAATAATAATAATAATAATATTAGTTACTGAGTAAAAATTATTTTGCCATGCTGTGTAGGGGCTCTAGTCTAATAACATTTTTGTTTCTCTTACTGAATTGGATTTGGTCCATTTACATTGGAAAAGATTTGATCAATATGACATTTAATTGTTTTCTTTACATGTTAAATGTATGGATTGATTAACAACTGCTCAATATAAACCTACTGAGATGAGATATGTCATAACAGCTGGAAAATAAGAACGCAATAAAACAATATTATCCAATTCAGTTTTAAATACCGTTAGTATACAGAAGTGTGAAATGTGTGTTTTACTTTAAAAGTAAACAGCAGCTCTCTGTTTTTGAGTGCATGAGATCGACATAAAGCCTGCTCAGTAATGTTTTCTTCATCTGAGGTAGAAACAGGAGATTTGGTATGGCATTTATAGTGGAGCATAGTCATTTTCAAAGTGACAGCCAAGCCAAGACTCCACATGCCACAGTGATTTTCTTTAAAGGATGATCCGGGATGCATCTTTACATTGATTTCCTGTC
Organism: Acipenser oxyrinchus oxyrinchus; assembly: GCA_030684275.1. Lineage (NCBI taxonomy): Eukaryota > Metazoa > Chordata > Actinopteri > Acipenseriformes > Acipenseridae > Acipenser > Acipenser oxyrinchus. The sequence goes on along the minus strand of CM060256.1, from coordinate 22,667,790 downwards.
CTGCAAAGAGAACTGTACATTCTATATTAGATATGTACCTGCTTGAGTCAAGACCTTTGCTTTGGGAAAGCTTTGCTGTTTATCAACCTGCTGCTTCCATGCTTATAACCTGCAGCTGAAAACAATATGTAACAGATTGAATTAGAGAATAACTTAGCAGTGTTATTATTTGTAAACACATATCATAATTAGTTACTTAAAGCACCTGACAAGTGTTACATTGTTAAAAATGGTCTAATTACAATTAGGTGGAATGTACTGCCTTGCAGTATATTTATCTGCCTTGGGGTATTTGCTAGTTTATAAGAACCAGTTATTGATCTGTTGGAAAGTTGTAAATGGTATTGAAAATTCTATTTTTGTGATAGGTGTATTACATTTTAGTTTTTAAACAGTTGATGTTGTGGCACAGTATTACACATATTTTCTTAAAGAAATGCACACGTTTTCCAGGGTGTGTCTGTATGCTCCCCTTATAAAATACTGCCAATTTTAATTCTGACATACTACCTTTAAATTGGAAAGGATCAGTGCTATAAATAATAAGTGAGAAATTATTAAGAATTTGACCAGGAACTGTATGTATTACGGAATTATACATGTGTACAGCTGTTGCCCCCACTGAGACTGGTAGCTTGAAGTGGTTGGGTGGCTTGCGTGTCTTATTGAACCACTGAGCTATGCTGGAAGGAGTTTATACTCCTGGCAGGGTTACCCAGGCTGGACAGATCACATGGGGAGAGGCCAGACAAGAGTCAGTCTCCTGGTCCTCCAGGTTGGGGGTTGGGCATGAGGCTAACAACCTCACCCTATGTAAAAAATATATATATATATGTTACGGAAACTCACACAGAATCTCTAAACCTCGGATGTCCTAAAAGCTAGAGGCAGTCTTCCAGAATGACTGATGCCAGGAAACTGGTATCATGAAGACAAGCTTTCTGGATGCCAAAACAAAAATTAAGACCGGAGCATGGAACGTTAGAACAATGTATGACACTGGGAAGAAAGTGCAAGTAATCAAAAAAATGCAAGCATATAGGCTTCACATTCTAGGGGTCAGCAAAAGTAGATGGACACGGTTTGTAAAGACCATCAGCTCTACTGGAGAGACCATTCTGTTTTCAGGTAGACAATGACCAACACAGGGCTGGAGTCACTCTAATCTTGAAGAAGGGAGTTGAGAAAACCTTGCTTGAGTGGAAACCTGTGAATGAACGGCTAATGAAGGCAAGATTCCAGAGCAGGCACACCAAACTCAGTATACTACAGTGCTACGCTCCCACTAATGATGCTGATAAAGAGGGCAGAGATGCTTTTTACAAGGCTATGCAAGCTGAGATTGAGACAGTACCTGCCCCTGACTTACTGGTGATCATGGGAGACCTCAACGCCAAGGTAGGCAAGGACAACAGTGGCAGGGAAAGAAGCATGGGACAGAACGGATGTGGTATTATCAATGAAAATGGAGAAAGACTGATTTTTGCAGGATCAACAAATTGGTCATAAGCAACACACTTTTCCAACACAAGAAAATTCACAAGCTTACTTGGGTGTCCCCCAATGGAAGAGACCAGAACCAGGTTGACCATATTGTTGTGTGAAAATGGCACAGATCACTATTGGATATAAGAACCATGTGTGGTGCCGACGTTGGCTGTGACCACCATCCTGTTATAGCCAGCCTCAAGCTGAAATTGAAGAAAACTGGGGCAAACATACGCCATCGCCAGAAGAACTACAATGTTTAGCTACTCAAGAATGAATGCAAAAGGAACACTTACTCCATTGAGGTCAGAAATAAATTTCAAACCATTCAAAATGAAGCATCCCTGCAGACAATGATGATGTCAATGTCAAATGGAATCCGATTAAGACTGTTATTGCCAGAGCAGTGAAAATGTCTTAGGCTTTAAGAAAAGAGAACATAAAGAGTGGATCAGTGCTGCAATGTAGGCTCTTATCCAGCAAAGAAAGAACATCAAGTACAAAATCAACCAGTCGAGTTCAGAATGTCTGAAAGATAATTTTCAAATACAGTACCCTGAAACAAACAAGCTGGTGAAGAAGTCAGCAAGAAGGGACAAAAGGCAGTACATTGAAAACATGGCAGCAAAGGCAGAGGCAGCAACAAGTAGGAATGAACTGAGAACTGTATACAAAATTACCCAGCAGATTGGCGGACACAGAGGTAAGACCTGCACCCCGGTCCTAGATAAAAATGGGAAGCTGCTCGTGACAGAGGAGGAGCAAGACAGATGATGGGGGGAACACTTCAGAGAGGTGCTGAACAGACCAGAACCACTACAACCTGCAGATATCACACCAGCTGAGGAAGATATTGAAATTAATATTGAGCCACCAAGCAAAGAAGAAATTAAAGCAGCAATCTTTAGCCTAAAGAATAACAAGGCCCCAGGTATGGATCAACTGAATGCCGAACTCTTCAAAGCAGACCTGGACACAGCAACAGATTTATTGTGGCCATTGTTCATAGATATATGGGAGAAGGACAAACTGCCAACTGATTGGACAAAAAGGCAAGATTATAAAAATACCCAAAAAAGGCAATCATGCCAATTGTAACAACTGGAGAGGTATCACTCTGCTTTCAATTCCCAGCAAAATCTTTAGCAAGATTACCATAGGGCACATCACCACAACATTAGATAAAACCTACATTTCTCATGCACAGTGGGAAACTCAGACACCAGTTTCCTTGTGAAGTCCGGAGTCAGGCAAGGCTGTGTTATGTCAGCACTCCTATTCAATCTCACCATTGATTGGGTCATGAAGATTACCACCCAAGACCAACACACTGGAATCAGATGGTCTCCTTTCACTTTGCTTGAGGACCTAGATTATGTAGACGACCTGGCCCTCTTCTCACACATGAGAGAGCACATTCAGAGCAAAGCCGACCGACTCCATAGCCATGCAGAATCTATTGGGCTAAAGATCAATGCCTAAAAGACCATGACCAATAAATCAACCCAACACCAGGCAATAACAATCAATCAGTTTGTACAGAAATTCACTTACCTTGGAAGTATCATCAACCTACATGGAGGGACAGAGGAAGACATAAGGTCCAGGATAACAAAAGCTAGAATTGCCTTTGCAAATCTATGTCGTGTGAGGAAGTCCTCAATGTACGGCAGAAAAACCAAGCTCAGGCTCTACACCAGTAACATTCTTCTTTCTGTCCTTCTCTATGGAGCAGAGTGCTGGCGAACAACAAAGTAAGATGCCCAGATACTGTCAAGCTTTCACAGCACATGCCTAAGATACCATCTCTAATGCCAGACTGCACCTCCTAACAGGCGAAGAGGACATCACCAACATCCTCAAATAGAGACGATGGACATGGCTTGGTCATGTTTTCCATATGCCAGATTTTATCCCAGCCAAGACGACACTCCGATTAACCCTAGAGGGAAAGTGAAGAAGAGGGTGCCCCAAAACTACATAGAGACGAACCATTGAAGCAGGGCTCTTCACTGTGCACGTAACCTGGAGGTCAGCTGCCAAAACAGCGCAGGACAAAAGAGGGTGGCTAAATTTGGACAGCTGTTGCCTATAACTCACGTTGTTGCATTTTCCATATATAAAAAAAAAGTTATATATATATACAGTGCTCCCCCTTTATAATGCTGTTATTTGTGTTCCGCCTTATAACAAGACTACTAGTGTTAGTATAATGCCATTACGGGGCAAATGGGAGCCAAGACCTTACTGTCTTATAACCTGTTCTTCAGTATATAGGGGGTGCACTGTATATACAGTACTGTGCAAAAGTTTTAGGCAGGTGTGAAAAAATGCTGTAAAGTAAGAATGCTTTCAAAAATAGACATGTTAAGTGAGTGAACAGAAGAAAAATCTAAATCAAATCCATATTTGGTGTGACAACCATTTGCCTTCAAAACAGCATCAATTCTTCTAGGTACACTTGCACAAAGTCAGGGATTTTGTAGGCATATAGTCAGGTGTATGATTAAACAATTATACCAAACAGGTGCTAATGATCATCAATTCAATATGTAGGTTGAAACACAATCATTAACTGAAACAGAAACAGCTGTGTAGGAGGAATAAAACTGGGTGAGGAACAGCCAAACTCAGCTAACAAGGTGAGGTTGCTGAAGGCGGTTTACTGTCAAAGTCATACACCATGGCAAGACTGAGCACAGCAACAAGACACAAGGTAGTTATACTGCATCAGCAAGGTCTCTCCCAGGCAGAAATTTCAAGGCAGACAGGGGTTTCCAGATGTGCTGTCCAAGCTCTTTTGAAGAAGCGCAAAAGAAACGGGCAACGTTGAGGACCGTGAAGCGCAGTGGTCGGCCAAGGAAACTTACTGCAGCAGATGAAAGACACATCATGCTTACTTCCCGTCATGTCGGAAGATGTCCAGCAGTGCCATCAGCTCAGAATTGGCAGAAAACAGTGGGACCCTGGTACACCCATCTACTGTCCGGAGAAGTCTGGTCAGAAGTGGCCTTCATGGAAGACTTGCGGCCAAAAGCCATACCTCTGGCGTGGAAACAAGGCCAAGCGACTCAACTATGCACGAAAACACAGGAACTGGGGTGCAGAAAAATGGCAGCAGGTGCTCTGGACTGATGAGTCAAAATTTGAAATATTTGGCTGTAGCAGAAGGCAGTTTGTTTGCGAAGGGCTGGAGAGCGATCCGCGAATGAGTGTCTGCAGGCAACAGTGAAGCATGGTGGAGGTTCTTTGCAAGTTTGGGGCTGCATTTCTGCAAATGGAGTTGGGGATTTGGTCAGAATTAATGGTCTCCTCAATGCTGAGAAGTACAGGCAGATACTTATCCATCATGCAATACCATCAGGGAGGCATCTGATTGGCCCCAAATTTATTCTGCAGCATGACAACAACCCCAAACATACAGCGAAAGTCATTAAGAACTATCTTCAGCGTAAAGAAGAACAAGGAGTCCTGGAAGTGATGGTATGGCCCCCACAGAGCCCTGATCTCAACATCATCGAGTCTGTCTGGGATTACATGAAGAGAGAGAAGCAACTGAGGCTGCCTAAATCCACAGAAGAACTGTGGTTAGTTCTCCAAGATGTTTGGGCCAACCTACCTGCCGAGTTCCTTCAAAAACTGTGTGCAAGTGTACCTAGAAGAATTGATGCTTGATGTTGTTTTGAAGGCAAAGGGTTGTCACACCAAATATGGATTTGATTTAGATTTTTCTTCTGTTCACTCACTTTGCATTTAGTTAATTGATAAATATAATCTATTAACATGTCTATTTTTGAAAGCATTCTTACTTTACAGCATTTTTCACACCTGCCTAAAACTTTTGCACAGTACTGTATATATATATACTATATATATATATATATATATATATATATATATATATATATATATATATATATATATATTTATTTATTTATTTTTTTCAGGGTTAGTAGCTTAATTCTTACGAGCATTTTCCACTTATATTTGCCATGTAATTACTTTTGGATTCTTATAAGAAATGAATACCACTTTCAAATGTCAGACTTGAAATTGAAACTACAGTTCTGTTATACAAACCCATTATGTGTACTTAGTTATCTAGCGAGCTAATAAAAACAAACACTACATATATACTGCAAAGGCATTGAAGTACACGTATTGACCCCATACAGTATACTGTATGCAGGTAGGTCATTCTACTTTCAAAAATCATCTGTTTTTAGCATTCTTGTTTCTTAGTTCTTTCAAAACCTCCCTGACAGTAGGACTTTAGAAATATTACTTTTTAATTATGTAAGCAGATTAGGTGCCATTTTTATGAATGTATATTTTTGCCATTTATTTACTGAATAGGGACATGAAGTGTCTCGGCTAATCTAAACACAATATATGGACAAACATAGTGGATAGATTGATCTATACAACACTGATGAATGGCAGCGTATGACAGGTGCACATACTACATACATTTATCAGGTAAACTGCTTCAGTTCTTCAGGATAAGAGACACAGTATGTGGCCAAAATCACTTTATATCGAGTGAAAGCACTGGGAAACAGACCGAAGACACAGGGGGTATTTAACAGACAATAAATCACAAAGTCCCTGTGATCTTGTTCTGCCATAGAGAGTGCTCCTTTTCTCTCCAGGTTAAGCATGAAAGCAGATTCCCTGTGAGTTAACTCGAAAGACAATCCACATTCCATCCAGCCGGGCCAGGGGACCGCCACTGAAAGAAAGGTTTCTTTTATTCCCCCCACTCCCCCCACACGCCCTCTCCCTTTTTTTCCCTGAGCCTGACATTTTTAACATAAGGTCCTTTCTTGTTTCACAGTCATCATCAAATGCACACACATCTGAAAGGTTTGTCAGTAAGCTGTTAAAACAGCCGCTAGTTTATTTTTCCTGCAGTCTGCCATGACAGTTGCATTTACCGTCCTTTGTTGGTGAAGGGGTTGGGGGAGGAGGGTGTGTGTGTGTGTGTGTGAGACCCCTGGGGCCAAATGGATTTCTCTTACACCTTCCTGATGTATACCTCTGATGTATTTAATTAAGATGATGATGATGAAAAGGGGTTGTCAGGCACACATCTCTAACCTGTGCTTTCTTGCAGGGACTCCAGAAAGCCTTGCTGAGAAGGAGAGGCAGCTCATGGGCATGATCAACCAGCTGACCAGCCTGAGGGAGCAGCTGCTGGCAGCCCACGATGAACAGAAGAAGCTTGCAGCGTCTCAGATCGAGAAACAGCGCCAGCAAATGGAGCTGGCCAAACAGCAACAGGATCAAGTGAGTTGGTAAAAAATAGGGGCTATAGTAGCACTGCATATGTGTTTCTAAGAGCTTGTACTGCTACTTGCACCCATTGATTAGCTGGGAATTATTTATCTGCTACTGTATCTTGACAAACATCCTGCATTTCTTGCAGTACTTATTTAAGACATGTCTGGCCCACATCTGGAAACCAAACCCACACACTCAAATATAAAGCAATGAACACAGTGGAAGTGATTAGAGGAATGTAATTCCCACCTCAGAAAGGTGGCATCTTCCCTGGTAAGGGAGGGTAGGTCGTCTAAGCTTGTTTTTGTTTCTTAAATGTAAGTGTGTCAATGGTTCATCATTGCACATTCTAACGCAAGCAGAAAACAATGTTTACATTTTTTTTTTTAAATACCCATCTTCAGAAATAGAAACAAATGCAAAAATGACATTCTGATGTACAGCCTACTTCACTTGCAAAATATACCCACACAGTTGCCAAGTTTCTCAGAATGTATAAGGTGGGACTTTGCCAATGTTTTTCCCCCCAAGGGGCTGAACACATGTAGAACAAAGACAGATAGCCCAGGAACCATTTTAGGGTGCAGGTAAAGACGCTGCCGGGAAGAAAGCAAGAGATTGATGAATATTTACATATTGAAACTTGTTTTTTATATGCTGCAGATTTATAGTTAAATCCGGAGACATAGCAACATAGTTTTGTTGACCACTCCAGTGGTCTCTTTTCCACATCTTTCGGTATGTTCTGTAGTATATGAATTCTATGAATATCAATTTTACTTGTCACTTATTTGGGTGCTGGGAATTTTAGTAGTTGATGAGAGGGTGCTAGACAGATATTTAATTTGATAGTACTGTATTAGCATAAAGTCTGGTTAAAATATATAGGAATTAGCATGAATTACTGACAAACAATGGATATACTGTACAACTACTGTATATGGACAATAGCACAGCCACCTGAAACTTGACTGCCCTGTCTTTAGGGTTTTCACTGATTGAGGGGGTTTACGTTTCCTGTAAATGTGGTTAAATCCCTAATTCTGGAATAGCTCAAACATCCTGCTTAAAAAGGGTATAGCTTGTTACATCTGGACCCTATACTTGTCTCCAGCTCAGTGTATTTACTGCACAATTCTATTAATTGGTATGTTGTTTTAAACTGTCAAAAGAGATTAGGCATCTAAATATGTTGGTGGCTCAGCAGGTAACACATCTGTCTCTGTCAGAAGGTCACAGGCCTCAATCGTGCTTGGAGCGTAAACCTCAGCATAATCCCATCTGCTAAAACCCCAGCATGGTGTACAGTACGTGTGCATCTGGATGTCGTGCTGCTGTAGGTGCTCCAAGGCGTTTAAAAAAACAAACAAACAAAAAGGTGCTTACCCTGGGTAACTTCAGTTTCTCATCCAGCCTAGACCATAAGCCTCCTTGGAAACGAGCTGGCTCTACTCTGTAGGATCATATTCAAATGAGGATAACTCAGCCGAATCAAATACATGTGTTTTTATTTATTTACTTATTTATAAAATAAACAGGGTTGAACTTTTGATACTCGCTTACAAATACATGTGTCTAAACATGCTTTCAAAACAGGGTTGTGAATTAATTATAGCTCTAAACTAAACTCCCCCAATTTCAGTTTTAAAACATTGGCTTGGATATAGAAACTTAAAAAATACAGAGTTTTGTAAAATAGAATTTCAGGAACACAAAATGAGAAGTAAACTGGAGGGCCAGAGAAGTGGAGGTGACACAGGGGGGTGGGGGGTAACATGGAAAAAAAGTTGTAATTTCTTATTTTTGTGGCTCTTCACAGATTGCAAGACAACAGCAACAGCTCCTGCAGCAACAACACAAAATAAACCTTCTTCAACAACAGATCCAGGTCAGAATTGTTTGTGTGTGTTAAACAAATACGATCTTGCACAACCTGCATGTTTTGCATTCAATCCCAAATGTAATCATAACAACAAGAGTGATATTATACCATTGGCATTGAAGTTAATGTAAATCATTTACATGCAAATAAAGTTTTTGTTCAGAAATCTCCAGGTTGGTGATAGCTGATAACCCTTTGATAGAATTGGAATTAGTATAGCCTCTGAGACTGTGCGGACCCAGGTGTTAAACTAATAGCTTTGGAATGGAAGAAACCTATTTGGCTAAATAAAGCCAGTTAGACTTGGTTGCCTTGAAAATGACTTCCATTATTAGGCGCCAGGCTTTGGCTGAATCCACAGATATTATAGGAAACCCTAGTTACATTAATGCTATTCAGTTGACTTCACTTAGATAGCTTCACAATACTGGACTGCTGCCATCTTTTTTTCCATTTGGTTGATGGAAGTCTTTCTGCTCCAAATGTATTCAAATTGAGCTGAGAACAGAGTTTCACAGAGAATAACTCTGTGTGTGTGTGTGTGTGTGTGTGTGTGTGTGTGTGTGTGTGTGTGTGTGTGTGTGTGAGAGAGAGAGAAAGAAAAAACCATGGAGAACATCCCCTAAATTGAAATAGCAGATCAATACCCTGTAGGCCAAGGAACATTTTGTCAAAAACCATCACGTGTCAAGAGCAGCTGTTTTTGTAAACTTGTAAATACTGCCGTTCTTGATTCCCTCCGACACAGCCCACAGTAACAAAGCACCCTTTTCCCATGACTTTGCAACCTTTTCCCAAACAACTGAGGTTGCCATTGAGAAGGCCGAACAATTGTTTCTCACAGTAGCTTCACAACTGAAGTCCCATCAGTTTGCAGAGGAGGATCCGCCCAGATAAAAAAAAAAATCCATTTACAATTTACAGAGAGAAGCAACATATACTTATATAGAGTACTATACTTTCAAAAATAATTTCCCCTTTTGCTGCTGCAGTTCCCTCACAGGTCTTAACCCTAATGGCTGCAAACTCTATGGTTATGTATCTACTACTGGCTTAACTGGTGTGGGTATTGTTTAAATTGTGGTTTTCCTTCTCACATATTCAACCGACAGCAACCCCACCACCACCAAGATATTGATATTCTCATTGTCGCCTGATGGAATTTTTGCCTAAAATGCAAATGTTTTACTCACTGAGTATTATGTTGCATCGTAATGTGTCAATGTATGCTTCATTTCATTGAAACAAGTGAAAATCTTTTTTTTTTTTTTTTTTTAAATTGAACAATTTTAGGAGTCTGTGCAGGTGTACATTTAAAGTATAATTAAACGGTAATCGACTGACTAGGTGAAGGTTAGTAAATTACATCTGAACACTTGTTCCGGGCAAATGGGTCCCTTTATTTTTCTTTCTGTCAGTTATTCCATAGTGCTTCTGGATGTCAATTAGGGAATGATGTCAAGAGCTGAATAATGGTTGAAATAGAACTAAACAAAAAAAAAATCGTGAGGTTTTAAAAAACAAAATTATACTGGCTCTACGGCTTGCATCCATTGATAAAAACTGCCAAAGTCAGATTCCGGAGTTTCCTGAAGCATTGATTGGACAGACTGTTCCAACTCCCTTGAAATGGTGCAGAAATGCTACTAATTTCAGCTACAGTTAGAAATGGAAATCACTTTCTTTTTTTTCCCATTATTTTATCACTGGCAAAGAAATCAGTCATTGGCTAGTCCAGATGCATCTGTGCTGAGTCACTTACAGAGAACTGCTAATAGCTCCAGGGCATTATTCTATCATAATAAAAACATATGGCTTTGTAAGCCAAAAATATGTTGCACAAAATGTACAGAGACTACAAAAATTGTATTTTAAGGAATAAATTAAGTGAGAGGCATGAATATGACCACTTTGTGTTTTAGCGCTTGTAGTTTGGCAAACTTCAATGAGAAATTAAAACCCAATATATCCACAGAAAGGCCTTACGTAGCTGTTTCCAATACTATCATGTATTTTGTTGTGGAGTGTATTAATTTTGTTTTTATATATAAGCCACGCCCCCCCCCCCAAAAAAAAAATCATTTCAAAATTTATAATAATAAATAATATTTTTAAAAACTTCCAATTTCGACCCCTTTCTAAGTTAGATATAGAAAACATATTTGGATGTTACAGTTGCAAAATTTTATGAGGATTTCAAATAAAAAATCAGTCGCCCCTCTTCTACAGTTGAGGGGTACAAGATTTTGTCTGAACCATGGTCTGTATGACGAAATGGCCCTATTCACAGGCTCTGCCAGCTATTTTAAAAATTCTACAGAAAAAACTAACTGTAACAACAACAACAAAAAGTATATAGAACAACAAACTATAAATGGTGACAAAGCAATAAACCTAACTATATTGAGCTACTGCAATACATGTGACCTCCACTGTAAAGCAAATAAATAAACAAACAAACAAATAAATGCATTTCACTGTATATTTTCTGACTTTCAATAATTTTGCATTATGAAGAGAAAATTATTTTTATATACAAAAGTTATAGAATTCATTATAACCACAAACAGCAAATCAACAATAACAAAAAAAAAAGAAAAATTAATTATATTGTGATCATAAAGCAGTAATCGTAAAGGTAATGAGGTGATGTAGTAAATGTGGCCACCACTGTAAGCTAGCAAACAAACAAGCAAATAAATAAATAGATAACAATATAAGCCTCTCGATCTTGACTTCAAAATACGTGCTGTAGATGCGATTCCTGTGTATGCGTTTTTGAAGTGTATCATCAAAATTGGAACGTAGGGATACTCTTTTTTTGTACCTGGTGCCTAGCCTTATTCAATGGCAAGGCTCAGAAAGATTGATTTGATTGTCGCTCGGCTTATTATTGCCATGAGACATCCCATGTGTCATCAGTGCTTAAGCTCCAAAATGAGAGTGGTCTGACATGTAGGGGTTAAGTAACGAACGGGGCTGTATTAAAAAAAAAACAAAAAAAACATAAGCAGCTCAGTGGTCAGAGCACTTTACTGCAGTAGATACTGAATATCTCGAGCACAGGTTATTGCCTACATTATGTTTTTTTGGGTTTTTTTAGAGAAAATGGTGTGATAAACTGTGTAGATGATACCAGCATGGCACCCCCTTTGTCAGACTAGCACAGTCTTCCTTGATGGGCACAGTGTATTTATTGAGCCCATGTGCTTTAATGTCTACCTTTGCTTTTTCAGAGTTCAAGTAAGAGTTAGATGAACTGTGTGCTGAATGCATGGTCACATGGCATGGAGAGGCTGACTGGACCACGCTAGTCTATCCCATAGCAAATTTCCTGTGGGCTTGCTTTGTCTTTCAGTGTCTTATTGGTTCTATACAATATCATACTGCTGGATAACAAAGGAGCCAAAAAGTGACTTAACTGTATTGTCACATCAAAATGCCACAAAATAAAAAGCTGTTTAAAAAAGCTATCTTCAGCAAATAGCAATGATATTTACTGCGTACATTTGATCTTGAAAATTTTAAGGTGTAAAAATAATCAAATCTGTGGAAGGATATACAGCAGACATGTTTGTCTAGCATATATTTTCATATATTTCCAACCCCTCCCGTAAGATATGTTAGTGTTCCTTTCACCTGTTATGAAATTCCCTTAGCTCAGTGCCCCGATTTTGTTTGCAAAATCGATTTTATATCATATCATTTTTAAAGAGGAAACCCCTAATTACATGTGTAGTCACATCTGAGCAGTGAGAATGACCCTACTGTAAAACTGACCACAAACTTACTGGAAACAAGATGTGGTATCTCATTTGTGTCATTTGTTTTTTTAGGAAGGGGTATCAAGGAGCACTATGAAATGTGGTTCAATGTTATTGCTTATTTCTTTGTGCTTACTGCTTATTAATAGGGAGTGTGTGAGTACACATTCTCCTAGTGCTATCAGCTGTTCTTTGCACATTTACAGGTGCAAAGGTCTACCGCTCTCACCTACTCACAGGAAAGCATTAAGGGGCATTTGATTACATTCCCCTTAGCAACAAGTTAGCACTAACCTTACATTTATTACAATGAAACCTGCTCATGAGAAGTTTTCATTGTTGCCATGTACCATTTCAGTTTTTTGTCTTCTATTTTTAGTCTTGATAAAAGGGAACACCGCAGAGCTCTTCTGAGCCACCCTCCCCCAATAAAACAGAATTAATTTATTATGCATTTTCCAAATATAACAAGACTAATATTTTTATGACTCTTACATTTGTATTAAATGATTATCCTCAGAAGTAATTTACTTCAGTCTGTACCCATTAGGCAGTAAGCAGCCTTGATTACTTTTGTCTGGTTAATAGAATTTATGAAGCTAGCAGTAATCATTGCATATTACCAGTGATATTTTGGATGCTAATATTGCTTCATTTTTGGCAGATATAAATACAGAAATAGGCTTTGCAAAAACCACATTTTGGAGACCACACATATTGCCTCTATACTCACAGACACACTCCACTGTTGAACCGTTGGTTGAGGTTGTTATATACTGACTTCATTTACCATTTGCTTTTTGGGAACATTTACAAGGGGTCAATTTATTATTGAATCATAAAGAAATAACTGTTCAAAGGACAAGTTATTCACAAGTTATTAGAAGTGAATTTCAAAAGCCTCTCAGAATAGTGCTCAAGTCTTCCTGATATTAAATTACAGCCACCAGTATCAATGTGTTATTATCTGTTTCTTTATGGTAGAAACAGTATCAATGACAGGGACATAGAGACCAATGAGTTAATTTGAAGCACAAAGTAAATCGTTTTTGCCAATTGCATTACTACACGATTAATTAAAAGTGAAATATAAAAGATGTAACTGGGATTGGCAAATGTGATTCTCTAATTTAAAGTGGCGTCGTAGAGGCAGCTACAGGAACAGCATCTTACAGACCAACTGTAATAAATATAAACGTATTTCATGTAACTCAATAATACTTTTTCAGTGCCTTTACTTCATAGAAATGTTACATGTTTTTGTTGTTGTTCTGTACATGTTTTGACCAGACGCGCTGTTAGTGGTGGTGAGCTTGAAGTGTGATTTTATTTTATTTAGTAAATGCATTAAAAGTGGCTCATTATTTTTATTTGAACAATAGGTTGTATTGTGTGGGCTCTGCTTGGTGGAAAACTATTGGAATATGTGCACAAGCAGTGTGTAGTTAGTGGTTAGCTATTACCTTAAGGAAGGTAGCAGGAGTTCATAAAGTACTCAAAATTATTGTTAAAAAAAAGTCCATGCAGTTTGATAAAAATGTCCTCTGTTGTAAAAGAAGTATCCCACTAATATGATAAAAAAAATTAAAAACGGATCTGTCTTTTGGGGGACATTTACAATACTTCTGGCTAAGCTAAGCTGTGTGAAAATGTCAATAGGAAAAATGCACCCACATGGCAACTGGTACAAACTTACAGAGCCAAGTTCATTGCATCTGACTCAACTTCTACGTACCTGCTCTTACAGGAGAGAAAACCCAGAGCTCTGTTACATAAGACAATCTTGCTTAACAACACACGGAAGCCGCTGCTCAGGCCCACCCTATGCTTCCATTTAATGGGAGCTATTTGTGGAAGGACACAGGCAAACAGATGGGCACAAAGCTATGCCCACCTACAGGATAGCACAAACAGTGCTGCCACCTAATTTATGGGAGTCAGCATGTTGCTAACTTGCCACTTGATTTAATTATGAGCTAATCAGGTAAAGGTGCCTTTGCCTCATGAAAAGGCTGTTTATATAAAAGATTGGAAAGTAGTAAAGAAAAGAAAGGACAGTTATATCACACAAGCCTTTGTGTCACTTTTAGTTTTAATGATCTCCTTTTAGAAATAAATAAACGAAAATTGGAGCTGTAAATTAAACAGAAAGCGTTCTTCTTGAGGGTAACAAAGCCGCAGAACTGTCAGGTGACTGCCTATAACCAAGGATTATGCTGTATTATTTAGATTGGTAGCGTGGGCTTTGGTCTAAAATGAGCACTCTTGACCACCCAGTTTATCATAGAGAGAGCTGGGGGAAAATGTTACATGAACCTAAAGTAAATGACCGCAGATATTTTCTGATGATGAGTGTAGTCTAAAGAATTAGTACTTAATGCTTCCGAGTTTAATATGATAATGAAATATACTTAATTTGATAAAGGTCATGCAGTGTCTCTTAGTGAAGATTAATTACCATAGGGATGGAAAGGACAGGATTGCTGTTTGTTATTTATTTTTTTTATTTTAAGTTACAGTGCTTAGTGTGAAGAAAAACATCAGCAATGCATGTGGTAATATCGAAGGCTTAGATCCTTTATGGTTCACTGGTTCCAGCTTGAAAGACAACGCTGAACTTCAGTGTTGAGCTGTGCAAAACCAGATGCAGATGTTGTCTAATTATAATATAGAAATGGCAGGGGGTCTTTCTACTGTAGTCATGCTAGCAAACAAGAGCTGAAGTGTGTCTTCCTTCAGGAGTAAAAGTCTAGCTAATCATGACAAGCTTAATATTGCTTTAGTAATCACATAACTGGGTGGAAAGAAGTTACATTTATTGGATTCTACGTAAAAGTATTCTTCAATTTTGCATCATTTCTTTATGCAGTTTTTCATCAGAAATAGAAGTATGCTTGACTTGCATGGTCATTATATGAATCATCATTGTTATCAGGGATGGGCATGTCTTCCACGAAAAACAAAACTCTCCTTTCCAAACCTCATGTCCAGATGACTTGTGTAACACTATATGTAAATGGTGTCTGCTTAGCCTGGTGTTAACAGAGCTCATTGTGTGGCTTCAGAGGTGACATTGGTAGGCTTTCCTTGACATTAAACCTGCGCTACCATGTTAACCCTAAATATCATCTGCTAGGATAACAGTAGACATTACAGTTGGTGTAACATGAGCTTGCATGATGGATCCTGGATTTAAGTTTTATTTCCATTCCAATTTCTGAGTCAGATGGGCTTGGTGGAGGGATTAATGCTGTCTACTGGGAGGGAGAGTTAGATAGAGTGCCTCCTAATGGAAATTGAAGGAAATTACTGGAAATCAAACCAACAACAACAATTCATAAATAGAAATATAATCTGTTTCCAGGAGAATGTGTGATACACCTCTAGTATTCTTAAATGAACATGGGCATATTCAATAGTGTAAAGAAACTTGAATAAATATAAATTTAAAGCACAAACTCCACATTAACTAGAAAGTCTAGACTGTGTATACATTTCACAGTTCCCAACTAAATCAATGTTTCACCAGAACTTGGTAGTGACTGGCAGTTTATTCCAGTCATGTGATGTATGCACTGTTCTGTGCAGACAATGATGGTAGTTGCCACCCAACAATACAAGCCACTCTGTAAGTTATCAGAATATTTCTGACTTCAGTATTCTATTTGTTAAGGAGTGTTCAAAATTAATTACTACAGTTGTTATATCACAGTATGGTATTGTCTCCCCTCTTGAAACAATAGGTCAGAGAGGCTCTGCATTAATTGCATGAGCATATGGTTATAAACAGATTTTAGCTCAGGGACCTATACTTTACGATGTTATTTTCCACGCAATCAGATGTTACCATATTGTCAATGCTGGCAGCTATTGTTTCACTCATTTACTTCACAGAGTTAATTACTCCCTAATAATAACTTTACCTTGAGTTTTTCACCCGCTTATGCCAGCAAACCTGTTCACACTACATATGTTAATTATCAGCAAATCTTCATTATGATAAAAAAGCTTCAAGTTCAAGCTGTGCATCCTGGCTTTTTACACAGAGCTTGCTGCCTGCCAAGTTTCTACTTTCTATAATTGTAAGCCTTTTTTTTTTTAAATGAAACTCATTAAAAAAAACTTTTAGTGATCTTGTTTTGTGCTTTCATGTTAGTTCAAGTTGTTTTTAAGACCCTTTTAAGGACATTATTACAAAGATTTTGTACGAGAACTGCCTATTCTGACTAATTCCGTGTTTGTGCTTCACATGAATAGTATTTAAAAGCTTTGTTTGAGTTTTTTGGCTTTATTCTCCTGACAAAATTTGGCACATCATATATAAGATAAAATATGTTATGTTATACTTTTAGAAGTGTGGTGTGAAATAACATGTTTATTAAATAAACATAAAGAATGTCAAAAATGATATTCCATTATTTTTGTTAAGGGAGGGACTGCATGGCCAAATTGGTAGTGTTTGAAAGACATTTCAATCTGGTTACTAATGATGACCTATGCAAAATGAATTTTGGAGATCTCAGCCCAGTTGGCCAGGTATCAATATCACAGGATCTTCCAGTACAACTGAATGATTTTGACTCAGTTGAGATTAGGTGTAAAATTACTGAGAAGGCTGAGAATTGTAACACAGAATTTTACAAGGAAGAAACATTTACTTTACCTGTTGCTGATATTAACATGTATGATATTATACAATAAGTAATAATACAAGAGTACATAAGTAACCATGTTTTGTTTAATTGTATTTCTAATAATTTTATAAATTCTACTATCAAGGAATACATGATGATAACTAGGTTGTATGTGAGTACATTTTGATATGTTCTTTAAAAGCCATGCTGACATTATTCTCTAATTCAATAGGAAACAATGCCTATCAAAGCATGAAAGGGACGGCAGACAATGGCATGTGTCTTTATCAAGCACTATGATATATTGTTAAGCCATGATGTCATGACATTCCTATACTTAATCCTGATGGGACCTGCAGATGAAGACGTTTGCACACGAGGTGGTACCAGAAAGCAGCCTCAGCATAATTGTAACCAAAAAAAAAATCCATCCACAGAAAATAGTGTGTGTGTGTATGGAATCCGAGTGTCCAGCTGTTCTTAGTGGGATTAGTGGGGTTTAATGAAGAGCACAGATGGACCCAATGCTATTGTCCAGAGTATTCAGGGGCAAAGGCTAAATGTGAAGGATGATCAGGGATGGGATGATTGAAGGCAGGAGGGGGAGAAGGAAAAAGAAATCCCTGTTTCCATAAAAAGCCTCTGGACTAGTGCCGTCCAATGGAAAAGCAGAGGAAATGGCTCCTAAAGCTTTCTTTCATGGGTAAAAGGCATTGTCGGCATGGTACAGGTCATGTGTGGCGAGCAGCTGTTCCAGGGTTCTCACTAAACTATTAAAGGCTTAGCTGGGTCCATTATATTTTGTTAAGGTGGCTTGGCTGGATGTGGACTGCTACAATTGTATAAGCCCTCTTTGTATTACATCTAAATTAGAGAGTTGGGATAAGCCAGCTGGGTGACTTTGAATTATATGCAACATAGAGGGGACATTTTAAATAACTGCTTAAGTGCCACCTTGCAAATAGCTCTGGAGTAAGAAATGCACTCCACCCCTAATTGGTGCCATTTTGTATTGCAGCGATTGGCTATCTCCAAAGTCCTTCCCAAGCCAATGCA
The DNA here is from genome assembly GCA_030684275.1 of Acipenser oxyrinchus oxyrinchus. NCBI lineage: Eukaryota > Metazoa > Chordata > Actinopteri > Acipenseriformes > Acipenseridae > Acipenser > Acipenser oxyrinchus. The sequence continues at coordinate 22,649,683 of CM060256.1, read as the reverse complement.
GGCTTATAGGTAAAACAGCGTTAGAAGTGTATGTTTCTGTACACAAGGGTGGTAATGGGGACAGTGTCATGCTCTAATGCCCCTGATTTACATCAGCTACGCATTTCCAGTGAGCTGGATCGAGGCAGCTTTCTCTGATAGCAGGTAATTATGTACCAGGAGTTTGCTGTCTTGAAGAATGAGTCAGTTTGAATAGCTTACATTTTGGTCATTTTTTGTTAGTGCTTTTTGTTTTTTTAATTAGGGATCAAGGAAAAGACATAAATAATACTATAGCCAATTTCCAGACCTAAAAGCAAGAAGTAGAAGTAATTGTCTGTGCTAAGCCTCCTCTGGCTGATGCTTTATGCAAAACAATGCAAAACAGTAAAACTGGCATACCGTCAGATCGCTTTATAGGCAGCATGGTAGTTCTGGTTAACCAAAATTGTTTTGCAATTATTTTGTGGTTGAGAACAAAATGTTGAATCAAACTGTTCCCGGTGCAGTGATTGTGTGATTATATAGTATACGTTACTGGGCATTGGAACAGACACACAAAAACCACAAGCAGCTCAACTAGAGAGCAAGTACAAACTGGCAAATTACAGTATATAGTTTTTTTTAGGACTTTTTAGTAAACTACATACAGTTTTGCAAGGATGAACTCCTATAACATAGTATGATTCACCCCCAGTTTTACTATAAGCCCAGTAAGCCAAAGTGTAAGGGTAACAATCTCATGTTTGACTAATTTAACTCACAGTAAAACCTTAGAAAAGCTTCAAATCAGTGATTGTCCAATTTTGATAATATATGCAAAACCACTTGCTTTCTGTGTTAGTCGCTGCTATATGATATTAGGCACCCTCCGTCACTATGCATTACCTCATTGTGTGCAGTTACACTTCGGTAAAGTAATTGTTTTTTGTTTTTATTCTGACAAGTACACCAATTTGCCTGCTATTGTACTTGCTCAATGTACAAGCCCTGTTCATTCGGAGTTGTTCTAGTTCCCATGCAAGCCAGAGGGCATACGCTTGCTTTTTTCTGTTTTATTTGTATTATTATAATAATAAAAAAAAAGATCTCTTTGCCTGTCATGTTGAGAAGAGGAATTTTCCTTTTGGGTCTGTTTCAGTAGCGTGCCACGCTCCCTGGCGAGCGGCAGCTGGGATCAAGTGTGAACTTGCCTTACATTGTAAGTTCCCTCTCTATTGACAGGTTAGGGTTTTGTATGCTTTATTAGCCCTGGAGGCAGACGTATCACTTGCAACTCAGGCAGGAATGTTGAATTCATCCTAGAACTTTACAGTCATTTTCAATAACATCACTTTAGTACTTTTTTTTTGGCAGTGAAGTTCTCTGTGGAACCATCTGTCTTCTGGTTCTCAGTGCCTGTTTTTGAAACTCAATCTTGCCAAAGTCACTTTTATAATCTAGGAAGCCATCAGAAGTTGCATGGCTTCCTGCCGACTTGAGTTCTCAATAAAAATGTTACACAGCTGTTCTTGAGAACTTGGATGGCTCCACGTGATTATCTCATTAATATAGAAGACAATCTTATTTAGTGAGGACACCACTGACATCATGATTGAAGACGAGGCCGTGCCGTTGGACAAAAATGGTAGCAAGAATAGGTCATTGATATATCAGTGTTATTGTATTATATTGATATTTATTTGGCCATGATATACTAGTCAACCTAAACTAGTCAGCCAGAAACATAACCACCATCTATCCCACCGGATTGGTCTATTTTTAAAGACTACTGTAGCTGATACAGCAAGTGCCTTATTAATGAGTCAACTTTAAAGGATACATTTTGATTGTTGATTTTCTGTCTCATGTTCAGCAGGTTCAGGGTCAGTTGCCCCCGTTGATGATCCCAGTTTTCCCTCCAGACCAGAGGGCGTTAGCAGCAGCGGCAGCCCAGCAAGGTTTCCTCCTGCCCCCAGGCTTCAACTACAAACCTGGATGCAGTAAGTGTAAATCAAATAGTGATACCAGAGTGCCTTTTCTCAATCTAAGCAGAGGGATGCAGCGGAATTGCATGCTGGCTTTAAATAGGTGCATATTGTTGGTGGCACCTGCCTTTCTGGAACGTGCTTCTGAGCTCAGCAACACTTCCTTATGGAAAGCCAAGTTGGACAAGCAGCCTCTCTATCCAAGCAGACTTGCATCCCCACATATGGTGTGTGTTAATCTACATGGGTTTTAATAGTACTGTAGTGCTGGATTTGTACATTGCAGAGAAAGGTATATGGGTCCAGTAAATGAAAGTGGTGGCCCTATATTTTAACAGAGCAGTTTGAATTACACAAACAAAATGTAGAAACACATGAAGTATTGTTTGTGGCCAGACATGTCTCATTCACAAATTAGTGCTATAGGCTAAGGGTTAAGGGTCCTTTCATTGAATTCGCCATGACACAATGGTGAACTGAAAACAGGCCACATTTAAATAAGAGTACCATTTGAAGCCCCTCACTAACTCCCTTGTGTGTCAAATTATTTTTTTTTTAGAATAAACAACTAACCCACCTTAAAACCACATACAGTGCCTTGCGAAAGTATTCGGCCCCCTTGAACTTTGCGACCTTTTGCCACATTTCAGGCTTCAAACATAAAGATATGAAACTGTAATTTTTTGTGAAGAATCAACAACAAGTGGGACACAATCATGAAGTGGAACGAAATTTATTGGATATTTCAAACTTTTTAACAAATAAAAACTGAAAAATTGGACGTGCAAAATTATTCAGCCCCTTTACTTTCAGTGCAGCAAACTCTCTCCAGAAGTTCAGTGAGGATCTCTGAATGATCCAATGTTGACCTAAATGACTAATGATGATAAATAGAATCCACCTGTGTGTAATCAAGTCTCCATTATAAATGCACCTGCACTGTGATAGTCTCAGAGGTCCGTTTAAAGCGCAGAGAGCATCATGAAGAACAAGGAACACACCAGGCAGGTCCGAGATACTGTTGTGGAGAAGTTTAAAGCGGATTTGGATACAAAAGATTTCCCAAGCTTTAAACATCCCAAGGAGCACTGTGCAAGCAATAATATTGACATGGAAGGAGTATCAGACCACTGCAAATCTACCAAGACCTGGCCGTCCCTCTAAACTTTCAGCTCATACAAGGAGAAGACTGATCAGAGATGCAGCCAAGAGGCCCATGATCACTCTGGATGAACTGCAGAGATCTACAGCTGAGGTGGGAGACTCTGTCCATAGGACAACAATCAGTCGTTATACTGCACAAATCTGGCCTTTATGGAAGAGTGGCAAGAAGAAAGCCATTTCTTAAAGATATCCATAAAAGTGTGGATTTACAGTTTGCCACAAGCCACCTGGGAGACACACCAAACATGTGGAAGAAGGTGCTCTGGTCAGATGAAACCAAAATCGAACTTTTGGCAACAATGCAAAGCGTTATGTTTGGCGTAAAAGCAACACAGCTCATCACCCTGAACACACCATCCCCACTGTCAAACATGGTGGTGGCAGCATCATGGTTTGGGCCTGCTTTTCTTCAGCAGGGACAGGGAAGATGGTTAAAATTGATGGGAAGATGGATGGAGCCAAATACAGGACCATTCTGGAAGAAAACCTGATGGAGTCTGCAAAAGACCTGAGACTGGGACGGAGATTTGTCTTCCAACAAGACAATGATCCAAAACATAAAGCAAAATCTACAATGGAATGGTTCACAAATAAACATATCCAGGTGTTAGAATGGCCAAGTCAAAGTCCAGACCTGAATCCAATCGAGATTCTGTGGAAAGAACTGAAAACTGCTGTTCACAAATGCTCTCCATCCAACCTCACTGAGCTCGAGCTGTTTTGCAAGGAGGAATGGGCAAAATTTCAGTCTCTCGATGTGCAAAACTGATAGAGACATACCCCAAGCGACTTACAGCTGTAATCGCAGCAAAAGGTGGCTACAAAGTATTAACTTAAGGGGGCTGAATAATTTTGCAGCCCAATTTTTCAGTTTTTATTTGTTAAAAAGTTTGAAATATCCAATAAATTTCGTTCCACTTCATGATTGTGTCCCACTTGTTGTTGATTCTTCACAAAAAATTACAGTTTCATATCTTTATGTTTGAAGCCTGAAATGTGGCAAAAGGTCGCAAAGTTCAAGGGGGCCGAATACTTTCGCAAGGCACTGTATTGCCAAACTAAGAACCAGACTTTTTGTTTTGCACAATTGCATAGCCTGTGATTGTCACAAGCTCCCTGTTAATGGTATGGGTCCATGTATCCATTTACTGCATAGACACTATATGCTAATTTTGATATTAATCATGTCTTGACATGGGGACATTGTTTAAGTCTCTTCAGTTTTTTACAGATTGGGAATAGCATTCCAGAGTTGATGTTTGAAAGCATGTTATCCGTATAACCTATATTCAGAAGGTGATTCATTTTTAAATGATGTATTTACTGTAAGAGAGAAACTGTTTCAGTTGTGGCTTGTTAGACCTACGGTTTCTTGGTCACAGAGAGAGGATATCCTGTTGGTCATGCATGTCAATTATAGTATATGTGCTTTGACTGATTGGGTCGGAAGTGATGAAGGATAATTAAAGGACCCTTCATGGTTACAGGGGTCAAAACAGGAAAAAGGATAATGCCAATTACAGAGTAGCACAAGGTAATATCAACATCAACAAGACTGGGACTGAGACCACCCATGCTGTTTTTTTTGTGGGTAAATACGTTATATAAGTTATATAAAAATAGCTGTCCAGTCTATGACATGTTAACAAGCCAACACACACTTTCATTATTTCACTTTGTAAACCTTTTGTCCATAGCAGCTCCCATTGACATCTTTATTTATACGCCATCATATTTTATGAGATCTCTACTCATATTGCAGATGCTGACATTTCCTTTAAACACTTTAATTAAGGGGAACCTATCTGAAGCTCTCAAGTGATAATTTTTTATAATACTCTGATTCATCTGCATTTATCAATTTCTCTCAGTGTTGAGCATAAAAAAAGATGAAGTTTCCACCTTAATTGCTCTATGCCTTTTTTTATCACGATCCACCTTCAGTCAGCTTTGTGAAGAGGGTATTAGTAAAAAGGGCTACACAATAGAGGCTTTCATTAAGGCCTCAGGAAGGAACACAAAAGAAGGCTTTGGAAGGAGTGAATAGGAGAGTTTGGTTTGCAGGTGGAGAAGGGATAAAATGTGCTGACACTTTCATTGTTCTCTGCTTCAGGTGACCCTTACCCTCTTCAGCTGATTCCTACTACCATGGCAGCTGCTGCCGCAGCAACCCCAGGCCTTGGCCAGCTCCAGCTGCAGGTAAGAAAGGAAACACTTTGGTGTTAGCACAAGGTGAAAACGTATGATGGGTTTGGTGGTGGTGGTGGTTGTTGTTGTTCTTGTTGTTGTTCTTATATACAGTATATATTATTATGATATCTAGTAAAACACAGCTCTTTGTCACATTTGGGGTGATCAGTATTGAGTGAAAGTTTCTATAGAAAAGTAATGAAGGATCTGTCTAGACAGTCTCAGTGATTGTGCATGTCCTGCTCCCTGTGGAGACAAGAGTCACATTAAAATTGTGACAACATTTATGTGAAAGAGATACTTACTATTCCTGCTTTGAGCTAAAGACATTAGCACACTTTTTCAGCGTCACACAAGTGAACTGCATTCATTGTTTGTCACATCCTTTTGAAAGATGATAAGTAAAGTGCTTGGAAATGGACTAAGTAATACATCGGAATATAGCAAGTTCGAGAGATTCAGTCACCTTTTCTCGACAGCGTATTCCATCCATACTATTTGTTTAAATTTCACAATGTGTCTTACAGGTGACACTTTGTATTGGGATGCATAACGAATCAGAACAGTGGTCTTGACACAGAACAGTGGTCTTGACACAGAACAGTGGTCTAAACACAGAAAATTCTTAACTGTGAATGTAGTTACTATATGCTGTGCTGACTTTGGAGAGAGTTCAGTATGGCAAAGGTCCAGGATCTGAGTTCAAAAAAGCTCAGTTCACAGTTCTCTTAAATGATTTAAAGGGAAGGAGCAGGTGACCCTGAATCCCACCCCCATACACCTTGAAAGTTTTTGTTTTCTCGCGTTATGTGTCGTCCACTGGTTTGGTTTATTGCAGTGGGTTAGGCTCCTTCTGAAAAAAAAACACATCTGGTCCTACACTCTGCTTGGATAAAACATCTTTAAAATTCAATCCAGATACACACATATTTAAAATAAGTGGCCTATCGTCATGTTAATCCTAACCCCAGCCTGCTGTTTGCTAGCAGACCTCTGTCTGCATGAGTGAATTTTCTTGTAGGTTAAGCGCCTGTATTCCCCCAACCCCCCTGCTCCAATCTGAAACACATAAGCCTACGGGGTGAACAGACAGAGGCACACATATGATTAATACAACACAGCTGCAAAGAAATACTGATTTGCATATGTATTAATAGATGAGAAGGAAACAATTCGATTATGTACTGAAAGCTTCTGTGTAACCAAAGGGAAAAAAATGCACCAAATTAATGGAAATGTGGCCATTCTTTTTGGTATGTATTCTGTCAGTTCAAGCTTCAGCTCATTTCCAGTTAATTCTGATTTACCCCTCATAGAAAAGCCATTTCAAGTCAAAGTAATCCCACACCATAGAAAAGATATAGTCATATACACATCCTCATTTGTCTCAAGGCCACTAGCCACAAGAAGGCACACAATTGTACTGAAAGTATAACCCCACATGAGAAGTAACAGCTGACTGTTCTGTGTTATAATTGACAATAATTCTTATTTAATATATTTTACAAGAATATTTCCATTGTGAGCAAAAATCATCACATTTATAAACTAACAGATACAATTAAGATTTAGAAAAAAGAAGAAAAAAAATTGGTGACACTATAAAGATATACATGACAACATGAATCATTGCTTGAAATGTATTCAATTTTCTAAAGCAGTCCATTTGGCTGGGACTGGATTAAATTGAGGTCTTGTTTTGCAATACTGCAGTGGGATACTGCCTGTAAAAAAAACACACAAAAAAAGTTTCTCTAGTCTTAAGGTTTCTGAAGGCTGAAACTGAATTCAAAATGTAAGAGGTTATCAGCAATGTCAGCTGCTTAATACAGCTCAAGTTTTCAAAACCAGAAAATATTTTTCAAAGAAATGATTTACTCAGATACAGATGTCACAGCCTGCTCTATTCCTTTGGGGTCCTTTTCAAATTCCATTTTAAAACTAGGTACACAGAGACACACAGTAAAATGGCTTGCCCCTGGGTCAGAGGGGAGCAGGTTTTCTCAGTGATATTACTACAGTTTTTCAATTTCAAATCTAAACACTTATAGTGCATGTAAATACTATTATGTCTTCATTTATTTTGCATGTCCTGCCCAACCTATTGTAGAATGATACGTGACTAAACCCATTCTTTGCACTCTGTGAACTTTTTATTGGAACTTTTTTGTCCTCAAGTGCTTGGGTCTGTTCAGTTTCAGTAACCATTCTGGAACAAACCCAATTTAAAGGATGGACATATTACAGGCTGCTGGGATATTCCAAAATAAATAATCTCATAAACCTTAGTAGAAGATCACGCCTATATACTGGCTAAATAGCATATTGGATAGATGGTCTTTCAGAGCAATTAAAAGGGCAGCTGGGATGCATTGCTCTCTGTGTAGCACATTGATTTTGATCAATGTCTGATGAAGTGAATGTCATTTAAAGATCACATATTTAGGCAAATGTCCATTGTTCAGACTATTAAAACGAAATAAATATCACCTAAAATACTGCTGATACAAAACAGAGAAATGAAATTATCATCTAATTATATATTGCTTATGATACCTGATGGTACTGGTCTGGAAATCTAATTTTGACCATCACCTTGCCTCTTTTTTGAGTTAACTAGCCCATTCTGCTTCAGTGAGATGATGAAACAGAAACAAAGGATCGTTGTAATGCAGGGACACATGAAACACTAAGCATGTGTTCATCGCATTATTAAAAATACATCAGCAGTATCTTGATCATAAAAAGCCCCTGTAATCATAAAAACACAAGAAAACTTGAATAGCAAGGGACAGGTTCAGCGTTGTTATTCTCTCAGTATCTTAGGGGAAATCATACTTAAATCTTTGGGGACATATTCCATGCATAGGCTGTTGTTGTCTTTAAGATATTGTCTTGTATCGTTTCAGTTCACAAAGGTACAGAGGAGCAAATTACTTTCCCAATCTACAAATCGTTCCGTTGCTCTTATGAGGATAATTCTGGGATCCATGGATGGTCCCTGTAAGAATACTCAGGGTATACTAAGCAAAAATGGAAAAATAAGATGAAAACAAATTACATTTTATTTTACAGTTTAGATAAAATAAAATAAAATAAAAAAAACATCATAAGAACATAAGAAAGTTTACAAACGAGAGGAGGCCATTGGGCCCATTGGTCATTAGTAGCTTATTGTTCCCAGAATCTCATCAAGCAGCTTCTTGAAGGATCCCAGGGTGTCAACTTCAACAACATTACTGGGGAGTTGGTTCCAGACTCAACAATTCTCATCCTCCTTACCTCCCTGTATCTCTTTGTCACTACATTGTTTATTGTCATACAATATGAGTTTCTTTGGCTAATGCTGTCCACAGCGGACTCACAGGTAAGATATGCTGGAAGGTAGGCTTATCTTACATTGTTTAATGTTTAACAATGACTTATTTATAACGTGTATTTCAATTACCCTGGCCTAGAATCGAAGCTGTGACCTTCATATCCAAAGGACAGCTCTAACCTTTAAGTCATCTTGTTGACCCTCAGTAGCCAATGATGCATTATTATGCATGCTTCTTTCTTCTTCCTTTTTTTGTAGCTATAAATTATGTCCAGTCTAATCTTAGTCATAAAGTGGATCTTTTATTAGAGACATATGCAAGATAAAATGTAGCTGGCTTCCACTGATGTATTCCTTCCTGCTCAGGAGTGTTTTATGGTGGTAGACGGTCCGCAGAGTTGAAAGAGACAATAAATTCAGGGCAGATGTACCTCTCAGATATTACCCCAGGCAGGTCTGGCACTTGCATGGACCCCGTTTAGTGGGGTTTACCTGAACATCTTGTCACATCCAGAGAGCAGGTCATCCAGGTTAGGATCCATGTGCACCATCCATCTTCCTGGGAAAAGGAATGACAGCTCAGACCCTGCGCGAGAGAGAGAGAGAGAGAGAGAGAGAGCAGGGAAAACTAACTGTATATTGGAAAACCAGGGAATCTACCATTCCTGTTATTTGTAAAATAAAAAATGAGAATACAGTTAAACTTTACTAGTGAGACAATAAAACTTAATAGCTAATGACCTCTTAGTTTTATTAGGTAAACCTTGTTGTCACAGCCTAGATTTTTCCAAAACATTTTCAGCAGGATTATAAAATGGCACTCATTGTACCACCTTAAAACAAGTCATTGTTTTCAAAGGGTCAAGATGATCAAAAACGTGTCTGGGGGGATCACGGAGACTAGTGGTTGCAGTTTTGGTCCCATAAGTCCTGCTGGAGGGGAGGACATTGGTATAAGTCTGCAGATGCACTTAGCATGCATGAATCCCAGGAACCGGAGTCAAAGGCTTTGCTTTATGACATCAGCATACATTAGGTTCTCTTTGTTTGAAACAGCGGCAGGTAGTCTGATCCCCGGCATTTGATCGTACTCATTTCAGATGGAAATTAACTGAATCCAAGGTCTTATTTCTAACCGATCCCAGCAAATGGAAATTAGCGTACATTATACAACACACACAATCACGTTATAGTAATCTGACATTAAATATGCACACTTAGGCGCAGGAAATAAAAAATGACCGCAAACCAACATTTTAATGTGTATTTTTCAGTATAATTAACAATACAGTGTTATCAAATATGAGACAAGTGGCGAACAGACTTCATAACACATCAACATTTCACATTAAGATATTCATATTTTTTTTATTGGTGATGGCCATTTAGATGTTAAATATTTGTGTTAATTGGATATAGCAATAACATGCAATTAGAGCAGATTTTAAAGACCAAAACTATAGTTCCAGACAGCTTGTGCTGCCTCTTCGTTTGGCAGCTATGATTGGCTTTGTTTATAATGGGTACTTTGTTCATAGAATTTAGCACATTGATGATTTGGGTCGAAAGATTTAATTTTTTTTTACCTGAAAAGCTGGCTATAGCTGCCTGCACCAGTGCCTGTCTGAAATGGAATTGTATTTACTGGTTTGCTGACCTGAGGAACAGATGAGTGTTCATCCGCCATCGGTAATGAACAGCTATGCTGGAGAGGTATAAAGAGGGTCAATAGAATGGGTCATGCCTCATATGGGGAGGCAGATGTTGGAACATATTGTAATGGATTTCAGTGCTGCACATGGCAATGATTGAGGGAGAGATAGAGAGGGAGACAGAGAGTGAGGAATACAGACTATCTTAATAATTTTTACTAGGGAATACATTTAGCACATTTAAATGTGTAAGCATATAAAAAAAGAAAAGCCTAGCTTTCATACGGAGCTCTATTTGATTTCAGAATTCCTGCAGACCTTTTTATATATACTGCACTAACATCACATGGTGTTCTGCTCTAAATATTAAGATAGTTAAGAAAAAAAAAAAAACTTGCAGTTAAGCTTCAAGCCACAGACTAGCCTTGATTGAATTAGATAATAACTTTTTTGGCCTAAAGATCTTTATAAATAAAAACGGCAAACTGCTGCCTTTCCTATTTTATGTATGACAATGTCACACTAAAGTAGACTTGTGTAGTAATCACCTTGGATACACTTCAGAATACAAGTAAGCACCTTCACAATTATGTGATTGGGAGAATTAAACTGCATCATATCATTTTGTTGTTAAGCACACGTATTAAATAATGTAACAAAACTGTAAATACAGTGCGCCAATGGTGTAGTTAATGTACCTGTATTTTGAAGTGTATCCATCACCTCCATAATATTTAAACCAGTTTACTTAAGGTTTGTGTTTAATATTGGTCTTACCTCACCTCATGCCTTGCTTTAGTGAATGTGGTTTCTTTGAAGTTCAAAGGCTTGGAGCTTACATTGGTATCCAAATGGAAATAGTCAATATACAACAACAGAGTCAATATACAATAACAAAAATCTATAGGAGCTTAATCCTGTTTGTGCAGCACAGACCAAGAGTTCTCTGAAATTTTTTCACTGATATGGGTGTTTTATCAATACACACTAAGATAAGCCAGTCACCTATATGGCCTTGGAGAAAAACATCACTCCCATTGCACTCAGGGCATGAAGTACACATGGCACTAGAGGAGGGGATGTTGGACTACCTCTGACCTTTGGTTTTTGACTTAATTTAGGAGATTAAATAGATGCCCTGCCTTGGGAGAGGAATATACAAACATAGTTTAGAAAAACATTTAACCTTACGTTTTATTTTGCACTTCACGACTGCTTAGCTGTAGGGAAAAACCTGTACTTATTTACATTGAAAAGAACATGGTAAATAAATCCCTCTTACATGTATCCATTCTCTAATTCTTTTGCTGTTCTTTTCTCACATATTCTTTTTTTTCTGCTGAAACACGTCCTCTCATTTTTTCACTGGTTTTTCAAACACATTTTTCTCTCCTCCTCACCACTTTCTTCTTCTCTCACATAAGCATCATTCTTTCCTTTCCTGTGATCCTATTGCATTGCCAGCTATTTGCTTGGCTGCATTCTCACAGCAAGCTCTCTATTTAATGCTGCCTGATATCGCACATGCCCTGTGCATGAAGGTGGAGGGGGTAGGGAGAGTTACCAGATACTGTCCCTCCACCGCCTACAAGTGTGATGTCATGACAGCTGACTAACTTCAATGCCTGAATGGTTCTATATGACTCGAAAACTAAAGTTTTTGCAGGAAATATGAATAATACCAATAATGGTGTAGTGACTGTATTGTATTTTAGAATACATAATTGAATTTGTATAATAAAATCTGCTATGTATTACATTTCTCATTATTACATTTCTTTAAAATGAGGAGATGACCGACATGGGGAAACCTGTGGTGATTGTGATGTTAAAAGGCTAGTACATTTTTTTTTTATATAAAATAAGGAACACTGCATATTATGTAAAATATTGACTCTACTGTTACGTGTGCACATGGAAGTACAAAGACATCATCTGTCTAAAACTGAGGATTATTGAGTTGGTAAGATGTCTCCGCAAACCATCTTGTACTGCAGACAAAAGAGAGACAAATCTTTTTTAACTGCCTGAAATTACATGCACATTTTTTTGTCAACTAGAAAATAAAAATGGCTTAGAATTCAGCTACACAATTCAGTTAAATTTCACTAGAGAGTTGATACTTGGACTGTATTCAAAAGAGAAGCAAACAGATTTTTACCTTTTCATCCCTAGCAGGAATTAGGGGAGAGGTCTACAAAAATGGTCCCTGGAAAATAATGGGTTACAATTGAAGGGTGCAAGTGACATGAGCAATATTAAAATCTAAACAAAACAAAAAGGTTTTTGAGTTAAATCAGTTTCCACAACATGTTTCAATTTCTCAGCATAACCAAGGCACTGTGGGATCTGTCAGTCTTGATTAGCACTTCCATCCCTGATGAGACACACCAAAAGAGCCCTGGAACCTCCCTGGAAAACACTACGTCTTACAGCCTTGCTTACGGGTGACATTTAAATTCTGCCGCCCCGCAACGACCCAGATATAATTTTTTATGATTTTATTTTTTGACCCACTCTTTTTGTGTTATTTTCCTTTGCACAAGCTTGTGGCTGCCCCAGGGGGCAGAAGTGTCACTTCCTTTATCTTCATCTGTATCCTTGCTTCAGTCCCTTTCGGAGCGTGCATAGCCACTGCATGTTGCAAGTGTGTAAGTGGCTGTCACTTGCATCATGCTTTCATTCAGGCAGCTTGACTGATAGGTACTGGCCCTGTAATGAAACTCAATTCGGAAGAGCAAATAAAGTCCTTTGAACTAGTGGTCTGAATACAAGATGTCAGCAATTTTGTATGCATCACTTCACGAGGGGAACAAGTTTATGCTTGCACATGCAAATGACCGGGATAGCATTGCAAGAGTAATTGGACTGAAAATACCAACAATCATTTTGTTATTATTATTATTATTATTACTACTACTTTGTTTTATGTAGGGGAAATAAAAGACCTATAAAAGCATGAAGAAAGACAAATTAATAATATTACCTCTATTTGCTTAAAGCAACTTTTGTTTCCCATTGTGGCCGTCTGTCGAAGTAGAATATAACCCTTATGGAACAAACATATATTTTTAAGTATGATCCTTATGCTTTTCATATATAGAAATTGGCCCCTTTGTTTATATATTTAAAATATATGGGATATATTTTAAATATATTTTAGTCTGTAGTCCATATATTTGTTTTATATGGATTACAGACTAATGAAAATATATGGTGCACTATATATTTTCAACATATAAAATAAATATGTGGATTACAGATTTGTTTTCAGATCTTAATAATACCTTGGAATTAATCACTTAATTCCACTTTGACAGCACAAAAAGAATCTACAGACAAGCAATCTATAAATATAAGAAAGGTTTGCTGAAGGAAGCACATTTATGCTACTGTATCACAACACTTCACTTAGTAAAAGCATGCAATGAAAGATTTGTATCAGCCCTTTAGTTCTTTTAGGAAAGAACTTTACCTCAATTTCTTATAGAATCTGATGTACAATCTTTGTCTATAATACATTTACAAAAGTGATAAAAGCATTGAGACACCCCGCTGTCCACACACATATGCTTCACTCATTTCAGGACATTTTCAAAATGATTTTAAATTATTAAAAGGCTGTTGAAAGAAAGCTAGGGCTATCTGTGACCTTCAGCAACATTTTTAAGGATACTGCCACAGCTACTGTGGACATTCACAGATTAAAACATATAGAAGTGACCCAGTGGCACAGAGGCATGACACTGAATGTACAGGGACATTTTTCATTCATGTGTGATGTTTGTCAACTCTCCCCAAAGTGACAGCTTCCATCCTGAAAGTGCCATCCTGTTAAGCACAAAAAGCCATCAGACAAACTAATGGCTGTTCTAGCTTTTTATGCTGATTCTTAGTTTTAATTATTTATTCATGTTTTCTTTTTTTGGGCCTCTGTTTTGCAGCAGCTGTATGCGGCCCAACTTGCAGCCATGCAGGTATCGCCAGGGGCCAAACTACCTGGCATGCCCCATACCAACCTGGGAAACATCCACTCACCAACCAACATCCAGACAGAAAAGTGCAGGAGCACCCCTCCACTGAAAAGCAAGGTACAACCTTTAAACCCACTAATTGTATGCCATGTTTCAGGTGTTCTCTGTAACTGCAACATTTTAGAACTTACCACCCCTAACACAGCTCACTTTGTTCCTCTGCCCAGATGTTGTTTGCAGTTATTTTGTGTATATTCTGGTATTTGAATAGGCACAACATGCTTTCTTTGACCTTGGAAACCAATATAATCTGAGAATGAACTGCATATCTGAGCCTGTATGAGATTATAAAATACATGACCTAATCATCACTGATCGTTACAGTTGTGTCACTGATAATAGATTGAATTGGTGATTTTTGTTACTATAAGGAGATTTTGGCTTTAAATTCCAGCTTTGAAAATGTATTTTACCTGACTAAACTGATGAAGAAAATCAGGCAAGGCAATGCTGCTTTGAAGGTTGCTTACAAATAATATTATAAAATTAGCCTTTGATACAAAAAAAAATGTGCTACCCCAATCCTTTGGAAAATGTCCGGCTAGCAGCATGACCTTAAAATCCTTTTTCTGGCAGTATGATATAATCAAACTGCAGGGAGTTTAAAATAAACATAACTTGATTTTACACCTTTTAAACCAAACACTGCTGTCAGGTTTAATGGGGAAACAAAGTAGAAACTGGTATTTCTGGTATTTAAATGTGCTCTCTGACTTTAATGTCAGAAACCAAAAGAAGAGGATGGAGGGGTGCTCACATAAAACCAAGTGGGGGGAAAAAAAGGAAAGAAGCCTTTTCTGTTGTCTTATCCTGATGATTTTTTGCTCAAGCCTCATGGAAAGACAGCAGGGTGACTTTAAAGATTAAGAACAATCATTGACCTCGGATCTTGGCCTGGTATCTAAACCATTGATTTCACTTGGTCTCCTGCCAAGCAATGTGTCAGAATTCAGTTTTAAAAAGGAAGGAGATGCAGCTCTTACAGTGACAGAGGAATACACACGTTTCTCTACCATATATATGGAGTGGCTTGTGTCGTCACGTGACCCACTATTGTGTAGACTTGAAGAAATGAGAAAGATGACAACTATTGGACGCAGATTCCGGTTATTAATAGAAAAAAATATGTAAATGAGTCAGATTAAAAAGCTTATTTTTTAAAGGTTACAGAAGGTTCTTGCACAGCTTTGTGTCCTTATTGATCCCTTGTCAGCTGCCTGCAATCAGATTACCACATATTTTTAAAGAAAAGATTTCACCAGAAAATCCAAACTCCCACATCTCATTTATAGTGAGTTCCTGCTTGTACCAAGATGATTAGACTGAGGCACAAGGTGGTAAAGTGGTTTGCCCCCTAGGTTACACCATACAATATGGCAGTGAGCTGGGATTTGAAAGCCAGGAGCTTTTTTTTTTTTTTAATACTTTAACAATGTTTAATTAAGCTAGTCCTGTCTCTGTAGCAGTGTTAAATTACCTTGGGATGGTATGAGATGAGTGCATTGTAGGTCTGAAAAGCACAGCTATTGATCTTGTTTAGGTTATCATTGGGTAGCATATTGGGTAGCTGAAGACACAAGACATAAATCTTTCCTGTAGTGACCGGTAGGTGACCTGCGACCTGCCTTCACCCATATGAAATGAGCCAGGGTCATATTGATAAACTCTGGTCACACCATAAAGCAGAATGAAGGCCTGCTTCATTTCAGACGCCTCAGTATTGGTTTCTGGGTTCATAGATAGCAGTGAACCGAATGAATAAGCACATTGCACACATATTTGCTGTAATTGAAAAGTCGCCTCCCTGATAAGACAGTAGGTGATGCTGTCATATATTTGTATGTTGCTTCTCGCAAACAGGGCCTAGCATTCCAAGTCTTATTTTAAATCTGTCCTGATACAAGACTTATCCCTACATTAATTCCAGTTGTGAGCACTCTTTACATAGCTGCAGAGTGCATACCATGCACGTTACTTTATTTTATTATTCCCTTTTTTGTTAGCAGATTTTTTTGTATATATTGTATGATTGATTTTTGTTATGGTCTTGATCTTGCTTCTCTTAGCTTAAGTTTCAATTAATTTGATTCTGGTAAATTACACAGTATAAAAAATGAACTTCCGCTTGAGTTCATCTTGATGTATAAAAAACCTACACTCACAAGCATAGAATTCAGTGGAAACACATCTTCAGTCTACAGCATGACCATTCCCTGTTTTTTTCTGTTTGTTTTTGTATGTACTGTGTAAAACTCTTTTCCCAAATAAATCTAGAGCATTACATTCTTAATGCATTTAAATAAAAGTTAAAAGGGAAATTGTTTGCAGTCTGTTTAGAACTTTTGGGTTTTTAAACAATATTAAAATACAGATGATATAGACACACATACTGATGTCATTTTTCACCAAATACCATGATAATATGTACGTTGGCTCAGCAGTTTTATTCATTTCCATTGCATTTCATTGGCAGACTGCATGTCTTGCTGACACGTATAACATTCTATAAGTCAACCTACCAAGGTTAGAACCACAAAAGCTTTTTCATTAGCTTTTAACAAGTTGCAGAGAGCAATGTATGAATTATATAAAGGTCTTATAGGAAAGCTTTCTTTCCTGCTGTTTACAGACTCAAGGCATTTGGCTTGAAATGCAATTATACTGTCCAAGTGACACACAAATGTCACACAAACTTAACCAATCACAGTAATTCATTGTCAGTGGCATTATTCAGATTGGCCAACTTCCTACGCAAGGATTTTCAAGAGCAATGCAATGAGGCATTATCCGGAATAAATATTCAGGTTTCATAAACTGTTCAAAAGCAAATCAAAACAATATGGGGTCAGAATTCAGTCTTTCCAGACATCCCTTATTTCTTCTTGTACTCCCTGAACATATCCTATTGTTTATATCTAATTATATCAATCCCTTAAAGCTCTATCATGAAAAGATACATTGAATTTATGTAATTTACAACTAAATGCTACAGTAACTGACATATTTTAAACTGCTACTAATCCACATTAAAATGTGTGTGTGTGTATATGTGTTTTTACTTTTTGTAATTGGGATCTTAATAATTTATTGAAATGCAAAAAAAGAAAAAAAATCCTGTACAGTATATAAAGGGTTTCTTATAATGAGCAGAGTATACTTAGCCCTAAGAAAAACTAGAGCTCTGTTTTCAAGTGTCTACACTGTGTGGCTTTAGAATTTTGGGATGATTAAGGATTAAATATATTTCTTTCTGTATAATTACAAACTGTAGGAAGTACCTCTCTCCCACATATTTTTCATGTGGCTTCCTTAATCAGTGGTCTAGGTTGACTAACAAAAAAACACAAGCAATTTTCTGAAAGCATGTGGCACCACCACCAGCACACTAATTGTGTTTTCCTTAATCAGAGAGGGAGTGTATATGTGTGCGGGGGGAGGGGGGGGCAGATGAGCATTATCTAAATCAGCCGTCCTGTCGTCCTGTCGTGTGAACATCCCCGCTTAATTTAATACAATTATTTCATCAACAGGGATAATATCAGCAGCGTAATTAATTTATACAACATGTTTCACAACTGCCTGTACCTCTCTGTGCCTTTATTATGTCTCTTGAAAACTTCACAATGTGGTTTGTAAAGGAGCTGTCAATTTGGTCAGCTTATGGTATGTGAGGCTGCAGATATTTATTCTTCATGCGTTTGGAAATCCCTTCACTCTCTCTGTCCACCACAGATTTCACACCCATTACAATTGGTAGCAGTCTTGGCTGGAAACATAGCAAGCAAGCGGATATATATAAAAAAAAAAAAAAAACATGTATTAGGAGTTTCATGCAATTCCAGAAATCCAAGAATTAATTCAGGGGTTATTCATATTTGTTCTTGCCTTTAATATAATTAAATAAAGTACTGTTTGAAGACTGAAAAATATAGAAAATCGTTTTGTTTGTAAAAAAAAAACACAACACAAATCACAAATTTACAAATCTAAATAACACCCTGCACTAGTATGATTGAATTATGTTTCCTAAAGTTTAACACTGAAATCTAGATAACAGCAAATCTTTATAAAATGACCCTCAGTTAATGTTTTAATGTTCACAATAATCAATTCGAAAGTCGAAAGCTTAATTAGGCAAATATATTTCTTGTATACACCAATGTAAATTATGCACATACGGTACAAACAATCTCATATTTTTCCAAAGCTTCAAGGCAGTTTTTATTATGTATTTTGTTTGTTTTCTAGGAGGAGGGTGCACAGCCACTGAATCTGTCATCCAAGCCCAAGACAACAGAGAGCAAATCACCGACATCCCCTGCTTCCCCACAGGTCCCCAGTATGAAAATGAACACAGGATCCATGAAACACAGTTTCCAGGCCTCACTCGCCAGCCCTCCCTCCAGAATGAACTCGATAGGTAGGTCCCTTTGAATATGCTACTATGCAATGACGTGTGTGTGTGTGAGTGAGAGTGAAAAACACCTCACAAAGGTGATTTGAAACTTGTATAAACAGTATGATGTACATTTTTGAAGAAGTTTGTGTCTATTATTAATACAACCTGAATCTCTGCTGAATCAATTGCATATGATCTTAAAGCAAACAAGACTGGACAGTGTCAAAACATATTGTTGGTAATGGTCTGTAACCACTGTGTGGCCATATTCAATAGCATCCAAAAAATATTTTATTATTTATTAGTGACAGATTGAATTCACTTTCACCATTTATGTAAGATCTTATTAATCCAGGGAATGGGCCTCATTAGTGAGTAGGACAGAGTATTGTATTATTGATGCTTAAACTATTCATTATATGGTTTTAGTGACGCATTTTGCTCTCACCAGGCAACAACACTTGAGCACTACTTTTGATTATCTACAAAGCTGCTTTTAACACTTTTAATGGCATTACAAAACATCCCACAGAAACAGCTTGTAGTGACTTCTATCTGTTGTGCAATGGTAAACAGCTGTGTGTTGTTTTGTTTTCATTGGAGATGATGACCAGATGATTTTGCTGATTTAAATGTGTATTTAAAACAAAACTCTACTTGATACTTTTTTAATTAAAAAATAAATGTTGACATTGCAGCTAACTATGCATGTTTAATCTACATTGAATATATATCATTATAATTTCAGCAATTTACAGAAGGATAACAAATTAAATAGTTTGTCCGCAGCATGCCTCATTTCTTCCTATCCCTGTCACCTGATGGTGAATCAACCTAGACACAAACAAAAAAAAGGAATTATGGAAAAACTGCCAACTTTCTGTCTTGTATATCTTGTATATCTTTTTAATTAGAACTCAACTGTAATGAAAGCCAATTCGTTGATCGGTTCAGTTTCCATGTATTCGTACAAGAAGACGCATCTTTTTTGTTCATAAAAATTATATGTATGTTAAAATGTTGTATTGATGTTAAATAGCTGAGCAGAAGGGAGTGAAAGATACAGTTGGAGTGAAGGCCACAGAAGTCATTAGCCTATTATCTTACTATTCTGTAATAATACACTGAAAGACTGGGACTCTCATCCATAAATTAAGACATGTGCCAAGCTTTCTCTTTATTTAACAGAGAGGAAGTTCTCTTAAATTCTTTTGGCAATTTAGAGACCACAATTAAAACAAAGGTCTTGCCTTACAAGCAGGATGTGTCATCTGATGAGATTAGACAAGGCTCTTAAAAGTACTGTACTTTCATGTTGTACAGAAAAAGCAAACATTAACACCCCCCACCCCACCCCCTCCAAACACAGCAGTTAGACATTTTAGACTTCCTTTCTTTTATCTCAGTGTTTTTCAACAAATCATAGGATTTAATAGTACGTTTGGCAGATTAGTGGATTTATGGCCCAGATGTTTTTTGTTCTAAAAAATGGATTAGTGTGTAAAGTTTGCTGGAATACAGTGGAACATGTTGAGGCAAGCAGTTCATTTTGTTTGCAATTAGTATCTGCCTTCTGTCTCGCAATCCTTCCATCTGTTCGCCAGTATATATTGGGTCAGATTAAGATTCATACCTCTAAATAATTTTGCTACTGGAAGCTGCAGCACTGCCTAGCCTATGCCCTTAAATCCTGTAACTTTAATAATTTGGATTAAAGTAAAAAAAAAAAGTTCATATTGTGCTGCTGACCAGGTTCTGTTCTGGTCCCCATCTTTGATGTAACTTTAGTGAACTGTGGCCTGTGAAATAGAATCTCTAATATTGCAGTGGCTGGAATGCAGTTACAATAAAATACAATAAGAATTGTAAAATAAAAAATGTCAGCTCTCTAGATTTGTTCATTATGACTTTTTTAAGAGTTTACTCCTATGTCATTACTAATCTGAAAGCTTAATCTGTCCTGAGATGGCATTTACCAGTAGATTACAACAGATTAACAGCCATAAACTTCCTAAAGGCTGCGGTAGATTTAACCCCAGAGAGTAACTACGATACCAGATGTAGTGGATATGAATATCTGTAAGCTGCTGATAAAATATAATAATGAAGCAGAGATTTATGTTTGATATCCATTTGGCAGATGTTTACTGGTAAATTAGCAGGCCCTGGATGTAATAGGTGTAATCTCCATAATGCAAAGCAGAATACTATTCATTGCATTGCTTTTCAAAGACTAAGTGTGTCCCAAAGCCAATGGGTGATCAGCCCAAAATGTAGAGCTTTTAAATAATTTGACAGTGGACAGAAGTTTGTATGTACTGTTTATAGACTAGTCCTTAAACTGTATTCTGTTGTTTGTACTTGGTACTAGCTAAACGCATACAGTATGCACTGCATGTGGACTACTCTTTGTACTTGTGCAGAAGAGGGTAAATGTACATCATTAAAGTCCTTT
Organism: Acipenser oxyrinchus oxyrinchus; assembly: GCA_030684275.1. Lineage (NCBI taxonomy): Eukaryota > Metazoa > Chordata > Actinopteri > Acipenseriformes > Acipenseridae > Acipenser > Acipenser oxyrinchus. The sequence continues at coordinate 22,628,524 of CM060256.1, read as the reverse complement.
AGTCTTGTGGGCCATCGTTCATAAACCTTCCTCATTTGGTGCTGGAGCAGTTTGGCAAAAATCTTATTAGGCTTATATAAGTGTCCTTTCCAGAATGAAATATTACTGTGTGGCTCTGGTTGTCTGCACATGGTTGATAAATAACGGCCAAAGACATCTATAGTAATAAGTTGTCCCTTTGGCTATTTTTTCCCCAGATCTTCTTTCCTCTATCACCTCCGGTGGTTACTTGAATGACCATGACACAGTCAACAAGGCTTTTCAGGAAGCCAGGCAAATGAAGGAGCAACTCAGGAGAGAGCAACAGGTGCTGGATGCAAAGGTGGCTGTAGTCAACAGTCTGGGTCTAAACAATGGCAGAACAGAAAAGGTCAGAAAACTAATGTGTGGTTTTGTAAATACTCATATTTACATATTATACAAGATATACAGCAAATTGATTTCTCAAGAAAATGATGTTTGATATATTCTAATTCTCTTTTTTTTAAACTCTGCTCTATAATTTATCCACCCCATTTAAATGTTTTGTATTAAGTTTTTTTTACATGGGAGCATAAGACAATTATTATCAAATATTTATACAGCAGGCTTTAAAAAATGAGGGGTGTCTTTAAGGAATGTTTTGCAGTCTTCAGAAGATCAAAATAAGCAACTTAAAACAACAAAGGTTAATATATGACAAAAAAATCCATTCAAATATTTAAGCTTTCTTCAAGGAACGCTCTGAGCAGAAATGTATTTTCCTCGCTCCCTCAGCAAAAACGACTTTTAACACTCTGTCTGACGCTAATGCAAAGTGACTCAAACTGTTCCTCAGAAGCTCAGCTAAATTGCAGTTATTTGTTAAGCACACATGCTTAGAAAGCATCTGTACTGATGGCATTCAACCCCCCCCTCAAACCAAGGGGCATGCCTGTTGTATTTTTTTCCCCTTTTCTTTCTTTCGTTCCCTGCTCCGTGAAGCTGAGCTGTGAATTATCAAGCGACAACCAACCAAATCCTTTTGGACAGGAAGCCTTCATTCAGAGTTTTATGGACTTGCAAGGCAGGCCTTGTGGTTTGATCGGGAAGCCCATTAAAATGTCTTTGATGGCATGGAAATTCATTTTCATGAAGGGCCCAGCCCTGTGCCGCTCTCTTTAGCTGTGGTTACAAATCAGTCATTCAAGTCTAATGACAGTAATTTACCTGACTGCTTGTATTCAGATGGAGGTACATTAAAATAATCCAAGCTCTCAACTCCAGAACTGGAATGTAATCTTTAATGCAGATCAGCTGTTTTTCTAACACATGACTTTAGGCTGACTTTAGACACTGCTTTTTTTAAGGGGGGGGGTTTAAGCTTTGAAGATGCTAAAGCGCAGTGTTAATGAATCAAAGCAGATTCCAGTTCTTTGACCCATAATCAGTCGAAGCATGACAAGGTTGTATAATGCCTCCAGTGAAGCCCTAAACTATCATCTCGGCAGCCTAGGCTTGTTAAAAAATACACATTTCATGTAATAAGGGGCGGGAAGGGCAATAATCGGGCTTGAGAGGATGTGGGTTTGTTTTTTTGCTCCGGATGCAACAATACAGCTTTAACATATTGGTTTTGTTAAAAAAAACAAGAGTTGCAAAATGCTTTAAGTGAGGAAAAACCACCTCCAGTGATGAGGAACTTACAGTACAACACAAAAAGGTACTGTGTGTTGTTGCATTCAGAGTTTAAATCTGGGCAAATATAGCATTAAATTATGGGATGCTTAGCTGCTATTTAAAAATGTAGACTTGAGTGTAGACAAAGTTACTAATTTGAATCTTAAAAACAAGGCCATCTGCTCTGTGGTGCTTACCTTTTGTTGAGTGCTTCTTCTGTTCTTCAGTCAGCTCCCATTTGTCTCCCCTAACTTGAAATCCACTTTAATAACTCACTCAGCTTTGACACCCAAGAATAGACAAGCTTTGATTACCACGTGTGTTACACACTCAATCAACCTGGTGGTTTTGAGTTCATGACCACCAGAGTGAATAGCCTACTGATATTATTTTATAGATTCATCACTCCCATAAAACTGCTATTTGTAGCCAGTTCTAAGGAAATTTAACATCTGCATTCACTTTTTATTGTTTATATTTCTTTTCCGCTGCTGTTTCCAGTATTAGAGGCCCTCTATAGTTATGATTTATTGTCAAACCCAATTAGTGCAGCGATTTGGTACAAACCCACAATAGCACCTTTTTTTTTTACTCTAGAAACTGCTGCCAAACCTGTTGGCAAATTCTGCTTGCAATTCAAGCTGAATAGTCTGTAAAAAACAAGTCAGACTAACGATTTTCAGGTTGATTGGCACTATAAGCGGTATTTTCAGAATTTAACAATAAAGATAGAGCAGGATTTTAAAAATATATTGAAAATCATTGTTCATATCCCAGTTCCAAGTTTTAATCCTAGTCACAAATGGGATGCTGCAATACTGGTGATGCGGTTGTTCAGCCTTGTAGGTCTATTGGCTATGCTGGAAGAGCAGAGCAGTTCCGATAATTCAAGGCTGGAGCAAGGGAAGAAGCCAAAGATCTCTTGCATTCCTGCCATACTGACTGGGGAAGGGTTACAGGATTGTCCCAAGGCTGCAATAAGGCTTCAAAATTACAGGAAACTTTCATGATGTATAAGATTATTGAAGCATTTGTCTATTAAGGCTGTGGCTGTGTATTTGCTGATATTCTGTTTGGATCGTAAAATAAAATGTACCTCAATTAAATAAGTCAATATAATAATAATAATAATAATAATAATAATAATAATAATAATAATAATAATAACAAAAACAACAACAACAACACAATTCTGTATCAGTTAAATGATATTCCCTCAGCAGATTTATTTACATTCTGTGAATGAACTCAGAATAACAATTTATTAGCATCACACAGGATAAAGCAGTGCATTTCATTATAGCTTCACAATTCACAGCCGGTCATATTCTAATAGTGGGGACAGTTTTAAGTGTATTTTAAAGGTTCTGTAATTTTGTGATGTATTCTGATTGTATAATTAAGTTGTAAATGCAACACCGGGGTTGGAAAGCTGAATATATATTTGAAAAAATGAAAATTAGAGAGACGCTTGCATTTGCCATGTAAATGTGCTGTAAATCTGCCTTTTATTGAGTGCAATAAATATAAACTAGGTGCGTAAATCTCAGTTTGAGTGAGCCCTCCCATACTTGGAGTTTCAAATTAAGGTCAAAACGGTTTTGAAACGAGCAGTCACAGTAAGCTCTGCGCATTAATGTGTTGATCTCCGGCTTCCAGAGTTCATGAATTTGCATGCCAGCACAGCTGGCTGTTCCGGGATCTAAGAAATCACCTAAGTAATGCAGAGAGATGCAAAATCTCCAATAAGCCAGATGGACGGGTCATCCTCTTCAGTGAGGAGGTGAGCGGTTGGCCTTTGAAGATGACAAATGGTTGTACGTTGACGCTACAACAGTCAATGTTGGTGATCATGAATATATAAATGCCACACCACAGTTATATGTAATGTACTGAATGAGTAACTGTGGCCAGTGTAGTACTACATTTCCATAGAGTACCAGGTTTGCCTATGGGTGTGCATACAGTGGGTGCCTACACTACAGCCCAGTGCTCTAACTGCTGACCTGCATTTGTACCTAACACATGCTTCCTCACAGCATGCCTCATATCTTCCTAGACTTAGATCCCAAATCTCCCAGCCTGGGGGCACTCAGGGCAAGTTGCTCCAAAGCACTGCTGATTTGCCTCCTCTGCCCAAGAGGAGCCAAGCTTAAGGAGTGTGAGTAATTCAGCCACAATGCCCTTCTAATCTTTGGCTTCTCCACGAGATGAGTGACAAAGCTGCCAATCAACTTACATTTTGATGGTGGTGTGTACTTGGAATCGGGTAGAGACCACCAGAACTTGTGCCCACAAACACTGATTAACTTGCAATGAGTTTAAGTCAGTATGGGCTGAAAATTCACCTTGACGTGAATACTAAATCCATAGTTGTTTGAGCGACCCAAGATAATTATTTTAAATATATATGATTTACGACTTCCCCTATTGCTGTTCTCAACAAGCTTCCTTATTTACAACAATGAGTATACCAAACCTTACCAGCACATCTCTTCTGAGGCCATCTGTGTTTTTTTCACAGAATATATATATATATATATATATATATATATATATATATATATATATATATATATATATATATATATATATATATATATAGCAACAATCAGTCTTTTAGTACAATCTTTTTCTATTTTTTCTATTTCAGTTCACCAGGCACTTCCCGTTTTTTCAGCTGCAAGGTCTTTGACATGCATTTGCATCTTGTGGTTTGACTAAAAAGCCATTTGTAACAGTATTTATTCCAGTGTTGTGAGCAGGGGACTGCTTCGTCACTCCAGCCTCACAGAGTGCTAAGTCCCTGTTACTACCTATTCCCCCTCCGTCTCAACAGAGCCTTGAACACAAGATGACAGTGACCAATGTTGACTTAATGTGGATGCCTGATAAAAAAAAGTGTGTCAATTCCAATGTTAGTTACAAATGGCAGAGAGTGCATTTGGTGGCAGCCCCGTAATAATTTCACATCCATCATTCATATTGATGCCTTGCCGGCTTGCCTGATGGATGAGGTCAGCAGATTTAACTGTTCACGCACTGCACACACAGTAGAATACTAAAATCTGTATTGTATCAATTAGATTAGAACAGGATAATCATTTTCATGGAAATGCTTTTATTAAATAGAATGTAGAATACACTCCATCACTCAAAAGATTGTACTGTATGTTCATTTGATCTGGTTTATAAGCTTCTGTATTGTATTCCTATAGAGCAAACCCTTTGAACATACTTTACATTTCTTTATGAAACAGGGCTGAATGTACATTAAGGTGTTCTTTCTGTATTTTAAGCATTCTACTCAAGAGGTTGTTTCATTGTTACATGCAAAAGTTCATGACAACACAACTAGCTGACAACTTTCATCCATGACTGTTACATTCCATGATGATTCATTTTTAAAAGATTACAACATTACTGTTAATATGAAGAAATACATATTCAATTTTTTTTATAACTTATTTATAACTGTTCTTAAAAGTGGTGCAACGTTGATAACCTATATCCTGTACCCCCTCCCCCCATGCAAGTTAGCCTCTGCTTTCCTCTGCTCAGTATAATTATAGTCAGACACATCCCTCTCTGTGATTTGAAGGTTAATTTGAGTCACAGCATAGTGATACACAACAAAAGTCCAGCTGACTGTTTTGACATTCCCGGCACAGAGATATCCTCTGAGAGTTTACACAATTTCAGTGTTATTGTTCTAATCAAATTGTTTCATTACCCTTTCTGTCTTGTATATGAAGGGAGATGTGGGTCAGTGCTATTGTGTGTGGATGGCAAACTAAGAATAAAAACAAGCAGGGTTGATACCGCTGGTACTGGAATTCATATTATCTTGTTCCCTTTTCAATAAGAAGAATGGACATATTTTTAGTAAAATCTGAGGTTTTGTATTGTAAACAACATTGGCCTTTATTAGAGTTATACCAGGGAGAATTGTTTTATTTTATTTTTTTTGCTGTGAATTATTTTTCTGCCCCACACAATGTGATTAAAATCCAGTACTGCTTGTGTCTAGAGACTGTCACATTGTCATTTATCTATTGATGCTGTTTAATCTCTTTGTGATGTTTTATTGAGTACATTTGATAAAAACAGCAGTTAAGGACTACCCAGCAGTCTCAGGTGTCCTCTTCTGATCCATCAATTGGCACCACTAGCCATTGTTTGAGAGGCTAGCCTTGTACCAGACTCCCCCAGAAGCAGTAGTGGCAGTGTACAGAGTGCAACCTAGTGGGCACTCAAAGGAATTACAAGGGCTAAAAGTGCCCCCCAGGCAGACCTACAATATTAAAAATCTAAAAGACTGTTACATGTTGAAAACTCTTATTGAACTGGTTCGAGTGATGTTGTGTATTTTGTTCCAGGAGAAAGCCGCTTTGGAAAGTCTGACACAGCAGCTTGCAGCAAAACAGTCTGAAGACGGGAAGTTCAACCATGCCATGATGGAGTTCAATATGAGCGGGGACTCAGATGGTTAGTAAAGGTGTTATTTTACAAATTGAACACACAAACCAGAGCAGCTGTCCATTCACCCACAGACACTTTCACCAAATGTACAAAATAGGATTTAAACTGCACAACCCAGTGCCTAAACACTGTCTATTTCCCATGATATTCAGCAACATTGTGGTTCATCTGTTTTCTGCAGCTCAGAGCAAGCTGTGTTTCAGAGGGCTTGTACCACTGATGCCATTCAATCTCCACTCCAGCAGAGGCTGTGGTACCATGTAGCCAACTCTGTTTCCCATAGACAGTATTGTTTTCTAACCAAGCAGGATTTAGCTACAAAATATCCACTCGGAACAGGCAGCCTGCCTGCACCAGAGGGCTCACCATGACATATGCCCAGGCTGAGTCTAGCCTGACTGGGAATTGTTCCCATGGCCTTCTAACCCAGGTGCCGATGCCAAGGCAGTATGCAACATGTTTCAGTGTTTCTGACTGCAACAACTGAGGTTTATAAACAAGTTCAGTAGACTTCTGTATATTTAAAATTGGCAGGTGGTTTCAGAAACACAACTATTTAATGTGAAGGTCAGAACAAAATGGCTGACCCCCAGTTAAAGTAGCCTTTGTAAAATTGTTCTTTCTCTCTCAAGGTATATTAGACAGGATCCATGAAGCTGAGAGCTTTTTTGTATTTCAAGTGCCGTTTAAATCAAAGGAAGTGTGGCAATGCAGTTATTCAAGAGAAGAAAAAAACACATGCATATTAGTGTCACAGTAACTAAATGCATTTTTGCATTGCAAAGTATTTGTTTAGTACATTTTGAATTCCCATACTGTAAATATAATCTGAATAATAATAAATAATAAAGACATATTACCCATTTTTTTATTCTTTGTTTCATCCCAAATAATTATTTATTCATTTTATAATTAATATTGAATACATTTCCAATTGAAAAATGCAGGTGTTACAGAAGTAGGAAAAAATAAACATTGAAGAATGTACAAAAGAAAAGGTCACCAATAAAGGCTCGGTTCTATAAGTGAATTACAAAGCACTGTATATTCTGTTCTGTTCGAATATGAGCATTTTTTTAAATATGTTTTATAAATGCTTTTTGTACAATACATTTTTTGTCTCATGCAGTACATACCCTTAGGATTATACAAGTGTAAAATTCACACTAGAACAAAAAATGCTGTAAAGTTGAAAATTATTTAGTGGAAATGTTTGTACCTTTAGAAAGAAAAGCTTAACATACTTTTTTTTTTTTTTTTTTGCTGTTACCTAGGAAGCCCTAGTGTGTCCGATTCAAGGATGTTTCGAGAAGCCAGAGGCAGAGGAAGCAGTGAGCCTCATATCAAACGGCCCATGAATGCCTTCATGGTTTGGGCAAAAGATGAGAGGAGAAAAATTCTACAGGCATTCCCTGACATGCACAACTCTAATATCAGCAAAATTCTGGGTAAACCATGGTTTTCAATGTCCACCAGAGGAACTTTATTGACATTTTGTATGACCTTTTAAAAGGGTACTGTTCAACTCAACAAATGAGGAAATGCATATGTAGTCACATTTAAATTGTGTTGGTAATTTGTTTTCAGCTTTCTTGAAGCAACTGGAGCAAATTAGTTACAGCCATTGGCTGTTACTTTATGCTGATTGACAACACTGTCCATTTCTTATCTGCATTTACCAAGTTTGTGTAAAAAAAATAAATGGCAACACCTGGAATTCCTAAGAGTGAGATGGTAAAAAAAACCCAAAAAACCCCTCAGATTACTATATCCCTTGTAAGCAACATTACTTTGTGTAGCTAACAGTTAATGAATTGTTATGGACAGCAGGCTCCAACAATATGATACTAATTCATTATGCATTAAACAAGCACTTGAGTTAGCCTGGCATTTTATGCAGACCCCTGGGATTCCTTTTGACATTTTAAAGAGCTTCTAAGCATTTTATAATACACTGAAATCTGGTTTTAATAAGCCACTACACTGAATTGTTAACATAGGGAATTTCCTATTACAGTTTTGAGGGCAGCATGGACATCTTTTTCTGATTAAATATACAGTAGTTGGAATGAGTGTAAATTCATAGCAGATAGCACAAGTAGCAGAACGGAGTGCAGTGCAGGGCAGTCCTGCCTTGCTTGTTGAAAACTCATTGTGATTAACTAAGGGAGAGTAAACAAATGCACAAGGTCATAAAAACCCAGGGCAATGTTCACTGTGGAGGAAATAAATGAAGGCACAGTTAATTGAAATCAAATGTTGTGTTTGTCAACCATGCTATTAAAACAAATGTATTATCAGTGACACAACAGTTCCCAGTTTGAAAGAAAAACAAAGAATACATTTTAAAAAAAAACAGGTACATTTTACTGCATCTAAGGTCAAATGCACCCCTTATTATTCTATGCATTTTGATACTCGATGGGAAGTTTCTGGAATGAGTATTTGAAAACTGCTATCCACTCGTTGATTGTTCCTCATCCCATTTGCTGGCCTACCTGCTACTGGAGTAGGGGGCCTGTGTGGAAACAATAAGGAGGTAAATGTCTCTAGAGAACCGCGCAAAAGGTCACATGACCACATAACTACACCCATGCTCTCAGTAAAGAGCTAAGATAACTCAAGGGTCTATTCTCATAATGAGAATGCCATGGCATATAAATAGCTGCTTAAAGTTATTATACAGATAATCACTTCCAGAGGTCACCGGCAGAAAATGAATGAACGACAGTTGAGCTTTGTGATAGAAAGTGCAAAGTAATGATGAGGGATGCAAGCCCAGGGGGAACTGCACAAGTAGTCAACTAGCCTTCTTCGAAAGGTTCAGTGTTTATTTATTTTGTTTACCATGTCTGACTATATCTTTATTTATTTATTTATTTCCAGGGTCTCGCTGGAAGTCCATGACAAACTTAGAAAAGCAGCCTTACTATGAGGAACAGGCCAGGCTTAGCAAACAACATCTGGAGAAGTACCCCGACTACAAGTACAAACCCAGGCCCAAGCGCACCTGCCTGGTGGATGGCAAGAAGCTAAGGATCGGGGAATACAAAACCATCATGCGCAATCGGCGCCAGGAGATGAGGCAGTACTTTACCGTTGGGTATGAACACCATCTTAATACCGGTAGATAGATAGAAAGATATACATGGAGAATATATCACATGCTCTGAAAACCCTCATACTGTAAATCAAAAATTGAAGAAATGTCAGCTCACCCTAAGTACTGCAGCCATGAACTTAGTATTTTAATGAACAATAAAAATAGGATTTAAAAAAATAGCACTAAACTGAAAGCCCATTATTATACAAAAGGTACAGTAGCACATTAACAGGGGGACTTTAGTCCTAATGTCCATTAACAATAATGCATCATATTCACAAGCATTTTTGTTCACACCAACAGGCAGCAAGGTCAGATCCCCATCAGCTCATCAGGAATTGTGTACCCCGGAGCGATTGCAATGGCAGGGATGCCCTCCCCCCAGATCCCCTCAGAGCACTCCAGCATGTCGAGCAGCCCGGAGCCCAGCATCCCCGTCATCCAGAGCACTTACCTGCACAACATGAAGACAGAGGAGACCCGCGTCAAGGAGGAGATGCACATGGATGACAGCAACGGAAATGTGTATGATGACTTTGAGTATGAGGACGAAGATGCAGATTACGGCAGCGACAGTGAAAACCACATTGCTGCACAAGTTGACTGATGAGGGGGGTTCGCGGTCCAGGACCTTTTCAGCTGCACCGCTACCACCACCAACAAAACCTCCACCTGTCCTCCCCCTCTCCACTCACCCACCCCGACACTGAAAGGATAACAGTCCCTCTCCTCACCTTTCTGGTGACCAGCGGCCAAGCACATTAACTTTGTCATACACTGACTGTTACATAAGCAAGAAAGAAAAGTCTTAAACTAGTCAGGACTTCTGCTGAATTCAATACCTGTCTGCAAAGCAGGCTAAAGGAAAAAAAGAAAAAGCAGTTTATAAGCTATGGGTCAAAAAATAAAGACGAAGAAAATAGGATGCCAGTAATTCAGCTGCTATACCCAAGCACTGAAGTCTTACCCTTTGACCTGTCTATTGAAAAACTTTTAAAACAGCTGTTTGTTCTACGACGTTCTATAATATCCTCACTCAGGTACACAGTGCCAACAAGTGGCTTGTGAATGTGTTTTGATGTTTTTGTGCATTTTTTTTTGTAAAATACACCTGACAGAAAGATTTTAAAGCGTCTCTCGAGGGATTTATTTTCTTTATCTCCTATGAACTGTCGTCACATCCTTTATTTCTGAGAACTTTCTGCCATTCATTGCACACCGACACCACATCTTATAGGAAGTGCCAAATTTGTACTAAGTGTTGAAGATAGGTGACCTTTTTAATCCTCTGTGTTTTAAATTAGGATAGTGTTGTGTTTTAGACAATCCCATATGATCCTGGAGTACCAGCAACTTGTGAATTTTGTTGTTTTGTCCTTGTTGTTGTTTTATTGTCTTTAAGGAAACTGTAGGTGCAGTTCTCAGGTGAAGAGAGAGACTTCTGAAACAAGAGAAATACATTTTCTTTTTAAAATTACGTCGATTAATCTGGGTGTTATGGTACTAATAATGTGTTGGACCATTATTAGCAAGTCGGCGCTGGGGATGAAACTTCACCTGTTCCAATGCTCATTCGTGCATATCATCTGAAGTGTTTTATTTTGCATTGAAATTGAACTCTGTTATAGTTGCACTTCTTGTGAAAGGACTTAAGCCGTGGTACTCACAATATGATGAAGCAGTGCCTCCGCTCTGCTGCAGAGATTATGGAGCCTTCCTTTTAAAGCCTAAGGATCTACAACATGAAATGGAGTTCATATCAAATTATTCAAATCATTAATCATAGTTTCAAAATACAAAAGTATTTGATGCTGAAAACCTGTCAAATATGGCTTTCCCTTAAGGGTGCACTATGTTAAACGTTTGTCTTTGGTTAAGACAGGGGTGTGTACCAGTGAGCTGTATGAGTATGACGGACAACATGTCACCCACTCCCCAATCACAGACACAATATTTATTGAAACTATGTAGGTAATTTCATTAGGAAAAGGCTGTATAAAAATAATAATAATAATAATAATAATAATAATAATAATAATAATAATAATAATAAAAGTTTTAATCATTGCCGAGCATGCCAAACCAAGCAGACTCCAAAAGAAACAAACAAAAAACATACCCTGAAATTAGTGCCCAGGTTAATAGAGCAAACATGTGGCATGTAGGAATGGTGCCTGCTGTGCATTGCTGTATATAGGGGTCTACCCAAAAGCTAGTCAGATCATGGCTATCCAGTACAGGTTTTGGATCCACCATCCCATGAAATAATGTCTGAGGGTAATTATATGCTTTATTTTCCTTTTAAGTGTTTATTTCTTACTTTGGAGGAACAATATAGATTTTAAAAAGGTTATAAATATATATTATATGTTTCTGCTATATGTCTCTGGTTTAAAAGAGGAGTCCCAACAGCCTAATTAACTTTGGCAGCCAAATAATAAAGGCAATCTGTATGGAGAAACACAAATCATATACTCCATATTGGCACTTAATGTCTTCGTAAGTATGAAGCACCATTGTCCTGGTAGATAAAATAAAGAAGTAAAATAAAAAGTGGTCAGTCTAGGTCATATACTCATAGATTAGCAACTGGGCATACAATGAATGACAAAACTTCAATCGCACAATGTTTGGAGTAAGCATACATTTTGGTTTACTTTGGTTGAATTTTCATTCCCATTGGTTTTGATGAAATTCTTTTTTTGGTGAACTCACTCTGCTGTCAAAGCTTGGAGTAGCTGATCATATTCTGCATGTCAGTGTTTTGTTTGTATTTGAAGACTGTATTTTTTTCAAACAAACTGCCTCTAGTGTAATAATATTATTAATAATAATAATTATAATAATGGTCAGCTGTTCTTAAGTTAGTAAGTTATGTATAATTTATTTCTCCTTCTTTTTTGGGGTTTTTATTATCTTATGAATCCGCTCAGCAGTGCAGCATTACTTGTAGCAGCTGGTAGAAGTGAGCCTGTTATTTAGATCTAAATGTAGTTTCCTTTTTTATATATTGTTTTGGTCCTATTGACGTCATATTATTATTATTATTATTATTTTCTCAGAAGGAGTAAGTTAAATGAACTGCTGTTGCAAAGGAGATAAGTAACTTTTTCTCTCATCATTCATTTTCATTAACGTTCCCCAGGATTCATTTATAATTATGGCTCTGCTATCCATATAGTGGCTTTTAAAAAGTGACAAATAACCAAACAAACAACAAAGTGACACATATATATATATATATATATATATATATATATATATATATATATATATATATATATATATATATATATATATTACAGATTGCATTATGCAGTGTTATCATTAGTAGTTGTTTTGTTATTTGCTACTTTTAAATTCTGCTGTAAGAATATGAGTGCCAAACTTAAAATGTAATCCTATTGTAAACTATGGTTATGTTAATTTCATTTCTTAAAGCACTCTGTGGACAAGTTTGAAAAAAATGGTTTTGTATCAATTTATGTACAATGTGAAAAAAGAAAAATATATTGTTCCCCATTGTTGTGAACAAATTATTATTATTGACTCTTCTGAGTGCCCTGCTCACATTTGCTGGGATTTTACACGAAACACAGTGGAACTCCATTAGTAAGAACCCATGGCTGTGGTGAAATCTTATTCTATTAAAGTGCATTGCAATCTTGTATGTGAGAATAACACATGCTGCAAATGTTTTCTACTATTGCAACTCCTTCAGTACAATGTAGTGTATATTAAAGGGGCGTTATTGTGTTTAACAAATTATATATATATATATATAAATTTAATTACTGCAGGTTAATATATGTTTGATGCATTTTGGTTGGTTTCTTTCGGTTGAGGCTAATGAGGTTCCACTGGGTTTCCCCTGCTATGAAAGGTGATATGTTTTATTTATGTAACTTAGACCTAGCAAGACTGCTTTGTTTTAGCTCCAGCGTGTGGTGACCAGCCAATCAGTAAACTCCAAGTCAGACAAGAAATGACATTGGAGGGTTTTCTTGGATCTTGCACAGCTATCAGTTTAACTCTTGTAGCGGGGGCATCAAGATGTCATGATGTGATTTCCATCATAAGCACCTTCTCAGATTTGCAGAGTGGACCAAAATCAGAAAAAGTAGCAGCTGTACAAAATTGCTTGGATTTGAAGATATGCAGTAGGCATTCGCTAGACTGCTACCTGCTGATCTGGCTTCTTATTGTGTATCTGGTCAGTAGCTTCATTACCACTCTGCAAGATACAGGTCTGATTAGCTGCTATACCCCCTATTTATTAGTCAGCAGTGGCTCTAAACAGTCATTAGACAACTCCCTCACCACCATCACTGGCATGTTGTTTCATTACAAAAAATAAAAAGAAGTGACAATCAAAAAAAAAAAATATGAGTGGCGCTTAAAACAAAGTAAAAAAAAAAAATACTTACCATCTCAACTTGAAATTAAAAATAAAGATAAAATATGTAAATATAACATAGAGTTATAGATTTATATTTTGTTCATAACACATAGTGTAATATAAGTTGTATATTTCATTTTTTGTTGATGTTATTCATGCCACAATAAAAGCAGGAGTTGATGTACTCTTAAAAAAAAAAAAAAAACAAAGACGTGGGTTGCCACCATCTGTTTTTGAGTTGACGTTTTTCAGTATTATTGCCATTTAAGGCTATAATAAAAGACAGCAATGTGTTCTGTAATCCCTAGTGTTTGGTGAATTTGTGCTATATACACTGTACACAGAACAGTGTACACATACATATACACTTCCCCAAAACTTTGATACAAAAGGAAGCACTCCGGTAACAGCAGCACATGGCAACATGCCATTGGAACTGCTGGTGGCTTTACAAAGCAACCACTCAACACTGCAGCAGATACTGTATTCATTCTCAGAAATAATACCATAGTGCTGTTTACACAGAATGGTCACACATGACATTGTATCTACAGTATCATAGTCTTCATTGGTCTAATCATTGTAATTAGTGAACTATAGTTCCCAAAACCAAATTACCAAGTAGTTTGGCAGACTGTGTAGCCATTTGCTTAGGAGAGGCACAATGTTACAGTTTCAAGAATGCTGTAGTACCACTCTTACCTGCTTCTGCAGGGCAGTTTTGTGATTCTGTGGCAGGACAGAGCAGCAGAACCTCCATCCATGTAGACCTGAAGATATATAGAGTTTTAAGTCATTAATCCTAGCTAGTAACTCACACATTAGTAACTTTAATTGCAAACCATAACTTTATCACTGCATTTCAATTTAGTTTCCACCCCCAAATACATTACACACAAACACTTTCTCCATATACTGTAATGACTACTTTACACCTTTAGTTGTTGGTGTTTTATAGCAATAACCCTATTTCATTTTACAGCAAGATATGGTTGAGTGAAAATGTACAAACTCCAGTACCAATGTACAGTATTTTATTGGCTAGTTAATGGAATAACTTGAGATTTATGTTAATACTTTATATGATAATACATATGATAAGTTTACCAACATATTAATTGTGGTCTATAATTTGCCAACAGTCTACATTTCTACAGATTTAAATACAATATTTATTTTATTACAAGTTATAGTTAATACCTCTCGTGGTGGTACTGTACTTCTTCCTGACCACTAAAATCAACAGTCTTCTTTCTAACAATAAAGTCACGCTGCTGCTGTTGCAACTACTGAGCACATGGACAATTTATAGAATACACTCACATCTTACATCAATGAGTGGCGCTGGGATACAAACTACTGTAACAATCTAGGTTACTAATCCTCACAAATGAATGGAATTCTGGATAGCTGCTGCTACTGTCAAGCCCCATTGAAAACTAAAGAAGCGCAGCTGGTGCTTTTCACACAAGAGCGCTTCTTTCCAGCAGCTGAGCTGCATCCACACAGGCTTGGTTTTGAATCATACGGCACCATGAAGAGTCAAGCCTCCCGTGGAGGGCATACAGAACCAAACTTGGTGCCCAACATACTGCTGCCTTGAATACATAAGAGTTTCAGATTGCAACCATTAATATATGAATGTCATTTTAAAACATGAATAAATAGTTTTAAAAATATAGTAAACAAAGAGCAAAGTACATTCAAAGATCATCAAACTTTAAAAAAATACTGTATATTCAACTATTTTTACCTCAACTATGTGATTCAAATTAGTAGTCATTCTACCCTTATTGTATACCATGGTGAAAGTATGGTAAAATGTATCAAGATGTAGTTAAACACAAGAAATGTTTGAAAGTCTGTTACCATAAGAAACTTTTAAAGAGTATAATGTGAAATAAAATATTGTACTGACAGTGTTACTATGTTATTACAAGTAAATATACTATCAGTAGAGACACTACTGAAGGTTGTAATTTTACACATACAACATGCACTCACATACAACTCTATACTTGGTCATAAATACAGTATAACCATTTAAAAGTAGCCCCCTCTTGTAAAATCAATTACATACTGTATAGTATCACATATTGCCTTGTATCCTGTTGAAGTTTTTCAGGGTGGATTTTAAATACAAAGTTGTGAGTTTGTGGATAATTACGCTAGGGGAAACATTCTTAAAGGGGAAGGGAAACACATCACTTTGTGATTATAGTGTTAAAAAGGTACAAATGCAATGTGATCTCGGGTTTCTTTTTATTGTTTTCGACCGGTATTTTGTCAAAAGAGCTGTTTAAACGCCTCAATTTATCAGCCCATAATTCGCCATGTCTGAAATTCACTTCCTGTGACGTCACTGGTTGGAAGAATCAGTCCAGTGCAATGTAAATTAATGATCACAAAAGCTGTGACTGTCGGACACCAACAAGTGAAGAAAAACACGATTAGAGATTGTTTAGAAGAAGACGACAAGAGTCGAAGGTCTTGATATTCTGTTTATGTTTGTGCATATAATAATATATCTATGGGTAGGAATTTTACTGACATCCAACTGTACAGTATTTTCTCACACTCAACTCACACATATGCACCAATCACAAAGAACAGGTAAACATTTTAATTCACAAAACACTGACATTTATAAAAAGCATGACAATGAGCCAAAAACAGGAAGTGAACTAATACTGCTATATAATTACTCCCTCACATTTTTTACCTTGTGTAAATCATCATACAACTGTATTTTCTTTTCATGCGATGTAGTTTGCTGCACGATCTAAGACGAACATGTTTTTTTCCCCCAGACAAAAATAAATACGTAATAACTCGTGCATAAATTAAAAACCAAAAGTAGCGAGTTTGATCTAATTTCCTCACAAGCCCACAACTTCACACTCAGATCCAGTCATTTTACTGACAGTTCATTGAAACAAGAGCGACTCAGCTCAGCAAAGCCCGATACTAGGCAGTAGAACATGTGATGTATCATGAAAGCGATTGGATGTATTTTTTTTATTTTTTTATTATTTAAACCATAGTAACTTTATTTAACAATTTTAACAAACCCGGAGAGTTCCCACAAAGATCTATATAACATATTAACGTAGAAGATCTTTGGTTCCCAGGTATGTGCATATTCCGACGTGACATTCGCCATATCTGTTAAATCCTCCAGCCGGTCGAGTTATCCAACTAGTGACGTCACTGTCAATATGGTGGAACACGCTAACAGAAAGTGCCGGTTTCTGTATTTTTAAAAGTCGTTTTATTGTATTATATGATACATATAATGTGTTTTGTATGGCAAATGTTATTTTTTATTACTTTGTAAATCATTTTAACGCAAAAAAACACTGTTTCCCTTCCCCTTTAAGGCCATTGCACAATGGATCTGATCATCCATCCGATTTTAACGTGCGTTAAAAATGACATTGACCAATGAAGAACAACTGGGAAGACACATGGATTCTTGCAGTACTCGGAACAAAAGGGAAAATCTAATTGTGTGTGCCACCAAATAAAAAAATTACTTTATGATAAATCCAACAAAGAGTTTGAAAAAAAAGAACACATATGGAAAGACATTGCCGTGGACTTGGGCATGAATGATATGTATTATAAAACATGAAATTATGAACTGACAGCATACATCTATTACAGGAGCGAGTGTTTGAAAAATTAAATATTGGTCATATGGTTTCTGATGCTATGACAACCATGTTGTGTAATATTATATATATACTGTATATATATTTTTTATTATTATGATGTATTGCGTAACAACATTATTGTAGATCTAGTAGAAACGTAATAATTAGCAAACATCTTAACATCCATCAGCATTTGGTGATCATTAAGTTTATACTACATTTAATGTTTCTGTGCTCACAAATTGTATCAGCTGGATGCAACAAAACTTTCTACAGTTAAACAGTTACAAGACTGAAGTTATGTTATTAGGTACTCCGCATCAACTGTGTAAATCTAGTTGTCAACTATTGATGGGGTACTGTGGCAAAGTGGCTGCTGATTAGAAACAGGTGCAGAGGTGATGCAGTACAGAAATAATCACACAGAAGGAAACTGTAATCCGTTTGGAAAAGGGGTTCTTTTAATTATAAACTCCCGGTCTGGTGACCAAACAGTAAACCTCCGGCAATACACACCAATGTGTAAAGCACAGAAGAAACAATAATAAATGGATTGCAGTCCAAATAATAAACACACGTTATCCGCCCCACAATAATACAAAACACAGTCACCAGTCTGGGTGGGTGCACTAGTGCTTGTGGTGGGTGATAACAATTAAACAGTGGTGTAGTGTTGCTCCGGGTAGTGCTGGAACAAGGCGACAGCTCCTGAGACGTGTTAGCCGTCTAGTGAATTCACAAAAACAAAAGACAATTACTAACAACGACAAAACACTCACAAGCTCTCAAAGATTTGTGATTTTCCATCCCCTTTATGCTATCATGCATGACTCCTTGGTAAACAAATGCAGCTGTCTCTACTGTCTGCAGCTGCTACGTCCTTTACCTTCCTGGTCAGTATGTTCCTGTAACAGGGTCTCGCCAACTTCCAGACTGACCGACTTCTCGGCCCGGGGCAAGAACTGTCAGGCTAGCCCGTCCAAAGACTTCTCCTTTTGCTGCTTAGCACCCTCACAGGTCGGGAGGGAGATTTACAACCAAAACACATTGTATTTCTGTCACAGGTACTAACTGAGTTTTGCTCCAAAATGAAAAAATTGGGGGTCATTTTTTACCCTAGTCTAACATTTGAGTCGCATCGTTCGAATATTACCAAGTTGTCTTTTTCATCTTCTGAACATTGCTCGGCTGTGCCCTGTCTTGTCAATGTCTGCTGCAGAAAAATTTGTACATGCTTTTGTTTCCTCCAGACATGATTATTGCAATGCCCTACTTGCTGGGGTGTCAAAGAATACTGTCCAAAAACTCCAGCATGTCCAAAATTCAGCAGCTAGGGTGTTAACCAGGTCTCACTCCAGTGAACATATAACACCTGTATTAAAATCTCTACACTGGTTGCCGGTCAAATTCCTTATTGATTATAAAATTTTATTGTTGACTTTTAAGGCCAGTAGGGGAATTTCTCCCCCTTATATCTCTGACCTACTGTCAAATTACATTCCTGGTCGCGCTCTACGGTCTGCCAATGCTGGTCTTTTAACTATTCCCTTAACCAAGCTGCGAACAATGGGGGATAGGGCTTTCTTGTCCTATGCACCAAGGCTGTGGAACTTACTCCCGCTCGAGATTTCTGATTTGAGTTTCTGAGTCCCTTTCTGTTTTTAAATCTCGCCTTAAAACATATTTATTTAAATTGGCATCCTTTTAGATTCTTTGTTGCTTCTATTTTTTTGATTTTTAATGTTGTTAGTAGTTTGTATTCAATTCTGTATAGGTCATGAGTTTTGTTTTATTGCTATTTTACTTGTTTTCTCTTGCTTTGTTAAGCACTTTGTGATAATCCTTTATGAAAGGCGCTATATAAAATAAAGATTATTATTATAATAAAAAAATTGTGTTCAAAGTTATGTAAGAATGAACAGAATTGAATTAATTTTTTATTAAAATATAAAAATACTGAAACTAGGTATATTTACTACAAAGCCTCCACTGCACATCAGCGCTCTGAAGTACGATATTAACGCCTCTAGTGCGCAGTGGATTGACGCACGACTTTTTCAGATGACAACGGATCCAGTGGGCAAAGGCCTTTAAAGTGAGAGCTCCAGAACTGTGCTTGGTGTTGCTTGTAATAAACATAAAGGAAGTGGCTATCTTTTTTTTTTTTTTTTAAATTTAGTCATTGCCAATTATTATTATTTTTTATTATCTTCTCCCAATTTGGAATGGCCAATTATTTTTAGGCTCAGCTCACCGCTACCACCCCTGCACTGACTCGGGTGAAGACGAACACACGTTGTCCTCCGAAGCGTGTGCCGTCAGCCGACCACTTTTTTTCACACTGCGGACTCACCATGCAGCCACCCAAGAGCTACAGCGTCGGAGGACAACGCAGCTCTCAGGCAGCTTACATGCAAGTTCGCAAGCGCCCTGCCAGACTACAGGGGTTGCTTGTGCGTGGTGAGCTGAGGACACCCTGGCCGACCTAACCCTCCCTCCCCCCGAGCGCCGTCCCCTGTAAGCTCCCATCCTCGGTCGGCAAAGGAATAGCCTGGACTCGAACTTGCGACGTCCAGACCATAGGGCACATCCTGCACTCCACATGGAGCGCCTTTACTGGATGCGCCACTTGGGAGCCCTAGCTATCTTTTTTAGTTTATTTAATCATTTTTGCTTTGTAAAGCAGAGAACAGCCTGGTATGCAAGACAATAATTTTTTATTTTTTTAAAATTATTCTTTAGTGTTATTTCAAATGGACATTCCTTAGGGCTCCTACGATGACAAATGTATTAAAATGAAAATGAAAATGAAAATGAAAGCTGCCTGTTATGTTCAGGGTTTCCATGTGCTCAAGCCGAGTTGTTAGTGCTTCTGGTTTGACGGCATGACTGAAAATACAATACAGAGCATTTCACATTTACGGTTACAACTGAACTGAAATGTACTTTGGCTTTAAAAAAAGAAAAGACCAGCAATGTAGGTGTACGACAGAGAAAAGGTAATGAGACAATCTAGTTTATTTTTTGCAGAAAGTAACTGTAATATTATTACTCCCATTAAAATTTGAACGCATTATATTACTTCGTTATTGACAAAAGTCTTATTATTACAGTAATGCGTTACTTAAGTAACAAGCTACCCCAGCTCGGTGTATGGCATACCTTAACCAATAATGTAAGTAGAATAATTATACTGGGACCGTACTGTGTACAGTATAGCAAATATTTATAAAGATCCACTTAAAATCATAATCCAGCTCTGTCATTTCTGATACAAATAAATCATCAGTCATTTACATCTATCAGTGAGATGGCTTTAATGAAAAAAGAACAGTGCCCCCTTTTAACCCAGAACTGTCAGGATCCATTATATCCAATAAGGGCTGACAGGTCTAGGCTTAATTTCACAGCAAGCTGTGCTTGGGGTTTAATTTGGATTCAAATTACAAATGTAGGTTGGATTGCAGATGGTTTTTTTTTTTTTTTTTACAGAATAACGTTCCTTCCTGAAGCCCAAATTTAACAGAAGATTTCTGATTTCTGAAAATGTTACCTGTGCTGTGGGAGGATCATACATAATACGTGCTTCATTGTGCAAATTAAAAGGCGTACTGTACTTATGAAGAATGTGCCAAGCAGTACTGTGTACTGTGTAGAACAGTGTGTTTTATTTGGCAGTTATTAAGACTAATATTTAAGAAAAACTATTTGACAAAGTGAATAAAAGGAGCTTTGAGACATTGATCTGTGTGTTTTCAGTGTACAGTAAGTTAGTCAATTTCAGGCCCAAGGTTGATTCTCTTTTATCTGTTCAACCTTGTTGAACCAGAAGACACAGATCCCAGGGCCCCTATTTATATATTTTTTCAAAACTATTCCTGTTTGGTAGAACTGCTGAAACAATTTGTCCTGAACCATGGTATTCACAATTTCCTTGAGGGACACTGTCTCAATGAAAGCACCACACTGACTCCTGCTGAGAGACATGGGGCTGGGAAAAGGCTCCCTTGTGACTAGTTCCCTTTATTGATGACTCTTTCTCAGCCATACACTTGCCAAGAAACAGTTTGTGGCAATCTCTGATTTCTTTCTTCCTCAAAGGTGTGCTAACTGTGTCAGTAACAAAAATGCCTAACAGAGCTGTTTCACTGAAAGTCATGAATGCACATCTTTAGGCTTTAATCAAATACAGTACTTGCCAAAGTGAGGGATTTGAACGAGCAAAGGGTCAAACCACCAGCACACACTCAAGTGACCCGCAACAGAATATCTCTATGTTACAATCTGTTAAAACTAGTGGTTTTGCTAGACTGAACTACCATGGAAACTGAACTCTCTTCCACCTCCTAGAGGGTGGTCTCTATAGTCAGTAGACTGTAGTTCAGTTAGCTAGTTCTGCTCAGCAAAATAAAAACATTATTTTTCTATGTTCCTTTTGTGAAACTATTCAATTCTAAAACAGCCACAATAACACAGGCTTTTCTTCGTGTGCAGTCTGAAACCAGCTAGTGAAGGCAATTCATTTTAGTTGTTGACTTAAACTGCTGTTGAGAGGTACTTCATTTCCCTATTCTTCTTCCTATAAATAGATTTAGGGTTACATGAAAGTCAAGTTATGCTCATTTGCCCTCCCTCTAGATAGATTTCCCATGACTGCTTATCCATAAGCTCCCCCTTTCACACAATTTTTTCTCAAATTAACTTACTCCCCTTCCCTGTAGTTTGTCAGCAGCTCAGGGATGGTCTTCCAACATTTCTTTTCATCTTTTTTAATTGTTCAGTGGCATTCATAAACTAAAATGATCTTGCCTGTGTGTTCATACATACGTAGTCAGCCACAGTGTATATTAACCCACCCACGTTAATGAAGTAAATAGTTCCTTCTGTATATAATCTCAAAAACAGAATGCAAGATGACCAAACCATTTTAGGACACTATAAGGGGCCCCCACAGATTCAGCTACCTCCCCCTATATCACATATAATACACTCAGCATTAATCTAAAATAAAAGTGCAGATTGTATGTAATCTTGCAGGTGTTAGCCTGGTGGGATACCTGCATATTTAAAGTGTGAAGTTGTTATGTTCCAAAACAGGAACACCAATAGCACTGTTCAGTTGATGTCTAGGGCCAAGAAGCACATTTCTGTTACCTCCATAGAAATGAAACTCAACAGCCCTAACAACTTTGACAAAATCTCTTAAACTGTGCAGTAAGTGATTAAACAGATACATGGACAGAATCTTGCATTTTACTAAACAAATAAACAAAACAATCCGAATACTATATCACACAACTGGAGCAAAAACCTGCAAGCATAATACAGCTATTAGAGGTCAAGGCAATGACATTAGTGACCTTGGCAATTAATGGTATTTTCAGCTTAAAAGGCACTGAAGGAGATAAATGAGCTGTATTTAAATCTGAATAACGTCAATGCATTCCTATCGGAAATAATGGATTTCCACAGGTGTTACTGGGATTACAGCAGAAAAGCTGTGTGATCAGTGCCTGGTCTGTGTGTTTTAGGAGTGTCCAGTAAGTTAGTCAATTTCTGGCCCGAGGTTGCTTCTGTTTTATCCGGTCAACCTTGATCCCAGTGTCACTCTTTATTTATTTTTTCAAAACTGCTCCTGTTTAGCATGACTGTTCAAACAAAGATTTTTTTTTTTTTTTCCACCTGGTTTGTCCTGAACCCATCTGGTATTCACAACTTCTTTCTGGGACACTGACTTGATGAAGACTTGCCCAGCCATGGTGGCCATCCGAACTGGTGTGTAGCTTTCTAATTCTTAATTACTGAAAACAAACTGGTCTATTTATATATTATATGTTGTTGTTATCTTTTTACTCTTTTACTTTATAAAAGTATACATTTTATTTTTAAAGCCAAAGTACATTTATTTTCTGGCAAGAAGATGCTTTAAAAGAAAAAATTAATGTTATTCCACACTCACTTATAAATTGCAAGAAATAAATTGACCTATAAATTGCAAGAAATCAACAAAATGTGACATTATTTCCATGTTGTTGAAATACAATACGTGTGTGTGCGCTAACTTACAGCTAACACAAGGCCTCCAAGTTTATGTAGTCTGAGATAGCAAAATCAACTGTTAGAAAATACACTAGTCTACATGTTCAAATGAAACAAAGTAAAAGGACCACCTCATATTTAACTCCACTTTTTTACAATCCCGATCCACTTCTACTGACTGCAATATAACGACACCTATAATAGGCCACACCTATGCTGTGTATTGAGGAATCCCAAACGCATCAAGCCACTGCTAACATAACAAATTAATAAGACCAACATGCTGTAACCTACCAACCCTCTGAAAACTTGGATGGAAGATGATTTAAAAGGTGCCGGTAAAAATGTAGATCATAGTGGTTAACTGATTTTGTCCTGTTTCTATATATGTTCATTAAAATGCATATATAATAGTATAAGATTCTGAAGGTGCCAAAATGAAATTGGAAATTGAAAAATGAGCTAAAAGTAAAACAATAAATATTGTCCTCACAATCCTTTTTCAAGAGCTGTGCAATCCACTTATTATTTATAGCTAAATTGAAAGCATATATGACAATTTCCCTTTACTGTGCAACATGTTATTTAAGATCACCTTAGACTTAACTGCAGTCGATAGCACTCAGAGCCACTCTCATGTATATGGAAACAGCATTAAGTGCTAAGCATTATGAATATACTCATATGAAAATATATAAAATGTTTTACACAGCTTAGGATGTTACACAGCTCTGTTACTGTATAAATAGTGTTAAGCCCCCTTTTATCAAGCAACAATTTTTGTTTTAAAAAAATATATCATTACAAGATTTATATAATGTATTTACTTAAAGTATACATAAATAAATTTAATAGCAGGCAGAATTTGAACTTAAGTCTGCAGTACATTAGCATTTGAGTATATTTATTTTGTATGCAATCAAATTGAAAATGTAAATCTAAATACGTGGTACTTCAATTTACTTCTGTTGGTTAAAAAAGTTACAACAGGGCAACAGCAGAAGTTAATCACTTGACTACATGTTTGAAAATAGGGGCATGTCACACAACAACTTCATTCTTCATTGCAGTTCCATTTCCAGAATACAGTTTCATCATTTGATTTGTTCAAAATTGCCTTTGCTGCAGTTTGTTGTATATACATATACAGTACTGTGCAAAAGTTTTAGGCAGGTGTGAAAAAATGCTGTAAAGTAAGAATGCTTTCAAAAATAGACATGTTAATAGATTATATTTATCAATTAACTAAATGCAAAGTGAGTGAACAGAAGAAAAATCTAAATCAAATCCATATTTGGTGTGACCACCCTTTGCCGTCAAAACAGCATCAAGCATTAATTCTTCTAGGTACACTTGCACACAGTTTTTGAAGGAACTCGGCAGGTAGGTTGGCCCAAACATCTTGGAGAACTCACCACAGTTCTTCTGTGGATTTAGGCAGCCTCAGTTGCTTCTCTCTCTTCATGTAATCCCAGACAGACTCGATGATGTTGAGATCAGGGCTCTGTGGGGGCCATGCCATCACTTCCGTGACTCCTTGTTCTTCTTTACGCTGAAGATAGTTCTTAATGACTTTCGCTGTATGTTTGGGGTCGTTGACATGCTGCAGAATAAATTTGGGGCCAATCAGATGCCTCCCTGATGGTATTGCATGATGGATAAGTATCTGCCTGTACTTCTCAGCATTGAGGAGACCATTAATTCTGACCAAATCCCCAACTCCATTTGCAGAAATGCAGCCCCAAACTTGCAAGGAACCTCCACCATGCTTCACTGTTGCCTGCAGACACTCATTCGTATACGCTCTCCAGCCCTTCGCGAACAAACTGCCTTCTGCTACAGCCATATATTTCAAATTTTGACTCATCAGTCCAGAGCACCTGCTGCCATTTTTCTGCACCCCAGTTCCTGTGTTTTCGTGCATAGTTGAGTCGCTGGCCTTGTTTCCACGCCGGAGGTATGGCTTTTTGGTCGCAAGTCTTCCATGAAGGCCACTTCTGACCAGACTTCTCCGGACAGTAGATTGGTGTACCAGGGTCCCACTGTTTTCTGCCAGTTCTGAGATGATGGTACTGCTGGACATCTTCCGATTGCGAAGGGAAGTAAGCATGATGTGTCTTTCATCTGCTGCAGTAAGTTTCCTTGGTCGACCACTACGGTCCACGGTCCTCAACGCTGTCCGTTTCTTTGTGCTTCTTCAAAAGAGCTTGGACAGCACATCTGGAAACCCCTGTCTGCCTTGAAATTTCTGCCTGGGAGAGACCTTGCTGATGCAGTATAACTACCTTGTGTCTTGTTGCTGTGCTCAGTCTTGCCATGGTGTATGACTTTTGACAGTAAACTGTCTTCAGCAACCTCACCTTGTTAGCTGAGTTTGGCAGTTCCTCACCCAGTTTTATTCCTCCCACACAGCTGTTTCTGTTTCAGTTAATGATTGTGTTTCAACCTACATATTGAATTGATGATCATTAGCACCTGTTTGGTATAATTGTTTAATCATACACCTGACTATATGCCTACAAAATCCCTGACTTTGTGCAAGTGTACCTAGAAGAATTGATGCTGTTTTGAAGGCAAAGGGTTGTCACACCAAATATGGATTTGATTTAGATTTTTCTTCTGTTCACTCACTTTGCATTTAGTTAATTGATAAATATAATCTATTAACATGTCTATTTTTGAAAGCATTCTTACTTTACAACATTTTTTCACACCTGCCTAAAACTTTTGCACAGTACTGTATATATATATATATATATATATATATATATATATATATATATATATATATATATATATATATATCAAAGAGCCAGCTGACCAACCTTTCTCAAGGGAGCATGTGTTTGAATCAAAACATTGGAGGTATTTATAAGTGTTTGACGACAACTACTTGTTATTGTTTATATATATATATATATATATATATATATATATATATATATATATATATATATATATATATATATACACACACAAAGCCAAGACCTGTAGCGTGCTTAAGTTAATCTTTACAACCTAAAAAAAAGGAAAAAAAGTAAGCATAATTATGATATATGATGACTTTAAGATGATTTTCAACATCAGTTACCTACAAACGATTTTGCCAAGTGAGAACATCCCACATGACTAAAGGATACTGCTATATGTGCTATAATGCTGACAACAATAGAACCACACAAAAACACACGATTACTACAGGATTTTGCAGTTTTTGGTACGCTGTTTGTCCAACTAATATGATAGGTATATATTTGCTGTTTCAAACTGTACAACTGCAATAGCTTTTTGTGGTCTTAGCATAGGTAGTTGATGAACAAAAGTGTCAGGGATTGGTATGTTTTACCTGTTTGAGGTCACTGAAACAGTTCTGATTTGTGTTCTTCTTATTTTCCCTGTATAAATCCTGTGATTGCATGACTTGGAGCATTATCTACATTTTAAGTCCCTCTTTTATTCAGTGCACATGTGACACCTCGCATGGGACTGGCCCCCTTCCAGTGATGCAATGTCAGATTGCCCTGGCAAACTGCCATCCTTCACAGAGAGACAGCATGTTTCGTGGTCTGACTTCCAGCCACGGCCCATCATTCCCGGTTGACAAATAAGTTTATGTTGGCAAAGCCTCCTTCCTTGCAGTTGTTGTTTTCTCAAATATTTGATCGTCAGATATCTGGGATTAGACAGAAAGCTGTGGAGGCATTGTCAAGTATGATAATATCTACATTTTTCTAGCCTGGCTTCAGTGCATAGGACAAATTGTTTGGGCACTTCAGCCATCATCTGCTAGGTCTAGGTATATGCTAAGCCTTCCACTTGACATTGCAATACATTCATAGTGGCATTTTGTTATGCTTTTTTATACTGTTGTATTTGTCCCCAAGCTGAACTTGCATTCAGGTATATGTACTGTACATGCTTCTGTTTAGAGATACATAGCATATGAACAGATTCTTATCTAATTTATTTTATATATATACTTGCAAACTTCAAACCTGATCCAGTAATGGCAGGGTGATACTGTATATTATTTTCCAGGAAGTTTTGATGTTCATTTCTGTGTTTAATTTTAAAATCAGCCACTATACGATCAATGGTTCTGTAAGCTAATTGAAATGTAAAAGGGTGTTGTATATTACTTTAATGGAGTTTGTGCAAAAATTCAAAATAGAAGCTGTAGCTGGAAATGCAGAGGGACAGCAGAATGTTCATTACTCTTTGTGTTTAACAGAGTTGCCACATAAAAAAAGAGGCTTGGTGAAGCTCCACACTGTCTCTCTGTGTCTTCACGCTTGATTCTGGTAAAGAGGTGGGTGGTAAAGTGGTGTGGCCCACAGAGAAAAGGGACCCCGCTACAATCACCCATCCTCTATTTATTTCCCTCCTCTCTCATCCATCCCCGCTGTCTGCCTTCTCCTTTGGGGGATGGCAAAGTGTTCCCCTTCTCCTTCCCTCTCCCGTCTACCCATTGCTACTGACATTCTCTTTCAACGTATCACAATTGTACGCCTAGGTTGTTTATCTCCTTTTGATGATATAGTTATGGAATCTCTTTGCTTTCTGCCTTCTTCGGTTTTCTCTGTTATTCTTAGTTTGCTGTCTCCTCTCCCTCCAGTTTTCCATCCCTGAATCCATACTGTATAAAGGATGTATACTGATGGCTCTAATTGCGACTATTAAAAAACACATTTTAAAAAAGTTGGGGGAAGATTTAAAGCCAAAATACTTTTTTAACAACATTTGGCCCTAAGTAATAAAACATAAAAGGATGGTAGAATTATCTGTAACATTAAATTAAAAGCTCATAATTTTTAATAAATTATTTTCCTGAGCCTTTAAACTTAAATATCTCTGTCTTCTATGTTACTGCCTTTTCAACATGCTTTGTCAAATAAGCTTTAACCCCAACTTACAAATTCTAGAAAACATTCTGTTCAAACAGATCTTTGGGAATTTTTTACCAGGTGAGGCATCTGTGAAGATGACGCCTGGGCAGCTGGCAGCTCAGTTAAAGTCATAAGAACTCATAATAATGAATATTTCAATTCAGTGTTCGTGTCATTTGTCTCAGTTTCACTCTAAACACTGGGGATACCAATCATTTGAGCCTTTAACAAGACTGTCATAAATTAAAGAACAATGATCAACCCTCGAGACGCTCCAGTAGTCAGTGGTTAGCATGTAATCTGTCTCTGGGAATCTGATTTACAGTCGCAAAGCACCATCCCTGACAATGCACTAAATTGTGTCAAAATTCTGTTAAATCAATTATTAGGAGAGAGTAATATTCCCAGCATGCCAAGGGTCAGGAACCTAGCTTGTCAGGGCTTAATACAAAATATGGGCTTGAGGAATATATGGTTTCCTCTTGTCTAAACTTGTAATTAGCAATGTAGAATCCAATGTCCAGGGTTTACAAATAGCTGATAAACACACATATACTGCTGGGAGGAATAATTCTTATTCCTCACTTGGAACTTTACATTCTGTAGTCCATAGATTATGTGTACTTCATCTTCTTTCATTATCAATTACAGGTGTAAGTAGGCTTGTTGTAGCATTGGGCCCTATATTACAGGGCTTCTTTTATGGACTGTTTTTTTTTTTTTAAAGACTGTTCATAAGCATTCTTTTTGGTCATTTTTTTTTGGGGGAATTGAGAATAAACTTCTAACCCTCTCTGAAACAGCTGAAACAGATTTCATGACCTGCAAACTTTGATTTCATGACCAAAATGAATGTCCAGTCCTCAACCAAACATTCCTTAAAAAATAACTTTTGTGAATAGGACCCATTATGTAATGCTGTATGCTTATGTTTGCTTTAACTGGTGGTGGAACACGGAATATGTGATCTGGGTTTGGGTAATCATTCTAGGAAGGACTGCTTATGATTCATCATTTACATATTGCTTGATGTCTCTATGTTATCTGCAGGTTACTTCTCTATTCAATAATAAAAATACAAAAACTAACTAGCATTGAACTTGTGTGTGCTGAGGTCATAGACTGCCATTTAACAGGGGCCATTTGACTGACACTAGGGTTGCCACCTGGCCCCATAATTCAGGAACACTTTGGGACGGGACGTGGTTTTTAAGTTGCCCTTAAACTGAAAGAAACAAACACGTGAATTGAGCGCGAAACACTTGCTTAATTTATACAGCTTCTTAATTATCTGAATCATTGTAATAATACAAATGTTAAAAAAGCATCTTGAATAAACATGTGTGTAGGTTTATTCAAGATAGTTTTTTTATTTTGTAAAATTAGTATTTCAGTTATCAATATTTAAAAACTGCTATTTATATCCTGTTAATTAGTAATATATAACCCTACTTTACACTGACTCTCCCAATTAAATAATAACCCTGATCAGGTGTTCACGCTGTCTGGTGTCAGGAATAGTGAACAGCTGGTCAGTATTAATGATTTGAGTGGGAGAAGGTGATATACTATTAGAAACTATAAAGAAACTTAAAAATATATATTTTTAAAACTATTAATAAAATAAATAAATACTGATGATGGTATGTATTTATTTATTTAATTTGTTAAAAGCTATTATTGTATTGTCATGCTGCCTTGAGATAATTAATCAACAGAATCAATTTAGCAAAGGTTTAGCACTCAGTTCGCATATTGATGTATTTCAGTTTAAAGGCAACTTCAAAATCCTGTTCTGTCTCTCAGTGTTCCGGAATTATGGGGCCAGGTGGTAAACCTAATTGACACTGAGACTGTATATTTGATTCAGTCATCCATAGCCTATTGGGAAATAAATGGAATTAAAGAAAATATTTTTTTTGTAATCAAGATATTGAATGAAACTCATGAATTTTTTTCTAGTCTGTATATTCAAATTCAATGTACTTTAAGTGAATTGTTGACAAATACTCCTGGATTTCCCTTTGATATACAATTGGTGTTCAGCTTTTGATGTTCTACAGACAAAAGCAAAATAGTATTCCTTAATGTCTTCATCCTTAAGGGTTATGAAGCAAACATGAAATGCAAAAGCTCCTGCACATGACACTAGAATTTGATCTATTTCCCTTTGATATGTCTTCAAGCGCTAAAAAGCATGACTAATCTACCCAACTATGCTCTTAACAAATGAAGCCAAATCACTTTGGTTCACTTTGTTCTTTCTATTATATGTCGAGAGGGAATGCAGAAATATTTAGGTTTCATGTAATTCTGTGTTATAAGCTAGCAAACAAATGAGGCATACAACCTTTCCTTTAAGAAGTCCCTTGCAAAGGCCTAACCCCTTATATTCAGGCATATGAGATGAAAATAAAATGTATTTTGTTTCTTTGCTTGGCATAGATAAGAAATGGGGACAAACGTCTTCATCTTTCTCAGACAGGGTCTGAAATGTAGAGATGGACTGGCTACTATTTGCTTTTAGCTGATTATCTGATCTTATGAAGTCTTTCTGAAGTATAAGAGTTCAAGCCAAGTTTTTCATGGATTTTGGTTTGCCTTTGGCTACTTGAAAGAAAATAAATACATAAAATAACACACACATAAGCTTATTGGTTTGGCAGTTGGAGGAGATCTATGCTGGAGAGTTATCTCCAGACAAAGCCCATCTGATTTAACATAGGGTACTCAGGGCTTGAAACAACACTGAACGAAGGTCTGACAACTGTGTGAATCCTCAAGGGAAATGAATCACCATCTCAGCTTTGTGTACATGGATGGCTCAGTCACCACCATACTTGGCACCTGGATTGGCAACTTCCATGGAAAGACCAAAGAGATACAGAAGGAGTTGAATGGCAATGCCAGTGGATTCAGGAGAAGATGATCTGTGGATATCAAAGTGCACTGGCAAAAGAGGAAGATAATCCGTTCCAAATTCTGCACTAAACTGACAGCAGCCCCTTTGCAGCTTTAAGGAACTGATGTCCTCTAAACTGAGGAATGTAAATTCTTTTGTCTCATTATATCCTGTATATTACAACTGACTGGATTAATAGAGCTACTCCTTTTCAGTACTTTGTTATCCCCACTTAGATTTTAATTATTTTTTATTTAAAGCGTTGGATGGTTTTCTTTATTGAATTCTCATTTGGAAGAAATGTGTTCCTCTAAACCAGTGGTCCTCACGTGTGGCTCTTTGAATCTACTCCAGTTCAGGCCCAACTACATCCTTAGTTATTGAATTCAGGGGCTTTTGACAAAGTTCATGTGACATATGCTTTAATCAGAGTATGGTGATAGATTTTTTTTTTTTTCATCAGCTGCCATTCACTGACTAAGTGTATTTGCTGCGGTGGAGCTCCTGGTGTTGATACTGCTGTTTCTCAGCATGTCTTTCTGCTCTTCAGTGGAAGGTCAGCCAGCTTCATCTTTCTCACAGTTTTATTTTCCAGTGGGAGTTGACATATTTCACTATATTACAAGTCAGGATACAAAGCAGCTATTTGGTAGTTTTAAATCTGGAAAATGTCTTGTAAAAAATGGCTTGGAAAACATTTTTTAAACTTTAAAAGTGTTTTGTTAGCTTTATTTTTGCTTTTTATTCTGGGATACTTGAATACATCTAGACATTTTTGTTTTTTACTTTGCTGTCACCTGCTGTAGGCTCCATATTTGCCATAGAGATCTAATGTTTTTTTTTTTTGACTAGTTAGATTTCAAACATTACAGAAATCACAACGCTGTAGTGTATATTGACATATCCTATAGCAACGGAGTGATCTGATTGGCTGTAAGGTTGTGATGGTTTATAATGTTCTATATTCTAATACTTTACCTGGTAAGCTAAGAAGATACACTTTTGTCTAAAGCTTTTATCGGTTATGAAGGCATTATCCAAATTGTATTTCTACTTGACTTTATTAATGACATCTGGGGCAACCAGAATCACAAATCAAACCTACATATTCTGTTAACTGGCCTAGGCATTCCTTCAAGAACATGGTGTACAATATGTTCTGCCAGAGTCAAAGAAAATTGGATAAAAACCTGCTCATTCAGCACTCTACTGGAAAAGAGTATGTGTTTCCTGTATTTACCATGAACAATACTACTAGAATGTTTAAATGATAAATATACATCTGTTTGAGTGTGTATGCATGCTCTAAAACTGCTCCCCTTCCGTTGTGTATCCCCATTCAGTTGAAGTGTAGTTATGGGTGACCATATATACAACCAGACATATTTTTGATATCTTGAAGGTGGTATGATACAGGGAAATACAAAATACATTGAATACAAATCTTCAGCTGAGCTTGACTCAGATTCAGTAATAATTCAGAATAATGCAGCAACAACTGAAAAGGTTCAAGGCTCCTCATGATTTGTGATCACTTATCTAAAACAAATACTGCATACATACCAATCAAATTATTAGAACAACTCAAACAAGGTACTAATTAGAAACCCTATTGTAAATTATGGCATCCCATAAATTACAATATGGAATGAAAGCTCAGGGCCATGTTATTAAAACATTCCTTCTGGTATTTTTATGTTGTTTACTCCGGGGATCTGAATCATAGCATTTGAGTCA
This sequence comes from Acipenser oxyrinchus oxyrinchus, assembly GCA_030684275.1. Lineage (NCBI taxonomy): Eukaryota > Metazoa > Chordata > Actinopteri > Acipenseriformes > Acipenseridae > Acipenser > Acipenser oxyrinchus. The sequence continues at coordinate 22,595,682 of CM060256.1, read as the reverse complement.
CACCAGAACCATATTTGGAAAACTTTGCTCAGTTCACCACTGTTTCATTTATCAACAGCCATAATAAGAATTAGACGTTCTTTGACAGTGAGGTAGATATGTGCACATATCTGACTCTTAATCAAGCAGATGTAATCATGGGGCATTTGCACTTGTGGTTACCTAATGATAATCCTACTGCAACTGTCTTGAGCAAGTGCCAACATGTTTAATTCTTAACCAAAAAAAAAAAAAAAAGTTTTCATAAGAAACAAATATCTTAATACAGGGACTAGCAGGCTACTACAAAGAGGAGGCATACGTCCTTGCTCATGTAGGTTAATCTAATTATCTTTGGTATACAATCAAATGGAGAGTCTATAGCTGACGCAAAAGGCTATGTGTTATGATTAGTTCCTAATTGTATTTATTTTAGGGGCAAATAGACCTTTCAACTGCCCAATAAGTGAATCATTGGCTTAATCTGTAAACAATTGACATCGGGAAATCAGTAACTAATTGCTGCATATAATCAGACTGACACACTTTAATAAGGCTGGTTCAAGGGTTTTTCAATATATAGGTGAGGGGTGTGATATAATGCATTCAAGAATAGTAACATAGATTTGGTATATTACTTAAGAAATTTAGATATATAATAATAATAATAATAATAATAATAATAATAATAATAATAATAATAATAATAATAATAACTGTATTATTAGTAGTCGTAGTAGTAACTAGGCAAAATGAAAATCTAACATAACATTCCTTTTATAATACTCTTTAGTATGCCTGGCTGTTTTCCTTTTACTACACTTTAGTATGCCATGCTCCCACACAGCCCAGTTTATTTGGCCAAGTACTGTAGCACATAACATGGCAAAGCCTTGGGTGTGCTGGGAATTAATCACAAGCTGACACTTCCCTTGCAGAACTCAACTGCAATCTATCACTCCTCTCACCTTTGGTTCATTTACCATCTGCACATTATTGACAACAATGACTGCCAAACAACCTCATCCTGCAACTTAGAGGCACAAAGCACATTCAAGACTACTGGAGCTGGTTTGAAGTTTGTCTTGTGTTGCTTCCCTTTTCTATTTACTGACAGGGCATCAAAGGCACTGCTTTCTTCAAAACCTATCCCTTTGGAAATCCTAAGGCCCTCCACTAAATCCACTCTGCACATTAATCAATGAGGCTCTTCATTATTCAAAATGACTACCTATCCTGGCTCAGCTAATGAGGAAATTAACCCCAGGAACTACAAGTGGGGGACATGCCTAAAAAGTTTGTGAAAAATATGAGATTAATACATGTTTAAAAAAAGATTGTGAGACATAGATCAGATGACAGTGTACTACAAATATGCTTTAAATGAACTTTATAAAAGATAGAAACAAACTTCTAGCTTGGGACTTCGATAGTTTTTTCTTCAGTAAATCTTAAAATATTCATATTTATATTGCATCTTACAGTATTTGTTGTGTCATTTGCTTAAGCCTTAGCAATTAAGTAAATATTGCTGCCTGAATTACATTGGTTTATTCTTAATTGGTTGCCCTCCAAATACAATCTGCCATTGGCATTATATAACACATGCATTAGTCAATACAGACAGCAAATTGGCACACCATTTAATGAAAGAAAAGAAGGGTTCAGAAGATAAAATGAAGTGATGAGGAGCAGGAAGTGTTACACATGAAGATTACTGACATCAGCAACAAGCTGTTCCACAGCAAGCAGCAACATGATTAAAAAAAAAAAAATGGGGCAAAAAATGTTCTCTGACTGAAAGTGATCATTGAAACTGAAGCATTGTGTGTATTCTAGAACTAGCTACCAAATCAATGAACTAAAGCAGGATATACAGTGCATCCAAATTTTTTTTTCTTAAACTATCCTCCAAGTTGTTTTCCCCGTGAACTAATCATTGAACAAGTGAATATCATTTTAAATTGTATTAATTGATTTAAATCATTGTTTGTTTGTTTTTTCTTGTTAAAACAGTTTAGTCATTGGTTCCTATATGTAGAAATGCTTAACTGGGGCAATAAAATCATAAAATGAATTGTAATTTAAATATTAATGCCCTTGCTGATATTATCACAGCATGTGTTAGCACATTTATATCTAATATAACGATTTCCAAAAGAAAGGTGTTAAAAAGTAATAATTCATAGGTAACTTATTAAGTTCAGTGACTATGACTTATTTAACAATAAATGAAATGGAATACTCCCACCCCTGCACTTTCCTAAAGCTTCGTCTGAGATTCACTCTGGAATTGTTTGTGTGTTTCACAAGTGAGTTCCAAAACTTATATATTTGTATTCCACAGCACACACGAGGACGAAGATAAACAAGTTTAGAAAAAGGTGTTATAAAAAAGGAAATATTTCAAACAGAAAAATACTATTTGAATACAGAATCAAGCCCTACAAAAATTCAAATTTACCTATGAAAATATGTTTTAACAGAACTGAACTTCCAGAGGGGTTTGTCTCTCAAAGAGGCAAAGGCTAAGGATTGAATGCATCAGAAGTCTGAAAAACAACCTGATGAAGTTAAGAAAGTTTCCTAGTCAGTAATAATAACAATAATAATAAAAAACATTGTATTTTGACATATCTAGTATGTAAAGTAGTATGTGGAATGAAATATGTATTTTTATTTATTTAAATGCTGATGGCAGACCCAAATTGAGCAAAAAAGACAGCAGATGCTGGTTTGTAGTCTTAAAGTAACATTGGCTGTTTCAGCTGCAGTATGTGGGAACTAGTCTTAGCCTTTCTATAACCACTAATCTGTTGAGATGGACTGGAAACATTACTGCAAGGGTACTTCTTTATGCTATCCCATTTTCTTCAAAAATTAACTATTTAGAAAAGGAGGGGGGATCACCTTGATTTGCTATAGGGCCCCAAAAGAGTGTCTCAAGCACTTCTTTCAGTGTTAGCAAGGTCACACCAAAGGGACATTACACCTGCCTTTTTACCCCTCAATGTGGGCAGCTGGACTGATACTTCATCGTTCTCAACTGGAATTCCCTATTGAATCAATGACTGCCTTACCATCAGATCTCCAGAGATCCTGAATTATTCACTGGGCTCCAAGCCAGGGTTGGGCCTGTGCTTCTGTACTCTTTCCTGCCAAAGGATTCACCTTTGAAGCATATGCAGGCTGAATTTTTTTGTTCCCAGTTGGAATCCATTTTTACATACAGAATCTTCCCTCAGGCAGGCAACAGCTTGTGTCAACAAAGTCTGATGGCCCTGAAAGCCTTAAATATACACACATTATATATATGTGTGTGTGTGTGTGTGTGTGTGTGTGTGTGTGTGTGTGTGTGTGTGTGCTTATTTTCTATTTACTCATTGTATTATGCATCTTAATGATAAGAGATTAAAAGAATCATGTCAACCCTCACTTCCACAGAAACTTGCAGCACTATTGTAAAACTGAAAGAAAAAAAGTTTCTGAAAACCATGGTTCAAACTTGATCAACACTTGCTTCAGCTTGAAGAGCAAACACAGACTAATTGACCCAAAAAGGCAAACAAGGACACAGAGATCCCAAAGGAGATGTAAAGCCAGTCTCAAGGAAAAACAACCACATTCTTGCTGCTAAAAAAAGGCTGAAGGCCTGCTGCAACTGAATAGAAACACAACATTGCTTTTTCAAGCTCAAGCTACCTGTTGCATGTAACCTATTTTTTTCTCTTCATTTAAAATCACTAAAGCAACAAATAAACTATAAGTATAAAAAAGGATGCTATTTTGTTATTAGGTTATACAACAATTAAAAGGGAGGAATGTTTGTTTTGTATCAGTGGATATCATGGATGACTTGTTTTTATGACTCTGGGTATTATGTAAGAATGCAATGGTTACCATGGATTTTTCTGGTGCCATGAGGATTGAGTTAAGCATCCTTCTGCATGCACAAAATAACTATCTTCATTGAATGACAGATACATTTTCTTATTTTGCATTTGAAAGCACTAGTTCTAACAATTTTTGAAAAGGTGAGAGTGGATAATAAAAACAAGAAATGCCTGTTGTTCTTCCTGTGGCCATGAGGTTACATAAAAAAGCTTGTATTGTTTACAACAAATGCATTACTTTTTCATTAATGAATGTTCTGTATTTTATGTTGAAACATTTTTCAACATAACCATGATTATTTTTTACAGTATATTTGTATTCACACTTCCTAGGTCTATATCTGCTGGTGAATAAAACTAAGCATATATCACAAGAAGCAGAAATTAACTGATCTTTCCTCTTGGTCCAGTGCATTGATGGGGATATAAACAATGGTGGTCAGATACTACATTGTTTTAATACATGTATAAATGTCCACCTTTTTAAAATACACTGCTTCCTTGTTGCTTAACAATCCATAATTGATGACTAGACCATGTTGACCATGTTGACCATATTTTTAATTCAAACCAAAAGTTATTTAAGTGACAACTGCAGGCCACAACGAGTGTACAAGCACATAACAGAGTAGATAAAATCTGAGGTGAAGTCAAGGTTTTAGAAGTGAAGATGGTTGTCATCAGGTACACTTCATGCATCCACTAGTTATATAGTAGTTATTTTATGACAAGTGTTTTGGTTCATCCTTTTTTCAAGCAATCAATCAATCAATTTTATTTTTATATAGCGCCTTTCACGACAGGTCGCCACAAAGCGCTTTACAGGGATAAAAACAATACATATTACAAAAGCAACAATAAGCAGTAAAAAAAGAACATCATACAAGCAAAACAGTAAAATATGTTAAAAATAAATTTTAAAAAAAGGTAAAAAAAAATTGGATATATAAGCTATATTTTAATTTTAAAAATGTGTTTTTAATCTAGTTTTAAAAAGAGCAACAGTGAGAACAATAGGGAAACAAGAGAATACCAGCTCATCTAGATGAGAATGCCAGGCTATAAAAATGGGTTTTTAGTCTAGATTTGAAGGCATCGGCTGATGGGGCTTCTCTAATTGTGATAGGCAAGTTGTTCCATAATTTAGGTGCCATATAACTAAAAGATCTACCACCTGAGGTCCTGGATTAGAACAATCATAAAAAACACTTTCAGTTATGTGAGAGTCTCACTTCAACTGAACAGCCATTCATCTTGGCAACAGGCTGCTGTCGCTATGCTGTCAATAGACCCCACCATTTTGTGTTATCACAGACTAAGAGGACTTGGAATCCCAATGAAGGACTGCCTCTGGTTCTTGGGTTGCAATATGAAAATGAGTTTATATAAGGCTATTCATTTGAAAAAGTGTAGAATTAACAATGAAGGTCCTGTATTTCTAATGTATTCTATACAGTAGGTCTGATTTACAGCATTTCACTTGGGTTTGCTATCAGTTGCTTAAAATTGAATCCCAGCATGAACAGTATAACAGTTTTACAGTCAGTGCTTGATTGGTAAGATAACAGTTTTAGACTGAGATTATGTTTCATTGGTGTTTTAATAAAAGTACAATGCCAAAGTTGCTGTAAGGATAGCAGATCCATAATTAAAATGTAATTCCAGCAAGTGTTGCAACTTTTTACCCCCATACAGTACATGAAGGAATTTGACATGGAGAAATTTGAGGAATAGACCAAAAACACCTAGAGACTCTACAGCAACACAGTGCAGTCCTGGCTGCCCAGGACTTTGTCCCTACACCCTTTTGACAGTTTTATGTTTTGATGTGTTTTCTAATAATGCATAGCTGTAGAACACCTGGAATGCAAAATATTTTATTTAAAAATCATGTATGAAACCCCAATTATAATCCAATGTTGTTTAGAAAATGAAAGTCCAGTAGGACTCCTTCTAGCTCTGGGCTGCCATGCTACTGCGCTCTAAAAGCACTATGCCAAAAAAGCTGAAGATTGGATTATGGCCTGTCGCAGTTGATTATTTTTGTCAGCATGCTGACCCAGGGTGCCCCATTTCTTGTGTTGTTCCTTCTGTTTCCATTTTTCATGTCATCTAGCTTTTCATCTTGTCAATCTGCTTCTGACTTCCTGATTAAAGTGTCTGTCACGGGAGCAGCCCGGTCTCCAGTCACTTGTTTAATTTGTTCCTCATGGCGCCCAATTCAGTTATTCATCTACTCCAGCTGTTCCCAAATGCTTCTAGTGTCACTTTTCATGTGTTTGAGTTTAACCTCTATATCTGTGTACAGCGGTATGAATTGTTCCATTCACTGTGTTGACTGCATATTGATTCTACTGCTTAGGCTCTGTTTTGCTGTCTTTAACAGTGCAAGTCTGCTCAGTGCATTAAGATTTTTCTTTTTTTCATATTGAATTGGTAAACGTCTATGTTCTGCTGTACTGTTTTCACCATCTTAAGTGATGGGACAAATGAGATTACAATGCAAATTTCTTTCAAATGGCCCTTGTAAAGAATATCATTCAGGAATATTAATATTTTAAAGTGGGGTGATTATAAATTATAGACATTCTTCAAGCTTAATTGTATATAAACCTTTTTTGAGCGATATAGATAAATGTATTATTTGAAGTTCTTAAACTAGGTTTATTATGTATCGATATTTAATTTCTTAAATATTGATACATAATATAACATAACATAACCCTAACCATAACATAATATCGATGTTATTTTAAACTCTATCAACATTGCAATAATATATATATTTCTACTTGTTTTTAATATAAATGAACAGTTCGTCATTTCTTAATTCCAATCTAATTAACAGCTAGTCTTGGTTTTCTTGATTGGTACTTCAAACTCATATAATACAGGATTTAAACATATCAATGAATACTGATTGATGTTAGGAGTTTGCCATGTGTTTCTCCTTATTCGCATGCAACAGAGATATTAAAATATACTGCATAGTCAATTTATTTTTTAAATACTACTATTTATGAAGCATAATGATGTATATGACATATTAGTCAATAGTTAAAATGGACTAGCTGAAAGATCTTTGCATTTCTAGGTTCAATCGTGTTTCAATGTGGTCGTTTTTATACTATCCTTATTATAGAAATTCCACCAGGTACAATATTGATGACTTTATTAAATATGCCAAATATCCATGACTGCTGAACAGTAATAAAATGATGACTAATACCACATATATATAAAAATAAACAGATTCAAAATAACATTATGCAAATACAGACGTTATAACATATTCCTTTAACTGCAATTTAAATAAAATGCACACTTTAAAATAAACTATCACAGGATAAACAAAATGTGGTGGTCAATCAGTTCAGACAACACAGGCCATTTATTTATTTATTTGCATCTGGAATTGCTTTTGAACCTTGTATGAAATTGTTTAGACAAATGGGCCAACCCAATTTTTAAAAGGTGTCATCGGAGAACATTAAAAAAGATCATTCAATCATACAAAACAGTACAGATTGTAAAAATGCATGAAGAGAAGTAAATAATCAGTCTACAGTGTAGATATCCATTCAGTTTGACGGAATTCCAGGTATATTTTGTCTCTATTTACAGGTAGTTTTCAGTTGACATGTTTCAATTGGGGTTTGTATTCCTTAAAGGGTACATAAGGACCTTTTTATTTTATTGTGTTACATGTTCCCATGTGTTGCTACAACTGTTTACGTAAGGTGTGTGTATTGTTTATTTATTTTTTTTTACCACTTTTTTAAACTTTTAAATTGCATTCCCTGCCTCAAGATGGCTTCACATGTACCTGCATGGACCTCTCAGAACTACATTTCCCATCATCCTCCTGCTCACTGGTAAATCCATCTCAGTTACAAATGTGAACAGGATGATGGGAGGAGGATGATGGGAAATTAAATTTTGAGAGGTCCATGCGGATACATGGGAAGCCATTTTGAGGCAGGGGATGCAATTTAAGTTAAAAAAGTAGTCAAAATGTAGAAAAAAAATTAAAACAATAGACACACCTTACGTAAACAGTTGTAGCAACACATGGGAACATGTAACACAATAAAATAAAAAGGTCCTATGTACTCTTTCACCCCACTGTTGCCTGATAAGCATTCCAGAAATACTGAAATTTACAAATATAGCCTTTTTTTCCTCCTGAAAAGTACTTTAAGGACAACCCTAAAGAATAAATAACTTCTTAGCAATGAACAATTTAATTTACAAGAGAACTACACAACAGATTGGCAAGCATACATGCTTATCTTTAGGTTAATTAACATAGGTTATATAAAAATCAATCATTATAAATTAAGCTGATGTATTCTTGTTTTGTTGGCCTTTCTCACTTGTATAGGTCACTGAATCTTTGTTTTTCTCATGGAACACAGCAAAATTTAGGCCATGAGCCAAAACCAGCCTTTTAAAGAGTTTAAAACCCTTTCCACTATCACCGTTTCTGAAGTATTAGGATCTGTCAGACAGAATCAAGAAATGTGAATAAGGCTGGGACAATTGTTATCAGTGCATTAACCAACACAAAGCATACATTTTGTGTGTCATAATCTGGGGGAGTAGCTATGATGTAAAAAAATATTGTTGTGGTATATGGGGGTTGTTTTTATGGAACTTTTATACAAAATGTAAATGTATATCATTATGTAGTAAAAGGAAATCACTATTAAGCAACAAAAAGAGAATAAAAACAAGTGAGACTGAAAGCTTGCTGTCAGCCTTTTGTGAAGGTCTATTGATATTTAGACTGATTATCATTCCAGCTGCTATAAGAGAAGGTAAGCTGCTGTCACATTATCAGAGCAGTCAAGCAATTATAACAAACATCTATGCATGGAATCTCAAGCTATTTATTTTTCAAGAACTTAGACAAAGTGTAACACTTCTAATCAGCTTTTAATGTAAACTTTTATTTTTAATCATGTGTGATTCAAGAATAATTATATTTGGGGGACTTGACTAGTTGTGGTGCATTTAGCCTGTACACATACAGTATTCATTTTATATAGATAGACCACGATGTACCACTTGTAAATACATTAAACCCCCGAACAGCGATCAGAGGCACAAAATTATCATTCAAACATCCATGGACCTTTTACATGCACCTCTAAAGGTATACTGCAAAATAGTATACTGCATTATCTGCAAGAAATGCAACCAACTGTACAGTTACAAAGCATTCAACAAATAGGGAACAAATGCTGCTTGGAAACAAAGGGAACGTGAGTTTATATTCAAACTAGGAACTTTGGGAACTTATTATTATATTAGAACATTTATTCTGTCTAATGAGTTTTATAATATATGTTTTTACAACATTTATAAATAACAAGAAATGAGTGGATATAAGCAGATAATGTTTCATGAACTAAATTCATATACATTTTTTCCTCTTATTACTAATAATAATGGAATGAAGAACATTTTATTTATTTATACATATTTATTTTGAGAAAACAATCGATAGTGTCCATTGTTGCTTATGAAGATCCTGAGAATAAACATTTATTATGGCATTGCAATCACTCAGGTGAAACAATGTCTTGTAATTTGCCCAAACATCAATATTTTCCAACAAAACCTTCAGGAAGTATTGTAAGGTCACACGTTCATATACATTTATCTCTAAGCAGAATACATAATAATAATAAAAATACTTAACATTTTAAAAAAGCAACAACAAAAAAAAAAAACATGAAATATCATGTTGAAAAAAAAAGCGAAACGTTTATGGTTTCTAAAGTATTTTATAATGCTCCCCAAAAAGTTCTGAAAAAAGGGACACCAATTCCAATTCTTTTGTTTATTTGTATAGGAAGAGAGTCAAATACAGCCAAAAAAAAACCCTAATCCTGTGGGGAGCATCCCACTGAAAACGTTTGGTCCTTAAAGGGTTAATGAGGTTATGGTCTGGTTAAAGAATTAATACAAAATAATGCCCTTCTAAGAAAAATGTAGCTTGGCTATTGCAAAACGAATGTCATAAAGACCTTAATTATATGTCCTGATCTATCTTAAATGAATACCTCAAAAAAAAAAAGTTGGTTAGGCTGGCAAGATCTAGCTTGAAGCCAGCTCATTGTTGTTACAACTCTTCAGGAAAGTTCAGGGAAATTTAGTAATCATTGGACCAACATACAGTATACAAGCCAAAACTCCTCTAAAACATAGTGAACGATGTTCTTCCTCAATTTAAATTTTTCCCAGCTTGGCTCCTTAGAAACCATGTTATATTCACATCTGGGGTCCATAGGGCATTTCTCCAAGGTGTACCTTTTAAAATGTGTGTGTAATGAACAGAAAAGGCGGGGTTCTGTGAGCCCCTGTGGAATCATGAATGTACCTTGTTGATGAGAAGTGAAAAAAGGGCTATTTTAAAACTAATATACGGTTCCATTTATGTGCCACAGGAACTACGTACAGTAATGTAGGCCTCTGGCCTAATCAAATCCAGATGTGGGGAACAATGTTAGTTTATGGACCAAGTGCAGGTGTAGGAAAAGACATCTCTCTCTGCAGTGCCTTCATTAATTTGGTGTTTCCTCTGGACTCCAACCAAGAATGTTTCAATTCATTTTTTACAATAGCATTGTTCTTCCATGAATTAGGTCATCCAGAGAGAAGCAAAATAGGGTTTACTTTACAGCACTGTATATGCAGAGATTATAATGAATAAGGGCAAGTAAGCAGCGACTCACGTGGGATTCAGGGTCTAGGAAGAATATTAGAAGTGCGGGCTTCACATTGCATTTAGCGTCAGTTAAAAGTGTTTCCATGTATTGGGCCACAAATAGCCTTCTTGGAACTATGCTAGGGCTAAATGATTTTTCACGAAGACAAGTATAAACATGAGTCATTAATTCAGAGGCTGTTAAATTGAAAAAAGTGAGTAGACACCATCTGATTAATATATTCCATAAAACTATTACACACATATATATATATATATATATATATATATATATATATATATATATATATATATATATATATATATATATAGATATATATATATATATATATATATATATATATATATATATATATATATATATAGATATATATATATATATATATATATATATATATATAGGGTTGGTACATAGAGCCATTATCTGAATCCATTATTCATATTTGTATTCGTTTATGAATTTGGGTGTGCATTCGTCAATCCGGAAGTGGGCAGGGGCAAAAGAGAAGTTGTTTAAACTTGTTTTTTACACTTATTTACACTGTAAAAATATCCTGAGTGACAAAACAATGCAACAATGTGCAGTTTCTAATCAAAACACACATGCAAACTTCACTAATACTGTTTATAATATATACTGTGCAGTACAGTCCTGTATTTTGACACAAAGCTCTGCTATAGATGGGCTCATTGTTTTTGTTTTTTATTTTTGATGACGTAATGTCCCTTTAAGCTTGTTCTGAGCCAACATCATTTCTTAATTAAACTCTTTTTTCTTCACGTAGCTTGAACGACAAGTTTGATTCACTGATAATCAAAGATTCACAAAACACAATTAAGAGAAAACTTGCATAACAGGTGAAATGAGTCAAAATGGTGATTAAAGCAATTTAACATCGCTCGCTTTTTGATTTCAGTTTTATTTAAAAAAAAGTTGCCTTTAAAAAAACAAAATAAAAACAATCATTGTTAGCAGTCAAGTTACGGGGGTCCAACAAAAGCGATCTTGTTTTACAGTCAACACTTCTACAAGTGTTTAATTAAGAAATTAGGTCAGCTCAAAACAAACTTAAAGGGACATTACGTCATCAAAAATAAAAAACGAAGAGCCCTAACTATAAGCAATGGAACCACAATAACCACTAACAGATTGTAATGAAAGAAAGATAATGCAGGAAGGTGATTTTTCAAAATCGCTTGTACTATTTGAAATGGAACAATAATGAAAATATACACAATATTTTTAAGGCTCGTGGCCTGTAGAAATTGTCTTTATGTGCAATTATTTCCACAAATGTATTGTTCCCACGTGCAAACCAATATCTCTGCATGCATGCGTGCAAGCAAAATTCACAATACATATAATGTGTGTATATATATATATGTATATACTGTATATATATATATATATATATATATATATATATATATATATATATATATATATATATATATATATAATTGTGAATTCTGGCTTTATCTTCATGGAGTGATATGAAGGATGGCAGGTGAGAGTGGAGCACAAAGGCAAGATTAGAGAGGGTTGAACGAGTGGATAAAAGACTGCATGGCAGGTGAAACTTGCTGAAACAACTTAAGGGTATTAGGAGAGAACAAAGTAAAATGGCAGAATATGGGAATAAAAAACAAATGATTTAAAAGTCAAAAAAAAGAAAACAAATGAAGGAAAAACAACAAGATAATGAAAACAATGAGAAAATAGGGGATTATAATATAACTGAAGAAAGTAATGCTCTAAGGGCCAGATATTCAAAGATTAATTCATGCAACTTTTATGCAACTCTGCTAGCATTGCGAATATCTTGCATATATTCTAAAATTTATGAAATTCAAAAGGGGAATTTGATCATATCGCAAGGCTGTGTAAATGAATACAGTTCAATGAATCTAAACAGGAAATTAATCACAACTCAGAGGTGAAAAAAATGTTCAAAACCATAGAGATGGCAACTTTACTGAAGAGATTACAGCAGAACCTCCCAGTTACAAACACCTTGGGAATGGAGGTAGTTTGCAAGTCTGAAATGTCTGTAACTCTGAAAATCAGTTTTAATAAATACAGTTTTTCAATATTCAAAATGGTTCTAAGTCTTTAAAAATGTACTGTAAATGGAAAAATGTGAATAAAGTGAGCCAAGGTGCTTTAAACTGAAGTTCTGTGTCTGGGTTTGATATTTCTGCCACTGACCAGCCTTGACCAACCACCTGCCACTACGCCATGCACCCTCACAAACGTGAATATTCTCCCATGCACGAACAAAGCTATACAACTATAACACAAGCACACAATATGCAACATATTTGTTGTGCATGCAAGGCTGGGCTTTGCACATGCAAGCTGTGCAGCTGTGCATTGTCCCAAGGGGTAGAGGGACTCTATGCTCATCCTTGGCCTCCATGCCAAGGTTAACATGTTGTTTAATTTTAGCACTTCTAGGTACATTTGAAATCATTACGGGTTGCCACAATTAAAACATAGGGTGCCCAAAGATTAAACCTATGCACGACACCTGAATGCCTAAGGCAGGTACTGAGAGCTTGAATGGGAGGCAAGGTCTGCCGACTGAAGTAGCATGCAGGTTCAGTGATGCTCAAATACACTGGCTTTCTACTTTTTAGTTTAATCCAGCTCACCACACAGTTCACTGAAATAGGCATTTGCTTCCAACAACAATCTAGTGTGGAATTTGTTCAGGCAGTTTCACACCATTCCCTTGAGTACATGAGCACACATTAAACTTAGAAAAGTATTGAGCTGAATATGTAACTTCCAGCAAGCACAGACAGAAGCTACACGGCACTGTGACCTAGTGACATCACATTACATGTATGACACTGAAGGGACAAGGACTTGAACAATTTAGCTCACTCAGGAATCAAAAATCAATTGGATCATAATGAAAAACAATAAAATGAAGAGATGCCTGCTCCTATAGTACTCAGACATACCATGTATTACAAGTAAATACATTCAGAGCATTACGGTATAACACAGCTTTCAAGATAACATTATGCAGTAGCTTTGAAATACATTGGGGTCTGTTTTAATGATAAAGCAGTGGTAGATCTAAATACAGCTGCCCTTAACACTATTTATGCTTGTGCTTTCTCCTCGGGGTAATTTATTAACACCACTTAGTACAATAAAAATACAGATGATAGAGTTTAAGGGCTGCAGTATATAGATGCGCTTCTGTTTGGATCATTAAAACAGACTGCATTTTGAGTAGAGTTATTAAATCTGGTAATTAATTAATTCAATGTAATACTAACCTGACTTATACATTTACAATATAATAACAATGCATCACCCTGAATAATTCTAGCAGAAACAGGCTTACTGGAAATGGCAACACAATGGATTTGTGACAAATATCACAATATGCTTCAAAACTTTTATTGACATTGCCGATTGTGTTTTGAGTATTTATTTTAAAATGACTAATAATACTGTCACAAATCACTTGTGATCGTATTAACAATTAACTAGAATCCTAATGTCAACACCTACATTAAATATGTATTATATTACAAGCCTATTTATATATTAACACCTGTGTTTTTTTCATCGATAAGTCACTGAAATGTACTTTCATTAAACTGTTGATGATTATCCATTTATTATGAATAAATATTATAGACTTGATATAACAGTGTTTGTGATTGTAGTAAATTGCATATTTTATGTTATAATTGTCCAGTACCTTTCAATTAACAATTTTGTTCTCACTGGATGAATTCAATAGAGCACTGAAACAATTGCTTTAAAATATAGAAAACTTACCACAATGGTACCATTCTACCATGGCTCATTCATTGCAAAACAAGCATGACTAAACCTTGTGCTGATCTTCAATGGCAATGTTGTGATATTGCAATGGTACAGTCAGCACTTGCCGTCACAGATGAGAATGGCGGTTTTAAGAAAGGTCCACTAGACTATGATGTTGAACCAGAACAAAGTCTCTAACGCCATTATACCAGAAATAATCACTAAAAGCACATACGATAACATGTATACAGTTTATGCTACAATTTAAAGTCCCTTTCACACTGGCACTCCTATCCGGGTCCCGACCCGGGTTCTGTCTACCCAGGTCACAATCCCGCGTAGTGTGAAACCACATACACGGGCCGACCTTAGCTCGACCTGGGTCACCAGCGACCCATTTCAGGATGTCGGTCGACACACTTTGACCCGGGTCGAACGAGACAAAATGCATGATGGGCGTTTGTAAGCGGACAAAGTAACAAACAACCACACCTTGTGAAGATTTCACTTCTGCAAGGAACTTGCAAACCATTTCTGTTTATTCTGTTGATTTGAGACACACCATGACCCAGATTGCTGCAGGGGTGGTGTGGAGCGATGAAGAAACATTTGCTCTAATCAACATTTGGGCCGACGATTCAATACAGAGAAGCTTGGATGGAAGCGTCCGTAACAAGCACGCCATCTAGAAAGCCTGAACAGATGAAAAGGTGGTCATGAGAACGTTACTGCTTCTGGGGCATTGCGTACACACATTGTGTGCTTGTTTCTGTCATCCAGGTCGACCCTGCTTCTTCAAAAAGCAGTGTGAAATCGCGTAGCCGACCCGCATGACACCGGGTGCAACCCTGGTATACCATGCCAGTGTGAAAGGGGTTCAAATTACAGTACTGGAAAACAATATTCACATATGGTTCTGTACTGTATATAAATGGTATTTCAACAAGCAGTGAAAACACATTACATCAAAAACATCAAACCTAAAGCTTTCAACATTGAAAAATACAGCAATGAAAAAAAAACATAAAAAAGACTGAATTATACATACAATATAAAGTGCTAGTGCACTTATGATACGAGCAGTAGTGACAGGTAGCACTTGCTTTTACTTAACCAAATGCAAAATCAGTAACAATACAGTAACTTTTAACTTTGTTTAGTTAATTAATAGAAATAGGAGGCTGTGTGGTCCAGTGGTTAAAGAAAGGGGCTTGTAACCAGGAGGTCCCCTGTTCAAATCCCACCTCAGCCACTGACTCATTGTGTGACCCTGAGCAAGTCACTTAACCTCCTTGTGCTCCGTCTTTCGGGTGAAATGTAATTGTAAGTGACTCTGCAGCTGATGCATAGTTCACACACCCTAGTCTCTGTAAGTCGCCTTGGATAAAGGCATCTGCTAAATAAACACATAATAATAAAAATAATATTCCGGATAGCTTTTGAAATAGTAAAACCTATACAGTAAAGCAAGAAACAAAAATATCAGTAGGTTACTTACAGTTCAGTAGTTACTGACGTGCATTCCCACGGCTTCTTGGTTGTTGCAGGATGGATAAAGGACCAACAAGGAATATAGTATTAGTGTAACAAAAAAATACAGACGGTTATATGTAGTATTTTGTAATAGAATCAATCTGTTACAGTGCTGACTGATGCCTAAATGAGAGTGGCGGTTTAATAAGAGGCTGATAAACAGATGCTGACTGTACACTCATTTAATGTTATGATTAGGTACACAAACAACAATGAATTAGACTACATTTAAGAATATGGTACCGTAAGCTTAATTGAGGCAAATTAGTCTTTAGTTTGACACTAGACATAAACGTTACATTTTTGCCTGTAAAAAGGTCTTTGCCTTGCCTGTAAGATGACTGTTTATTGCTTGAATAATTTCCTGAGGGACTGGAAGTAATGAAAGGACACTTCTGTGCTTGCTCTGTGCCTTTTCAGTTGGGCACCACTAGCAAAGTGGCCAAACATAAACTACCAGGACAACAACTGTTTGTCAAGGTAAAGATTGTGGAGTCAAAAATAAAGGAAGCATACTCCCAATACAAACAGTTACAGTATTGCTAAGCCTAGCAACTGTACTGTTTGTACAAAAAGGCAATTTGTCATGTTTGCTAAGGCAATACACAATGGGATTATTATATTGAAAACCTGAGTAAATTTACTTCACCTTTCATCAGTGCCTACCACCGAACAATGTGGAATCCACAGCAATGAATAGCACTCCTTTTTCAAAGCATTGTGAAAACAAGAGGTATTGTTGGAGTCATAATGTACACTGACATTTGAAAGAAACAAAAGAGAATATGTAGCTCCAAAGGACAAAGAAGGGAAAGGGGATTACAAATAATGGCAGGGCAAACTAGTTAATATCAGCCAGTGTGGAGTTAATCTTTAGACTAATACATATGATGATAGTTTCTTCTAGTCCTAATGTAGGAGCAGGGGGTTTGTTTTCTGAAAATCTAGTATGCCAAAACCGAGGATAAGTGATTTGGCTTTTTTTGTCAGCTTGGGCCATGTTGGTTTGGGAATTGAAGGCTATGTGGGTGAAGTATCCTTTTTTTAAACCACACGGTTAAAAGAAGATACTTCACTCACATAGTCTTCATATCAGTTGAAAAACATGAACACAACAGCTTTTGTGGTGCTCATATTATGATGATGTACAGCTGACCTACTTATTTATTTTCTGTCTCATCAGTCCCAATTTTAAAAATATGCAAAAGTCACAAGTGAAAAATATGCAAAAGTGAATCTATTCTTGTTAGTAGCTGTTTTGCACTGCCTCAGGCTGTACATGTGCACAAAATACAACTCAGCCCTGTTTGATTGCTGTTGTGAAATTGTACACTTATGGTCTAGTACACTAGAAATGGCAAACAAGAATATAGTTTTACCCTTTAGTACAGGACTAAAGGTCACTTTTCAATGAGTCATTTGACAATAAGTCATTCTCTTCATGTTTAACTCTATGCACCCTAAAGCAGCTGCTGCATGAATTCATAAAAAAAGTGTTGAACACATGTTAGCCTTAACTACTGTTTTTTCCATCAAGATAGAAAACACAATCATAATATTCGTGGGACTTGTTACTTTACTTTTTTAAATTATTTTTGTAACCACCGTTTATACTGTAGATATGTTTGTTAAAATATTGGGCTCACTGGTTCAAAACAAAAAGGCATGATGCTGCTCAAACCAAGACCCTTCCCCTGCCTACTGGCTGTAACTCTCTTTCTAATACCTGTCTAACTGCATACTAACTAACTACAGGGTAAAAAAAAAATTGCAAATGTCGCAGGTCACGTGGCAGAGAATTCTCTTTGTACTGTATTCGGGACTACGCCACATTGAGATTGATCCCAAGGAAAATATATTTCAGGCTCGTAACCCTTTACTGGGGAGCAGAGCAAATACCAACAGTCATAAAGTAGGAAAGACCAACCATAAAATCAAGTTCAAATGTTTATTACAGGTATGACCCAAAATAGAATGTTCCAGACAGTAAAATACTTCATAAAAGAGAGAAAGACGCGTCCTCTTTTTATGAAAATGAAAAAGAAAAGAAAATCACCTATAA
The DNA here is from genome assembly GCA_030684275.1 of Acipenser oxyrinchus oxyrinchus. Classification (NCBI taxonomy): domain Eukaryota; kingdom Metazoa; phylum Chordata; class Actinopteri; order Acipenseriformes; family Acipenseridae; genus Acipenser; species Acipenser oxyrinchus. The sequence continues at coordinate 22,577,686 of CM060256.1, read as the reverse complement.
TTAAGATCTAAATAAAACAAGCTAGCGCTAGCAGTACAGACTAAAACTTTCTTCCTTTCAACTTTAAAATATCCTTTTCAGCAATCCAGTCTGAGTGCAAGGAGCAATAACCAGCAGCAGGATAACTATAACAAAATAAACAAAATAAAAAGGCCAGTAGAGCACTAAAGAGGCAGACAGTGCACATGTAAAAGTCAATTAATAAAATCCGGCAAAACAGTCAGTTTAAAATAGCTACAGTAAAATCGTTTTAAAATAAAGCACTTATCTTTTGCAAGGGAGTGGTGGGATTAATCCAGGCCAGCTCCCTTTGGCAGCATCATATAGCCTCTCTGCAGCAATAGAATCCTGGGTCTGTCTGCTCCTTCGTCCACTTGGCGCTGCAGAAGCTCTGCTGCCAATCAAGTGCGTCCCCGTCTGTAGCTAAAAGAATAAGAAAATAAAACTGCAACTGTGCTTGATCGGTCCATGGCTCCTGCGGTCAGGTCCCATTCTTAATTGTCTATTCCTCATTCCCGTTTCACCCATGGTTCCTCTTCCTGGTTCCCCCTCTCTGTATGTGTCTGTCGTGGCTCCCACAGTCAGGTTCCGTTCTCAATTGTCTCTTTCTCATTCCCGTTTCACCCCCGGTTCCTCTTCTTGGTTCCCCATCTCTGTCTGTGTCTCACTGTATGTGTCTATGTTTTCCTCTAAATCATGCCCTTTTTAAACTAGTGTGTCGGTTGGCAATCATCTACTTCACGTGCGGGCAATTCCGCGATTAGTTGCAGGGCGTGTAGATAAACAACAAACAAGCAAATTCAAAACGACAGTGATCACACAAAATTGTAAACTTGGCTGCTTTTCTGCAAAGGAGAATCCGCCCCTAACCAATAAGTCATCAGCAAGCGCATAAAAGCTCAGTGTGTTATTCTTTCATGTCGCTTCTTTTTGTTTCGGCTGCTCAGTCAAGCGCTGGGAGGCTGAAACGGGAGTTGAGCGCTTAGATCCTGGAGGAAGGGCTGCCGTCAGCCACAGATTTCTTGAGGTTTCCCCCTAAAAAATAAAAAATATGTGAGTAGGGGGTTTTCCTTACCCGAAAGTGCTGAGCGGTTCGTATTTAGTTCTCTGGGGGTGAGTGGTCGGATTGGGCAGGCTGGGCTCTCTCCTCCAGTGCAGTCATGCTCTGGGGGATGGGCCGTGCCTCAGCTGCTGATTTTCATTAATTTCTGTTTTCTTCGGAGGAGGATGGGAGATTGAATTTCTTCTGCCCGGTGTGGGCATTGAGATGCTACGTGGCTAGAACAGGAGCTCTGTGTCATACTGACCGGCTTTTTGTCTGTCATGGTATACGGACCCTAGGACAGCCCCTCTCAAAGCAGCAAATGTCACATTGGATTGTGGACACAGTCTCAACTAGGGTTGTCAAAAATACTGATACTTTGATACTATCGCGATACCAAATTTCAAAAACGGTTCTGAGCTTCATTAATTATGCATTCAGTAATACCGAAAAACAGAAAGTATCGGAGGACTCTGTACTTGTATAATGAAAATTGCGTGTCTGCGTCCTTCATGTAAAAGTCGTACTAAAAAAAAAAAAAAAAAATCTTCCCTTTATGTCCGCGCAGGGACACCATACACTCCAGGTGGAAACAACGACAACGAGACAGCCAGGATTCAGAAGTAAAAGGTTAAGGTGGAAGGCACACAAGCCCAGCGGCCCGCGCTCTTAGAAAAAGAGAACAGCAGGAGTGCTGTGTGGAAATAGGGCAAAGCAAAAGATCCATCCAAGCCCATATGCAAACGGTGCTTTAAGACGGTACAAACAAAAGGAGGCAACACCTCAAATTTAGCGAAGCATTTGGCGGACAGGCGCCCTGACCTCTACAAATAATTCAGACAGGTTAGCGACAGCGTAGATTATTGAATGAATGCATCACATAAATACGTTAAAAATACATGTCCTCAAAGAAAACGATGAGGAAATGTGAAATTAAGAAAGCAAGCTAGCTAATTTAGCGCTAATGTGTACGGTGTTGTGCTCTACGTTGGAGTGATAGATAGTATTTGCCTGCCTTCACATTAATGTTACAAATAACGACTCTAGTTATCTGTCAATGTATCAAACACACTTCACAGATTTCTCTCTGAGGTTAGTCTAGCTTTATTGCAGTCGCCCCCGGGCTCGGCCTTCTAAGACGTAGTACACGAGAGCGGTATATCATAGGCACATATGGTTGTCACTCTTGGAAAGGGGCGGACTGTGGCTTTCTAATTATACCCAATATGGGCATCTACGTCGGTGAGAATCTGACTGACTTCTTCACGCTGTGTGAGAGAGCACTGGATGGAGCAGACGCGCAGGATAGCAAAGAAAACAAACATTGCCAAACAAAACAAAAAAAGATTGCGTTTCCCTTGTTTTTGATCATTTTCTTCTTTTATCTATTATTTTGCATTTCTTCTGTTTTCTATAGTTTTGTTATAAATGGCTGTAACTTTTGTTCCGGTGTTCCAATTTTAATTCTTTCATTTTAGACATGTTCCCAAGACCTTGAAGTTTGATTGTAAAATACGTTTTTTTCTACTCAGAGCACTGAAAAAAATATTTGACAGCAAATGTTCTTTTTTTTCTAAAAAGCGTATTTTATTTTCATCCTGCCATTCGTTAGTTTTTTGTTTATTATTATTTATTTCTTAGCAGAAGCCCTTATCCAGAGCGACTTACAATTGTTACAAGTCATCATTATTTTTTTACATACAATTACCCGTTTATACAATTGGGTTTTTACTGGAGCAATCTAGGTAAACTACCTTGCTCAAGAGTACAGCAGCAGTGTCACCCACCTGGGATTGAACCCACAACCCTCCGGTCAAGAGTCCAGAGCCCTAATCACTACTCCACACTGCTGCCCTATGTTTCTTTACTAAGTTTATTGGGTATCAAATCAAACAATGGATTTTTTTATTTTCTGAACCCCCAGTTTGTGCTGATTTATTCCACATATGGTACTTACCTGAAACCCCTGTAGTCACAGTTATACGCACAAATATAATAACAGTAAAAACTTTTTTGAGAACTTTTCTTCGTCAATAATGTACAGAGCACTCACCTGAATCACTTAATAAAAATCTCAAATTCGTCCACTTTGTAGTTTTACTTCATCCTCTTTATTTCACTACCAAAAACAAGCAGAACTATTAAAGGGCCAGTCAATTATAGTCCTACACAAAGATTTTTTACCTTTATTAAAGGAATGTTCTCTTATTTTGCGTGTTAAGGTTTTTTTTTTTTTTTGCCGTGGTATCGAAGAGGTATCAAGTATCGTGAAACTGAACTGGTATCGTATCGAAGTTCAAAATTCTGGTATCGTGACAACCCTAGTCTCGACTGCGTATGATGGTGCTAGCTTACCCCCACCCGGGAGGGGAGCTGCACATTACACTAGAGGGTTGGCTAGATCTTGGGTCCTCTTTAGAGGTGCCTCAATGTCTGATTAATGTAATGCAGCTAGCTTGGCTACGCCACATACGTTCTCCAGATTATATCACCTTAACGTGATAGATTCTTCCTTGCCTTCATTAGGCACGAGGGTCCTTGAGGTTGCACGCTCGCACCAGTAACCTTTGTTTAAGTGGTTCTGACACGTCCCTTGTGTGCTGCCGTTCCTTCTCCCTCACGATGGTTCTGGTATATATTTCCCCATACATAATGTTTTGGTGGTCGTCTTCGAATTGAAAGGGAACGTTAGGTTACTTACCGTAACCGTAAATTAATGAAACGGCTCTGTCTTAGGGAAAAAAAAGCAAACTGCCCCTTTTGTTCCTGGCAGGAATACTGAACAATGTGACCTACTGATTAGAGGACTGGCACCTGAACTGGATTAGGCTGAGCGGACAGTTGAATTATGTACAGATAATTCACACATGCAACAACAATCGTTTTGACGTAAACATAGCAATGTCCCAGTGGAAAAGGACATTAAAACATCAAAGGTCTGTGAGTTTTAAAAAAGGCAAGATACACAAATGATCTCATGAAAGTGGCTATATAGCAAAGTGAAAAAGACTATATCCAAGCAAAACTGAACATTTTGCGCTCCACATCGAATGCTAAACAAGGAACTGTCACTCTGTTAAGCAAAGCTGCAACTCCGGGACTCTGCCTGAAAATGGAACCAAGAAGAAGAAGTAAGCTGCAAGCGAGTCACTACCACAAGCAACGAGACTGAGGCCCAGCTGGAGGACTGCCGTAAAACTTACAGAGACTTATTAGACAAACCAGTCTAGGTCTGCTGTACACCCAAACCCACAGTATCCAGAAGAAACTGTGCCCTGCTACCTGCGTAGCTAAAAGATTCAGCGAAGAGGACAGAGTGGACGGGCACTGTTGTGGATCCTACACCGAGGACTGAAGACTTTTTTGCAGCTGTTTGTTTATTCTGTCGAAAACTGAAAGCTTTGTTGCCAAGTTTGATCCAATGTAGGATTGAAGACTTTGTTACGGAGAGGAGAGTTTTTGTGAAGTAACTATAAGTTTTGATGAAGTAACTATAAGTAATCTACCTTAGAATTTCTTTAAAAGTAAACTTGCCATATACTTAATCTACATACCATTAATAAGCTTAATGTGATATATTCTAAGATTGTCTGCATCATATCAGTTGAGGCTGTGATTGTATGTGAGCATGTGTGTGTGAGCAAGCTACTACGTCACAGCTTGCTCGAGTGCTACAGTTTGTGTGTGAGGAGACAGACGGTGTCATATTTCAATTGCCTGCTAGCCAGCATGAGTGGAGAGAGATTTTTTTAATTGTGTTTTGTGCTTAGACTATTAGTGTTTATTATTTGTGTGCTTAATAAAATACATTCCTTGTGTCTGTGCGTGAATGTGTGTTCATAGTAAATCCTCGATCTTTGTAACACGTCAACAATATTGTTAGTAAGAGAACTAATCAACCCAGATAAACATTAATTTATCAATTATTGAATTGTTCCCACAGTATAGAGAGCTCAGTGAATACCTACCAATAGGCCGTCATATCCCATACGTAATGTTTTGGTGGTCATCTTCTCTTTCAGGGAACCAGGGTTACGGTAAGTAACCTAACGTTTCTTAACTTGTGCATGCTGCAATTCTTTCTGTATTCATTGCCAACCTCTTTCCTTTTGAATAAAATTAAATCGAGCAATCTTTCACTGCCTATGGCTAACTAGTGGTTTAAAACAATGCTGGAGACGTGTGCAATAGACCCCATTCGACCAGATGTTCAAGTTCTGTTTTTTTTTTTATGACAATTAAAAATACTACAACCTAAGCTCGCTAGGGCATTAAAAAAAAAAAAAAAATCCATACAATGCAGTTATCACTAAAACAAATAAAGGCATCAAGAAAATAATTAATACAGCAAAATGGCAGTTTCTTTTTGGTCACCAGTGTACCGCATTATGTATGTTTTAATGAAATTGTGCATGTTTTATTAATTAATTTCTTTAAGTTAGGCACTTTGCGGAGAATACATATTTAATCAAAAAGTTGATTTATCATTGGCTATCCTTCATATCTCACAACATACAACATTTTTTTGCATATATTGTATTCATGGCAAATGGTGTTTTCATCACTGACAACTAGTAAAATAAGTGACAATATGGGGTTTATGGTTACATTTATCTGTGCCACCCCTAGTTTTCACCAGTGACCTTTCTGTAATATATTATAAACTACAATACAGTATAATAAAGTTACAAAATGTTATTAAATACCACCTTCTAATAACGTTAAATATTTTGAATATGAAATATAACCAAATGTTTATATGACCTGCTAAAATCTTTATTAACTGCAAATGTTGAACATAGATACAAATAAAAAAAATTAAAAAAACAAGACTCCACTTAGGCTGAAAGCCAAAACCTAATTTACTCTTTATTGTGGAAGTGATTACTCTGTGGTTTCTTCAGCTGATATGACAGGCCTAAGCTAATGGAGTTGTAATGTAAGGTAATGTATTTCATGACAGTGCAATTAATTACAGAAAATCATTGTAAATCATTTTTGTTGGTTTCTAGCCTGTCACTAAACAGATTTAATAATTCCCAGTTGACTTATTTAAGCTATTCAATTATCCATTTATATAAAAAAAAGAAAGAAAAAATGTGTGTAAGTGTTGTGTCTATTAGAATACAGTGGTTAAATACACAAAGGTGATTTAGGGTGGAGTGGTCTGAGAATGGAATATTCTTAACATATTTTATGAAGGATTTTAAAAATTATAAACTGCACAACATAACTGATTGCAATCATAAAATATGAATTAATGTATGCTTTCCTGTCCTGTACTCATAATAGCCATATGTGCCCGCTTCTAGACTACAGGTCAACGGCAAAAAAGATGTTGGAGAAAGCCTGAAGGTTGCACATGAAGTCAAAGTAGACATTTATATTTTGTCCTTAAACCTTTGTTGATGCTTGTCTTTTATTTAGTCGTCAGTGCTATTAATTTGTTTACATATTGAAGTGAAGTGATACCTAAATGGAGGGAAAACATGCATACTCAACAAGTGTGTAATGCAGGAAATATTTTATGGGAGATTTTCAGATCAATTCAATGCAATGGACATCCTGTTTTCATGTAGCTTTTGAGAGACCATAAAATATACCTCAATCCCATTTTTTTTTCTTTTACATGACTATTTTAAAATGATAAATACAGAATATAGATATTTAGAATGTATCTCGGTGCTTTTAGGGCTTGAAGTTTGATTTATGCTACTGTAAAAGCCAGGCTTGTGCAGTTGCTTTAACCTGTGTGTAGAAATTATGAGCATTTTCTAGTGAGGATTGTAGGATGAAAAGAGGTCATTCTTAGCTGGATCAGGAATTGATGGAGGAAAAAAAAAGAATTTAAATCAGAGATCAAAAATGTGCAAAATCACATGTTTGCAAACCTGGTTAAAATACCTTTTTAGTAAAGAAAGGAACACTATGTGAAAGAAAACAAGGAACAAGCAAAGCACAAATACTGTAGAAGCAGTAACACACCTAGAACAGAAAAGGAAAAGATTAATGTTAATAAATATATTAGCAGTTAATATATGGCAGTTAATAAATATGTTCAAAAAATGAAGGAAAATTATTTTTAAAAAATCATCAATTCTTGTTTTTCTCTCAAGGACATTCTATCACAGTGTCATAATTATTTAGCATAGTGTTAACATTTACAGTGTTTGTGATGTCTCCCTTTTCAGTTGAGTTTGCTATTTACTGTACAGTTCAATGTTTCCATTGTACTTAAGTCATTGTTCACATCTGCTCATTTTAAATTGGATTAGGTTTATTTTGTGGATGGCCAATGTATTATGGCTGAGTATTACTTTTGTATTCAAAAGCTTTAAAAGATTTAATTTAGTAATTTATTTATTTTTGCAACCTAACCTTGACACCATTTTTTTTTTCCTCAGGTTTAAAAAAATATATATATTATTGTCACTATGACTTATTTTATGACTGTTACGACCACTTCGAATACTGTTTTAAATGCCTTAACTTGTATTTGCGCAGACTACCAAATTGAGGTATTTATTATTGTAGGCCTATGTATTGACATATCTAAAAGTCCATTGAAAACAATAAACAAAGACAAAGTATACCTTACAAAGTCATAGATTTTGTGCAGAAATGTTTTTGATAACTGCAATATGCAAGATATAATTTAAATATCAAACTTACCTGCTCCCAGTGGAATTTCGTTGTGTACAGTTTAGGCATGGAGGGTAGTTCAACTGACATTAAACCAGTGGGAGTGGGTTTCCTTAGAGAACAGTGGGCGAGTTAATTTTCTTTAGTGTCTTTATATTAAATAAAAGATACATGTAATGTCATTCCTTTTGTTGTGTGAAATATGAGCTCCAAACTTTGGCCAGCTATGTTAAACAATTGTTTTTTTTTTGTTTGTTTGTTTTTTAAAGACTATGTTATATATTAGCATGTGTTTTATCTGTTAAATTATTTTGAGACAGAGTGCTGTTTTGCCATTTTTGTTTTATTTAAAAGCATTTCTTTGTAAGCAGGGCTCATGTTTAACAAAAATCTTTTTAATTTTGTATTTAACCTTAATCTAACTTGGAAAGGTTCAAGAAGATAGCACACCTAACAAAATATCAAATATAACAGAAGAATCTAAAAAGGATACAAACAAGTACATCGTTACTTGAAGCTGTAGGATGTATACCAACACAGAAGCTGTTTAATAAACATTAACACCAGCAGATAGGCACCAGCCATCACAACCTTCTAAAAATTGGTCAGATCTTTGCATATTTCCATATGAATGTTGTCTGCACCAGTCATTAAAAGAGAATACCATTTTATTATCTTTATGCAGACCGTTCCTAAACCATGCAGTGTATATTATGGTCTAGGTATAGTCTCTTTCCATTCAACCAAAAAATCACTTCTTGTATTGTAGATTTCCCATATCCAGAGGCCAATATTGATCAGCTGTCAGACCCACAGGTCGAAAACAAATTAAAATAAGTTTTTGTCTTGCTTTTCCAGTTTTTCTTACAAATCATCATTTGTTTTTTTCACAACCTTTAATTTGCATTTATCTTCATTTATATACAGTAGATTATCATCCTGGAGCCTCAACCTCATTGGAGCCCCTACAAGCTCTTAGAGGTGGCCCTTCTTTTCAAAAGCTATTGATATCTTCTGTAAATGCACAGCTTTATAAACAGCAGTTACACATCAAGAGTGAAAATATGTTTGCTTTTTAGGGTATTTTTCATCTACTCACACAGGTTTTGATGTCCCGTTCTATCAGTGACATCTGCTGTGCATTGTCCCCACTGCTCCTACAGTACATTGTCTGCCATCATGATACTGTGCTTGGCTCCAGAATGTTTTCACCTCAGTGATTTCAAACAGCTCACTTTAAGGACTCCTCATTAAAACAGAATGCAACATCAAGTTTGAAATCACCCTGATTTTCAAACTATAAGTTTGACGAATGTCAAACCCGTTTCAACAAAGTTTCTTAAAGTTAGCTTCTACTCTGAGCCGTATCCAAATTTAATATTTCATACTGTCAAGCAACTAGTTTTATGCAAGCATCCTGTCAGTTTTGAGATTCCCCCTCAGCACCTCTGGGCAAGACACAGAACCAACAACTTAAGAAGTTACTCCTCTGCCTCATCATCATCGAATATATACCTGCTGCTTATTTGAACTGGCAAGCTCCTTCCCATCCATAGCAGATGTAAACTTATAAGAGGCAAGATATTGTCGTACTTTGGGCTGCACTGTAAAGTAAGATTGTGGTTTCATGTACATTCATGTAATTGGCGGTATTCATTTGTTTAATTTAACCATTGTCCTCAATGAGATGTTGACATAAAACAGCGATGCCATAACATCCTCACCCTGATGGCCTGCTGTTGCTGCTTGCTAAGTGTCATTGATCTGCAGTGCATTGCACTGCAAGATACACTGGACATTATGACACTGAAAAAAAGCTATTTATATATTTTTTAAATTTGTATGGTTTACATTTTTTTTTACCTAAGAAATGGAAATGGAAGCCTGTTATAGTTTTTCTAATTTATTTTCCAGACAATCAACAGCTATCCTGACATTTTTTGTTGATCCATTGTCAGGATGCATAAAACTTTGCAATAGTCTTTTGAAGTAACAGACAAGCTTTGCTTAATATATAGAACAGCAAAACTACTGTTACATCATCATGCATTGTACCACTGGACAACATCCAGGTATTGGGATTTGGGGGAGGACAGGGTATCTGAGGTGTGACACAATGATTAAGCAATGTGCTGTACTGTTTCTATGCATACTCCTAAACTGCCTCAGTCATTTTAACATGCGTGATAGTACCAATTATACAGTATTTATCACCTGTTCTGACCTAACAAGTTAGTATAGCACCACAATAGAAAATGCATTTTAGAATACGAATATGAAGTTGTGAGGGTGACAGGATATTTTATACTTTCATTATTATTTTTTCTGCTCATGTAGAAATGAGAACCAAGCACTCAAGAGGCATTCTTTGTGTATTAAAGTGTTGTGCAGTGCGGAGGGGTTTAATCTACTAGTTCATGCAGGTCACAGTGTACTATTGCAGAGGAGACAGGCTATGGCTAAAACTCACACTTAGTCACAGTAAACAGTTTAATTGCAATGTTGTATTTGGATGTTGTAACTCAGTAAGTGTGTTACATATATGTACATAAATACACAAATACATTAATAAACAATAAAAAAGAACAAAAAAAGAAAACATAAACATACAATAATATTATTTTAGTGTATTATGACCTAAAATGTTTAAGACTATTATACAAGTATTTTTTTTTTTTTTTATTAAAGGATAAAGTAATTTTTTCTGGATTAAAAAAAAAAAATAAAACAATAAATTTGACATAGATCTTTTTTTACTTTACCAAGTGTATTCATGTTTTTACAAACAATCTAGTTACAGGGATATGGAATAGCATATGTTAATTCTAATTATGCTATAAAATAACTAAATGGCCTTTAAAATATTATTTTTATTTTCCCTTCCCATATTTTTATAATTCCGATGTTTCGTAAATACTGTTTCAATGCCTTTCTCTGAATGCGATATAAAATCTCCTTCTGTTTACTTTTCTAATTTCCTGGAATATTGCCAGGAAGTAGTACAGTACGTTTCCGTTCCTTCTGTTAGAAAGCATGTCACAGCTCACAGGATCATACAGAAAGGCAATTAAGCTTAGAAGTAGTTTGGCAACCCCCACAATTAATCAGAATAAAGTTGCCACGTGCGCTACTTTTTCTGTAATATGAAGCATACCTCATGTGATTGGCAACTGAGGTTTAGTCAGTTAACTGCTGACATCTGGTGGTGAGAAATACTCCATATGGATACCTAGAGTTTATACCCAGCAAGTCCAGCAACAGGATGTAGAACTAGCCACCACAGCCCCCTTATTTTTTATTTGACAATATTTACAGTTTACTATGCTTTATTGTATGTATACCATATATTTACCATGGTTATGACTTTAAAATTAAACTGGCACAAGCTTATAAAATAAGATATGAAATACTTATGTATTCAGCTTCCTATTGCCCTATGTTAATACTGCCCCATCTAGATAGAATAGTTTAACAATACCTTAATCCTCATCTCATCCATTAGATACAGACAAAGCATTTCTCTCCTCTGCTTGTCATCTTGATATGAGAAAAGAACAGAATTCACAACAGCCTGCACCCTGTAGACAACTAAATTCTGTGCACCGTTTTAGCTAAGGCTGGTATTAAAACAAAAGTTTACAATGCTGCCAATTGCTTGGTATTAAAACATGCAAGGTGCCACACAAGGGGATTTTAATGCTTCTCTAATGCAGAGCCTTGTAGAGGGTGTGTCATTTTAACATGGAATAAAAACACATTCATTCAAGTGTTGCAGAACCTACATTAGGTAATGCAGCTGATTTTTTAAAAGACATCTTTGAAGTTACTCTTATGCAATGCGCTTGAAGACTTACTGTAGGCTTAGTATAAAAAAATATTTCATACAAGCATATTTAGCTGGATATTAATTTAATTGGTTTAAACTTCATCACATGACCAAAAACAGATTGCCCCCGTGACGCTGCATTCGGTCAATCATTTTTTTTTTACAAACTCCCTCAAATTAACCTGGCTTTTTGTAACATACCAGTTTGTCTCAGTGATATTAATTTGCTTGAGATTTGGGGATTTTTAAGGATTGGATCTCCATGCTCAACAGGATTAGTCTTTTTTTTAAGTTTTATGGTCTTTTTCATTGTACATCATGAGTTGGATCCGTTATGATAAAGTCAAATGTCAGTAATACAAGCAAGAAAAATGAATATATTAAATCAGATATATCGCGGTCCTGGAGTTGGCTCCCCATTTTTACAGTGTAACTGCACATGCCTTAGCTGCAATATACATAGGCAATTTCACTTATAATTACTGTTCGTTTTATTTCGTACTGCACATCACAAACAAAAATATACAAAACAATTAAAAACAAAGCATTGATATAATTCTGTTATCATATACACACGCATTGCACAATAACAAAGAAATTAAATATCTACTTGCTGAAGCGGTTTTTATTTTAGCCAACGAGGTGTTCACTTGTGGTAGCAATGCACTAGCAAAAAATCACAGGGCAGTGATGTCAGCTCCCTAGCAACAAGTCTATTCTTTCAATGCAGTGGGTCTGTGCATTTGAGAAAGGAGAGGAAGACTCATGAAATTAATTGAAGACTTAACTTACCCTCTGCAGTACGAATTAAAACAATGTGCTGCTTTTTATACGAAAAATGAGAAAAAGAGTGTTGAATAGAGGAATTTATTTTGGACCCTGACACCCCCAATACAATAAAATGAGGGAGTGGTTGTACAGTATTTGTTGACCTATTTGTTTTTCTATGGCTCTCTCGTTATATCACGGCCCTCGATATACAACAGATTTATACAGCAGATTGGACCCCGACACCCACGATATAGCGAGTGGGTGTTGTAGCATATTTACTGTAAGAATATAAGTCTATTAATGTTCAATTATTATGAGGGCAGGGGGGGGGGTAAAATAGACAAACAACAAAACATCATGTCAATGATACATCTGTAGTACACAATATAAACAGTTAAGAGGATCACTAAGTTATTTATTATATTGAATCAACTGCTAAAAAACCTTTAGGAATCACACATTTGCCACATTTGATGCTGATCATATATATTATCATATAATAGATGTATCCCCCAACTCAACAGCACACGACCATCATGACAGTAAAAATAGACATAATGAAGCGTTCTTAGCTTTGTGTAAGTTAGTGATCAGCAGATGTGTCAGCTGCACGAAGAGCACGAGCACAGCATGTGGTTTTCACTAACTACTGTGAGAATAAATACATTTTTTCTATGGGTAAATATCGGGACTTTCTTCCTATGCATCAGGATGCGGGACATTTGCTAGGAAATCGGGACTGTCCCAACCATGTAGGAACTGTTGGCATGTATGTACAGTATCAAAAGGCAATAACAAAAACTACCTACGTTACAGCAACTAAAATAATGTTAAAACGCACTCATGACAAGTACTTGCATTGTTGCACATAACCTCATTGATAAGTGCAACAACAATAGATGGAACATACCTATTTAACAGCTTAATCTGCAGGAGTTAATTGTTATTAATCTTGGCCTTTTTTCCACTCTGCTCAGCGGGTGACTCGGTGAGTAAAAGTTCCAGTCTTTGGCTCTGGGGCTGTTTAAAAAAAGCTACGATGGATTTTTAGTGTCCTGTCTTCATTTCTTTTTTCTTTAGTATAGTATGCACTTCCGAGGATTATAAAAAATAACAGCAAATTAATGATATTGACATAGTTGATTTTCATTGGTTAATTTGTCTTGCTACGGGGCATACAGCACTACTGTTGGATGAAAATGATGGGTAAGTGGACTCCAAGCCTGATCCACTTTATACAGCATAATCCGGCTCCAGTGAAACCAAACTCCATTCCTTTTTTCTTTTTTCTTTTTTTTTTTTTTAAATCATGTTAATACAATGTGCTGCTGATCTTACGGTCTGAAGTGCTAAGGCTGAGATTTTTTTAAAGTCAGTTTGCTTAAAAATGATGCAACATTGTAGCGGAGTGTCCCGCCCCTTTGTATTATTATTAATATTACGATTGATTGTATTATTATTGTTGCGGCGCGGACAAAAGCCGCCACCTTTATGTGTTATTGTTTTTGTGTGTTTTTAGAACTTCGTGAAGGTGTGTGTGATCAGCTAATGAGTATTTAATTAGCTAACAGTCGCGCATCATTTTTAAACTCGTGCAGACTCTGGCCGAGGGGTAATAAGATAATTACTAGCTACTTAACCCCTCGGCCAGAATATAAAAGACCTGCAGCTTCACGGGGAAGAGAGTGTTTGAGAGGAGGAACGAGAGTGGAGAAGAGAGGTAAACTGAAAAGAAAACGAAAACAAAACTAAAATAAATCTGTGTCAGTGAAGGCTACTGCCCAGCCTGGCCGATTTATGTATTATTGTGTTCGAGATTTGTTTTATTTAAAATATTTATTTTCGCTCTGGGAGCAAGTGTTTGTTTTGTTTAAACCTTTATTTTGTTATTTTTGGAAAATAAATACGACGCAAACGCCATTGCACCCTACCTGCAGTATCTGTTTCAGTTCCTGCTTCTGGCCTGACGTCATGACACACGCCATCCTGTCACAAGCATACATTTATCATTTTAAATATTTTTGTTAATTGTTAATTCAAAATTTTTTATCGGGGGTAATCCCCATCAAATCACACCCTGCTTGTAAAGTCTGAGAGGAAAACATTGATTGGCTGGGCTATCAGTCACTTCAGGCCCTACTTTTTTCCTCATAAATTCGAGCACTGGACCTTTGACACACAGGTGGGAAAATGTGGTTGTTGCTATATATGATTTAATTAGATGAGTGAATTATTAGCTCTCTTTTATGGAAAAAAAGGTACAAATAACAATGAAAAATCTAATCAGGTCAGTCAGAAAAAAACAGCATTATAATGATGCTGTGTACAATTAGTTGGAATTTAAATATACACCTAGTTTCAATCTGAGCCATTTATCAGATAAAAATAGCCAGCAACACGAATGCTGTGATTAATGAGGTGAGACTTCAGCTAATTACTGTTTCCTCCAGAAGTAATTAGGTTGGCATTGCTAATCAAGATGAATGAACACTTTGACCCCCTTTTTAATGTAAAACTCTGAGCTGCTTGAAGCCTCTGCTACAATAACATCATTTAGTTCAGTCAGTGTAGTTACATTCTTTTGCTGCAGAAGGCTTCACATTAGCATGTGGGCAGATGAATGCTCTGATGTTCAAAGCAATTTTTTTTTACCCTTAATTAAACATTTGAAAGGCTGGTTTACAGTGCGATAAATAGAACAGCTTGTAAGGTTGAGAGTTTTTAAGTGGAGATGGGTGAGCTAGTCAAGGCTATCAGGTATTGCATTTTAAAGTGTCAAGGAAAAAGGATCACCCAGCGCCTTTTTCAAGCTACAGGTTATTTCTAGGAATGTCAGAATAGAAAAATAGAGGGAGGTTTTGATTCTGATTTCTGAAACTTGAATGATTCTGAGAAGTTTGAGGAAGATGCACCATACTAGACTTTATTTCTGCAATAAAAAAGCTTGAGACTTTATTGCTGCCAAAGCATTACCACAACTTGTGTTACCAGCCCTGGTTTTTATGGTTGGCAATCCATACACTCCCTCAGGCAATAGTGGGCCAAGTTTCCATATCTTGACTGCCT
The DNA here is from genome assembly GCA_030684275.1 of Acipenser oxyrinchus oxyrinchus. NCBI lineage: Eukaryota > Metazoa > Chordata > Actinopteri > Acipenseriformes > Acipenseridae > Acipenser > Acipenser oxyrinchus. The sequence continues at coordinate 22,562,339 of CM060256.1, read as the reverse complement.
ACAATGGCCACCATGGAATGATGCCTGCTGGAAGAATTGTCCTAGTTTCTGGAGGGCTCAATTAAATTAACCACTTCACTGCTAAACCTAACTGTATGTTCAATGATGCATATATATATATATATATATATATATATATATATATATATATATATATATATATATATATATATATATATATAACATTGCTAAGGCAGCTTATAAAGTTGCTAATTTCAAAAGGTAAGAGTCCACTGAAGTAATTATGTTTATTTATTTTCATTTTTAGAAGAAAAAAAACATTGCAAAAAGGGAATGGAAACGGCAGGACTTTGTGCATTAAAATGATTCATCAAGTGCTAAAGATAATATTTCCTAGGCAAAACATCATTGTATTTATCATATAACACAATAAAAAGACTTTTAAAACTATGGCAACTAGCACTTTAATTTTGATGTATTCCACCATGTTGACAGAGTTTTCTTGTGACGTCACTGGTTAGAGTACTCACTGGCTCTTCAAGCAAACAAATATGGCTCTTGAGTCTCATTATTTACAAATACACACAGAAAAATAAATAAATGAACTAACAATTAAATAAAAGTACAACTGACCAACTCGGGATGTGATATCTCGCTTTATTTATTTATCTATGCATTGAATTCATTTATTTTACATTTACCTACCCGCTGCTCTTATTGGTGGTTGTATTCCTGGAGTCTGTTTTGTCGTGTTTTAATTGGTCGAGAGAACTGTCAACAAGCAATATGCACACGCGTCACAATCTGTAACCCAGGTTTTACTGCGTTTTTTAAGTTTCGAATTGTAGTAGTGTATATTCTGCCTTTAAACGGTCAAGGAAGTGAACACTGCAAACGCAAGCATGTTCTAAGTCTGGAAAGGTTTTCCTGTTTAATTCCCTGTTATTTGGGAGACAGAATGCACATTTGAATCTTTGTAGTAGTGATTTGTACAACCAGGGGCAACACAATGTACACCTGACGGTTGTTTCTTTACTGACACATTGCTTGCCATTGTTGATATTCGTTTACTATACTCACTTCATGGACTTCTCACACACCTCCCGCTGCCTTCTGCAACCAGTGACGTCAAAGGAGGCATTTCCGGCATTGGCAGATTACAGTTTGATTGACTGCGGAATTTAAACAGTTTGTTTGACAACAGCGATCAAAAACAATCAAAACAACCCAGAGATTACTGCCTTCCCAACGATTTTATCATTTACAAAACACACCTTAAAGTGTTTCCTGTCCCCCTTAATTTTAGGTATGTATTTATTATCCTGTCTAAAAAGAAATCAATATCAATGGTTTGATTGTGTTTCACTTGATGCAATCTCCACAAGTTATTAAATTCTCCTGAAGTTTTTTTTTTTCTTGACCTTCGGAAACTGAAAATAATAAGAGAATGTGTGACAGCAGAGATTGAATTCTTTAATTAATATGCTGCTCTTGAAGAAAATAACTTCAGGGGCTGCAGTTAATTCAATCAAAGACCTAATTTAAAAAAAGATTCACATTCTTTGAAAATGTGACTTATATTGTAATTTTAGGGCTATACTGTAAATAAACTTCAAAGCACACGGATAACCTTCAGAGAGCTGTTTAAATGTTCTATTGCCTCAAGCTTCAACAAAGAGTGAAGTTTAATTCAGCAGCACAATATGTCAATAGGATGTTCACACAGCAAAACTGAGGTGTTCTATGTAAAGCGTGTTAAATGGCTTTGCATTACTACTAGTTGATAATTGATACAGCAACAGAAGGTAGTGAGAATGTAATGTGTTTGGTAATAATGCTTTAAAATATACTACACAGGGTCCTTATTTGGCTCACCTAGTAAAAGCACTGTTGTTTGAAGCATGGCATGAGCCATGCTTTCGATAGTGTCTTCATAAGTACAGTATATGAAACAAGAGTTTTACTATATTGTGTATATTCAATTCTATATCAACTTGGTAGAGGTTATAATTTAATCAATTTCCTCTTGAGATTGCAGTGTTTCAGTAACATAGCAAATCCCATTAAAACTATAACCACTTCAAATTAACATAAACCCCAGTCTCTTCCCACATCACTCACTCAGACAAGCGGCATGTGCAAGCAAGTTACTGCACCCAACCAAATATCTTCAGGGAGTCGGTGCACTATGGGAATACACAGCAGATGCCATTTTTATGACTGTTTTAATTTAAAGTAAATTTAAACTCTAGATGCATATTTATACATTTCCTGTTAAACTATTACTTGTTAATTCATTTAAAGTAATTATGAATTTTTAGACTGTCACCCTTTCTCCCTATTTCACACTAAATAAACAAATCAAGATTGTTAAATAGGACTGAAAATTTCTGGCGGAGGAGGAGGCCAGCATGGAGACCGCCGGAAAAAAAACCTTGGTGGGAGGAAACCTTTGGTGGTCCCATCGGAAAGATGGCCCGCACTCTGGGCATACAAGCAGTACTCTGTTGGGCAAAAGAGATATCATCGAGAGAGGATCAAACACAAGACTCCACTGCTGTGAAAGAGCTGTTGACATTGCTTTTGGCTGATGAGGTTGCTGCACCTGTAGGAAAGAAAAAGATTTTTTTTTTGCATGCACAATTAATGAAGAATGTAGTCCTGGTTAAATGGGGGGACCAGCCAGATGCGGAGAAGAGGATAGGAGAAAGGACACCAGCCGTGTAGATTTGGGTGGAGGTGAGGAGATTGCGCAAGGATGAATTTAATTGAATAACATAATATATTTAACAACATATTGCTGAACTGAGGAATAATGTCCCCCCTTCCCCCCTCCAAGGAGAGGCGTAGATTATCTTTTGCATGAATGAGGAAAGACAATGAAATCCTGGTGTGAAGGCAGACCAGCCCACTTGTAGGAGCGAGGGTAGCCATTTTATATCTAAAATAATAATCTTAGATTTAAATGATTGAGTCAGAGTCTGCAGGGCTGTGTAGCGAGACACAAACAAAAAACGCAAAACAGAGAATAGGGGTGTGATTTGGGGTTTAATTAGGGTGATTGACAGATATTTTGGCAGGGCAGAATGGGGGGAAAAGCCCTAGCTCCTGCCCCCTGAACAACACACTAAAGCCGGGCTTACACTGCATGATTTTTGCAATCGGGAGACGCAGCGCCACTCACACTAACCGATTGAGCTACGATTTCTCACTGTAGATCGGGGGATTGCAAGCTACACACACTACACGAGATATCTTGTTGCAGACTGTGCCTATTTTCATTGCAGAATTGTAGACATCATTTGGGAGAATCAAGGACTCAAGCGAGGAGGCGATCGCTGTTGTCTGTGCATTGTTTTGCACAGAAAAAGAAGAAAACGCGGTGAAGATCCATCTGGACTCGCAGTTGGCTTATGTAGATTGTGCTATTAATATTTTTCTCTGATATGAAAACATTAAATACTAGAAAAATATTCTCATAAAAAAAATTTATTTTACTTGCTTCCAAACTGGTTTCACTACGACGGTGCACAAGTATGGCTTTAAGAATTCAAGATTCTTTAAAATCCATTTCTGCCTGGAAGTGAGGTCTTTTGCCCCACTCCCACTGTGTGTGACGAGGTTTCGGCAGCTTTCCTTATTGTGTCCGCAGAGAAGATGCTTTTGTTTGGATTTCTACCACTGACCAAAAATAATTATAAATACATATTACAGTATAATGCTTCATATTCATATAATTGAAAGCATACAGTCATGCATTTTGAATATGTAAGTACTACGTGTGTATAATAGGACCGTGGATATTGCTAATTTCATACTCTGCAAATTCCAGCACGAGAACTTATACTTCAGGGCCATAGACTGCTGCACAATTGTTCAATATTGAGATAAAAACAAACAAACAAAAACCGTTTATAACAGTTATAACATTACATCAATGCCAATATTTGCTGTGTGGTCCAGTGGTTAAAGAAAAGGGCTTGTAACCAGGAGGTCCCCGGTTCAAATCCCACCTCAGCCACTGACTCATTGTGTGACCCTGAGCAAGTCACTTCACCTCCTTGTGCTCCGTCTTTCGGGTGAGACGTAATTGTAAGTGACTCTGCAGCTGATGCATAGTTCACACTCCCTAGTCTCTGTAAGTCGCCTTGGATAAAGGCGTCTGCTAAATAAACAAATAATAATAATAATAATAATAATAATAATAATAATAATAATAATATTTATTTCCTTGATGTCTGGGCTCTGAACCGAGTCGATCGAATATGTTCAAAAAGCGCAACACTCGCTCGTAGTACAAAATATTTATTCGATTAAAAGATTGTCGTGGGAGATTGGCCGTCAAGCGATTTTCATCAGAATACCAAATTCTGATGAATAATTTGAAGATTTTTATAAATATTTTGTACTACGAGCGAGTGTTGCGCTTTTGAACAGACTCTACAACTTTAATAGTGGCTACTACAAGTTTGTTAAGGTTTAAATATGCAACAAAGTAATCGAATTTCTCTCTATTTCACATACACAGACGCGCACCCCTTCTCGTACTTGATTAGATTAGCAATACAAACATACAGCAGGGGTTTGAAAGGGATATCGAGTGACTCTAGAAATGGATTGCAATGAGAGCACACACTACCACACACAGTATCTGCTTTGGCGTTAACAAGTTATAACAATTATTTACTTAGGTACCTGAAGTTCCAAAGCAATTTCCCTCCATCTTTGCTCCTTCAATGAGCGATCATGATAGGAAATGTCACTTATGTCAAAGAGACACGGGTGTTCCTGCCACATCTCCACCATCCTTTCCTTTATTTTGAAGCTCCACACCTCGGGGCACAGCCTTTCTCTTCGTCGTCATTGCTGCTAGCTTGTCCTATTGGCTACTGGCAGCATTCGTCAAGAAATCGGCCTGTAGCCCCTCACACATTTCACAAATTGCTTTGTCGGGGACTAAAGCTTTCTGACATGTTAGAAATTTGTCGGGACGTCGTAAGAGCGTCGGGAGATCGCAGACGCTGTTATCGAGGCATCGTAGACCCTCTCACACTTATCGACCGTTTTGTCCCCGACAACCTCATTTTGTCCCAGATTTTAAGAAATTAGTCGCCGACTCCTCAGCCCGTCGGCGATCAGCAAAAATCGTGCAGTGTAAGCCTGGCTTAAGGTTACAATAAATGCTATTTAAAAAAATGTCATTAAAAATCACATTTAACATGTGTGCCTCTTTCATACAGTATAGGAAAATGTGAGATCTACAAATCGATGGTTACACATAGGAGATAAGATTTACTGGAATTGTTTTGTTATCTATAAGTACTTTAATGACATTTGAAGATACTTATGCTTAAACTATATTTTTTACCGTAGCATCCTTTTTAAAGCTTTTATAAAAAAAGACCCCTAAAATCATCAAATGCACAATTGACTATGTTATAGATGGCATGTTTTACTTTTTAATGATCACAATATAACAAAGTATTATGTATTTCCATGCAGAATACAATACACATTTTGTTATATGGCAGGGACTATGTTAGAAATAAATATCATGCACAAAAAGAGCACAGGTATAAATTCAGATGAGACATTGGGTGCTAAGAGCACATTTTCTTGTTTTTTTAAATGCCAAATTCACAAAATTATTACAATAAATCCCTCACATGTCTGGACATTGCCTCACTAAACATATTTTACGCATATTCTTCACAGGTAAATCCACAAAACATTTAGGGGAAAAAAGTTAAATACAATAGGCCAGTTTGCAAGAAGGATAATCTAATTTCTCATAAGTGTACCTATGGAGTTTCTTACTAGTTTTCATTTACACCAAAATGGAATTTGCACCAATTTGTTAACCCTTTGTGGTCCATTTATTCAGCGCCTGTCAGGTGTGTCAGGTCTATTTTCACACAAGCTTTTTTTATTTTACACTCACTGTTTAAAAGTAATTTTATTCACAGTAAAACAGGTTTAAAACGGCACTGCATATCAAAAGGACACTCAGTACTGCATCTCCAGCCCTGCCCCACTCCTTGTTCGCTGTATTTATCACATATCTCTTCATAGTCGTGCAAACTGATAAATCATCTCCTGATCACTTGATTTATCACCAAACTCCTCAATAGTGCTATCCAAGTGATTATTGTATTACTATAACATCTCAAAAAGCTTGGCAAATGACCGTAATTTTCTTTGAGCGCTGGATGAAGAAGCAGCTATCTTGTTTGTTTATGTCTGTGATATGTCTGTGGTGAAGGGACTACGCTTCTCTCAGCCTCTCTTGGCCATTGAAAACTTCTTCTCGGCTTTTTCCTGAGAAAAAACAACTTGGGACCTATTACAGCAGAATATCAGAGTTACGAACACCTAACCTATGAACTGACCGTCTACCAATAACCACACTTTCAGCCGGAAGTATGCAATCACTCAACAACTCATGCATTGCAACCCGATAGGCGCTCCTTTAAGTGGCGTGCTGGTCATGGAGAAAGCAAAATTACTGTATCAACAAACTGACCCAGACAAATGTGAGGCAGATTTCAAAGCAAGTACGCGCAATGTTACCAGTACATTTTAATTTTAAGCAAAGCAGTTTTTTTTTTTCAGCCAAAGGAGGCTGAATGACTGAGCAAGCTGTTTGAATTTAAAAAAAAAAAAAAACAACACCACGCACCACATTAACCCAGGTTTTCCTGGACATCTAAATCTGTATTTTTGCAGTTACGATTTCAATGGTAACTTAAATGAGTATTGCATTACTGTGCTGCATCCAGATTAAGGCTGTAGACCGCATGTGTGCGTATTTATTAAAACCATTGAAAACTAACTTTCACTTACCAAAAACCTCCATTCCCAAGGTGTTCATAACTCAGAGGTTCTACAGTAGCTTAATCGCCTGCAATAAAATTATGAGTTATATAGGCTGATTTTGGCTTGGCTCCATTTTTAATTATGCCATAATTCCATGTGCACCATGAAACCACTCATCTCATTCCAGTATTAAACTGAGGCTGCCGCCGGTTCAATATGCAGCCTACAATCCAAGCAGAAACAGGAAATTATACAAAAGGTCAACAATTGACTATATGCACCTTTAGTATAATGTATCATATTTTAGTGATGATTAAATACATCCTTCGTATTGGACAGGCAAAAAGTAACTTCCTCCATTAGAGAAAATTCTCTTGCTATGTATTCCTAACTCGTACTGCCACTGCCCCAATTCAAATGACATAGATATCGCTCTAATACCGATGTAAAGAAACAGGATTGTTTTTCAAATGGCTTTGAACTTTCAGAGGCAGATGGAATCAAAGCATAGGTCAGTTGAGGAAAAGCCAAAGACTATTCTGCAACAAAGTATAGTATGTTCTCTCAATACAAGTTTTTTTTCCAAACTTAATTTTAGAAGGGGAGCATTTCAGTACATAATACATACCACAAGATAAGAAAACACATTTTACAATTATTTTCATAAACACACAATTGCTTTTTTAATATTATACATACAGGATGCTACAAGTCCGATACATTTATATAGAGCACTGCTTTACAAAAGCAAACATGCCACTATAGACTAGTTACTGAAGTGAAAAGGTAAGCACTGCAAGCACTGAATATTTTACGGTATGTGTGATCTCCAACCTCAACCCAAGACCCCATCAAAACAAGTGCTTTATTTATATATATATATATATATATATATATATATATATATATATATATATATATATATATATATATATATATTATATTTATATATATATATATATATATATATATATATATATATATATATATATATATATATATATATATATATATATATATAAACATATAAACAAGAGAGTCATTTGTGCACTACAATGCTTAATATTGAAGAGGCGATGATCAGTAGGAGTTAATTACATGCAGTGAATATAGTCTCTACGGCAATACAAAAGTTCAGAATTCTTTCAGCCAAACTTATATACACACACATATATATACATTGAATAACGCTTACTTAAACATATATGTCCTCAATTCCACTTGTTCTTTCCTACAGAAGTATTTGTACAACCCCCCCCCCCCCCATTACAAACATCAGATTGGAGAACACTTTGGTACATTCCTACTTCTGGCATTAGGTCCCTACCAGTTTACCTATTTATTAAGGTGATATAATAATGTCTTGTATTTCTACACATTGTTTTTTTCTTGTACATCAAATTCACCCATTACATATATTGATGTTAATTATTATTATTTTTTTAATTGCTTATTAGAATTAAGGCTACGATTTTGACACAGTAATTTTTAGTACATTTCACAGGCGAGGTGTGGCAAAAAAAACAAGAATTCATGGAAAGTTCACCAAATAATGTAGTTTTAGCTACATCAACACACACAAGAGCTTTTAAATAGTACACCAAAACCAATAATATAAAGACTATTGTTTTTGACTACTGACACGTACAAAACTTTCAGTACATACTTCAGACTATGACATAATATCTGGTCGGAATCGAGGGTCTCCAACCCTTTGCAAAAAGTTGGAATGATGTCATCTACAATCTTGCGATATGCATGCTTTTTTGGAAAGGTGTACAGTCTTAACAGATCATCAAACCTTTCACCTGTCATTATAAAATATCTATCATGGTCACATACCCATTTCTCGCTAAATAATGTTCGAAATTCTCCCTTTCGGGTTCTCTGTTGGTTGAGAGAATGGATGTACCAATGACGTTGCTTTAGATTTTTTTTTATCCTCTTGTATTGAGGTACAAACTCAGCACATCTACTTAAATGTACATTTATCCAATTTTGCAAATGCAGTCTGTATTTAAAGTATGAACAGCTGCGAATACTTTGCACAGTCAAAAGGGCTGCGACACGATGCGTCCCGTACAGCAAACAGTGAAGCTGCACAGCCTTTAGCTGTCTGCACCGGACGTATCGTATTCATCTGCAACAGAAGTGCTGTATGACCCAAACAATTAGCAGATTTGTATTTTCAGTGCATGACATACTGCATGTTTTAAAGGAAATAAAGGAAGCGCCTAATCAAAAGTGTTTTTACATCCACTTCACCATTTTTATTTTCAAATTCACAATTTCTGTGACCTCCGTGATAAAACCGTAGCCTTAAATAGAATGCCTAAAAAGTGATGCTAGTACTTGTACTTTAGAATATATATTTTAAAACCAAACTACTTCATCTTGTTCATTAGGTAAAGTAATGTTGCTTTAATATCAGTGATGCCTTTAAGCAACCTCCATCGCTTGACACCTAAATATTTAAACATGAACTGTGGAAAATAAATCACATTACCTCACGTTTACCTTCCTTGTGTCTACCTGTGCATAAGAAAAATAGTAACGTGTCTTATTTAATCTGAAAATCTAGACATGTTGTATATTAAGGCATTAAGGCTATATTTCTCCATTCAATTTCATTTGTAAACCATGATAAACATGTTTATTAATAAACTTAGTGCCTGAAGCACCCAGAAGTTGTTATAGCTCTAATACAAGCTTTCATTTTAATTTGGTATTTTAAAAAACACCACTTTGAATAAAATAAAGGTTACAAACTAAAGTGTCCTGAAAGTAGAAAGTACTTTTAAAACTATATACAAGCAGGAGTGTGAGCACTTAAATCAATGTGAAATTGTTCCCAACTAAGAATTTAATAGTGTGGCAATGTTTAAGCCAGTTTTCCGATCACTAATTACAAAGTGAGCATTCATATTAAAATAATGTAATAAGTTCCTTTATTTTTAATCTTTCTGAAAACGAACAGGTTTTCTGTTTACAGTTAATTGCAATATTTGAACCATCACCACTTCCACACAATCAAACAATACAAATACACAAAGAAAACATTTGGTCCCAAAATCTCAAACTTGGGTGGTAATCTGGGAAGACAGCAAATACCAAGTCGCTGAAACTTTGTCAGAAGTTGCTCCTAAATAATAGAATATGTAAAGAATGCATTTTTGTGCAAGCTCAATGTATTGGGTTTTTATGTGGTCTGACCATTTGGACTTCTGTTTATCTACTTTTACACTGGAGATCTAAAAATAGACATAATATTTATTAAAAGCAGAGAAAATAGTGTTGTTACATTGAAAATGGATCATTTTTCTCTACAGTTATTATACAACAATTTTCACAGAAATTGTGAAATCTGTGATAACCGTGAAAAAAATACACACTTAAAATTATAAATAATCCACATCTCCCTGTAGAACATATATTGACGAAGTGATCCAAAACACCCTTGTGATTTTACAGCACATCAATCTGCCTTCCACCTTGTAGATAAAATGGGGCTAGGTCTAAGCTGATGAGTTAATGCTTTCAGCAAAGATGGGTTGTGTCGAGCAACTGCTTATCTAGGGTCCACAGAGAGCCAACATGCACACCATTGTTTCTTCTGTGATGATTCACGTGATGACTTTGATTGAGGATGGTTTATTACGGGAAGTTCAAGGCTGTCACTTCTGGCTTCATTTTGATATACTGATTAAAGCGGACAATTGCATACCTAAAAGAATAAATAATAAGATGAAGAAGAAATACATATTATAAAAGAATCAATCTGCAATCATGTCATATTTCACTAAATAAGCATGCCAATGTGTGTAGAAAACAATACTCTCCACTAGCAGTGAATCTTTTAAAAGTGCAAGGTAAGTCTGCCACCTACAGGCAGATGCATACAATATATAAATCAATCAAAAAAAAAAAAAAAAGGAGAGAGAGAAAAGAAAACATGCCCTTTTGACAAATACTGAGAGTATCCATGAGGTTAAATTATGACACTAACATAATTCATAATTATCTGTGGCAGAGCAGGGCTCTGCCCTAGTAAATACTGGCAGGGAGGGGGTTAAATTCTCCTCCCTGCCCAGGTTGATTGCATCAGGTAGGAGCAATCAATTAATTAATTCTTCAATGATTACTCAGCCACCTGGCATAAAAGGAGGCCTCAGCCTCCCAGTAGGGGGAGAGTTCTAGAAGGAGAGGAAGCAAGAGTGTTTTTCTGTGTGTGCTGTTTTTGTTCGTTTTTGCAAACCAGTGAAGGCAATGCCCAGCCTGGAAGCCTTATTTTTGTAAGTTTTGTTTTGTGTTTATTGTCTGTATTTTGAAACCTTTTTGTTTGGCCCTTGTGTCGGTTTATTTTGTATTTTTTGTATATTATAAAGCTTTATTTTGAACTTTTCACACTGTCTCTGAGTCTCAACCTCTGTCATCCTGTCACATTCTTTAATCTGAGCTCAACTCCGACACAGTAATTTATATTTACAGTTTTCATTTTGGAAATGTGACCTGCAGAATTACGTTTAATTTAAACTGTGAACTGGTTATGATCAAAATCCCTCTGACTGCTGAAGTACACAAACTAAATTTTCAAACAGTTCAGACGGAGACAGTAAACAATCAAATGTAATGCTATTTGCTTTCTTATACTGTAAAGCCACCTTAATTGAAAGGAATAGAACATGTTTATGCTGTATAAAAGGCTTTCATTGTGTGACAGCTTAAACAATATGGCAATATGATAGTGTTACACATGGGTTTTAACAAATGACAGTTTGTCACAAGGGCCCAGTTTTATAAAATGGAAAACAAATCAATAAAGGCATGACGTATGGAAGATCAACTGACCATTTAAGCAGGGTCCCTGCAATTTAGGGGGAAAGCGCTTGAAATACTTTTAAAATTAGCATTTTTTTTTTTTCATGTGCTCTTCACTAATTTCACTCCTGCACTGAAACAGGGAGAATTAGTCAACAGAATACAGTGTAGCATTAAAGAAAGATTATTTAGCATATTCTATAGGTTAATACATTAGCAAAGCCTGCAATGGTGCAAACACCAACATTAACAAGTCAAAAAAGGTATTACTGCAATAATATATTGTGCATTCCATAATATGTTTTTTTTCACAATTGTTAACTAGTGGTACAAAAAAGGAACATACCCAAGGAAATCAAAGTTGATAGTTGAGTATTTAGCTTGGATCAAAGCCCACAGTCCCCAGAAGAAGTGAGAAGCCTAAGAAAGGAAAAAAAAGGTTTAAATCAACATTATTGGTATAGTTCAAACAATACTATTCTTAGTTCTCTGTGAGATAATTTGGTGTTAAGCCAACTCCCAATAAAGAGGGTCTTTTGTAACCCATTTCTGGGTTTGGAAGACAGATCACAACATTAATCTTGGCCACTTTTATAACATACTATTTCAGGGATGCAAGTAGCATCCTAATCCAGGACCCAGTTATTTGTATGGTAACCATGAACACAATCTATTGAGCAAAACTGCCATCATCATACAATTATACTGAACTAAATAAGGCCTTAACAATAGTTCCTTTGAGACATGAGGTCTATATAAATGATAGTATTAACACAAATGCATAGAATCTTGGTATACTTATTTAAATTATGGTCTAGGATTGTAACTGTTTTTAATGACAATATTTAGGAGAGGATCCTGGGAAATATTGACCTGTTTCTAAGCAACAAGAGTTTGCATCTTATCACGAGATTCCAAAATTGTCAAAGTGCTGGCTATTATTCTTGAGATACTAAGTTACATCATATAAGTGGTAAGAACAGAAGGGGTTTCTCAGAGAGAGACTGGAATTTCCAAATTCGCTAGCATTCCCTACCCAAGGTTTGATCAAACTGTACAAAAGGAGTCACATTTAAGACTGACCAAATCAAGGTTTTAACTAAACCGGTATTTGCACATATTGTAAAAAAAACGAGGTGGATGACAGATTGACATATTATTTGCTGACACTATTGCAAATAACATTCAATAAACTGCATTATACATAGAAAACCTATATTGTCATACATTGTTAGTAAATTTACAACTTTTATATGACAAGAAGAAACGTGCCATTAATATATCCACATCACATTTAGGGAAAAAAAAGGAATTAGTCGCGGGCACCCGAGTGGCCTGGAGGTCGTCGGTTCGTGTCCAGGCTATTCCACTGCTGACCGTGGACGGGAGTTCCAACTGGCCGTGCGCCGCCCGGGTGGGGAGGGCCTAGGTCGGCCAGGGTGTCAGTGCTCACCGCGCATCAGTGACCCCTGTAGACTGGCTGTAGACTGGCTGGGCACCTGCAGGCTTGCCTGTAAGCTGCCCGGAGCTGCGTGGTCCCTCAACGCTGTAGCTCTGAGGTGGCTGCATGGCGGGTCTGCAGAGCGAAAAGAAGCGGGACGGCTGACGGCACACGTTTGGAGAGACGTGTGTCCGTCTTCGTCTCTCGAGTCAGCGTGGGGGTGGCAGCGGTGAGCAGGGTTGAAATAAAAAGAATTGGGCTTTCAAATTGGGAGAAAACGAGAAAAAATAATTGCCGATTCCAAAATTCTTTTTTAAAGGAATTAATGAAAATTACTGTATAACCCCATGCTTCAATAAAAACAGGAGAAGACTGTCTACATTTGTATTCACATTTCAATTTAGCAATGCATTCAGAATAACAATAACAAATTTGGCATCTTAAACCAGCCTTGTGGGGAGAGATAATAAGACAACTGGCATACCACTGGCCAGCATTGCATTTTGCTGATTTCTACCACCACCAACATTGCCTGTTTTATGCTGGTATGTTCCAATACATTCTTTGCTGTTTCAATTATTTTTAATTGGAAAAATGAGGAAGTGAGCTTTCTACAGCCACAAAGCTATTGTCACATTCAATTAAGAGACTTGCAATTGCAATGTCATTGTGTTGAGCTGCTTCTTTAAAGGTCCATTCACAACAGAACAGAGAAGATTTAAGTACTTCGATTTAAAAAAAAAAATACAACCAAAACAAACTTTTAAATGGTGTCTTAATTTGCAAGTCTAAAGATTCTATACAATGGATCACAATGCACTAACTTATAAATGGAAATTATATAGTACATTTATAATTATCTAAAAATTCTACATGCATCCATTTAATTGAATTACTATCTTGTATAAAAAATTACTGTTGCTGCATTTAATAACCATTCTTCAAAATAGAAAATGATTGAATATCGCAAAAAGAAAAACAGAATAATGCTACAAGTCAGTTATAAATGAAGAAACGCATCTGGCACCAAATGCCCTGGCATACAACCCATCCACAGTTTATCAACTTATATTGCCCCCAGTAGCAATCCATAATGATAACTTCTGCCATTCCAGTTACACATTCTGGCATCTCTAACATACAAAGCTGGCTGCAAAGGGAACATCTAATGGATCTTTGTTGTCCTCCAAATGTACAGTGTATTTCCAAAGGTGAGCTTTTTAATTACAGCAATGCAGACAAATAGATTTAAACTGCAGATCAGCCGTTTATTTAATTTTTTTCACCAACATTTCAATAGAAGCCTGACTGTGTACCAGATGACAAAATAAAATTGTGTAAGCAATGTGCTTCGGCATCTGAAAGTAATTGTAATTAAAAGCATCCACTGATGCATTGAGAAACAAACACTAGTCCAATCTTGGGGAGAGGGGAATGCTGGCTTCCTGGCTCCTGGAAGCCTCTGGCTTTAAAGCCTTTTGCAATCTATACTTGATAACTGAAGATTCTACCACAGTTTAGATACACAAAGAGGTAGGTGTACTAAGATGGACCAGTCGCAGTGCAAACATACCGCAGTTTTCGTTACGACAATTCGCAAAGTGCACATTTTGTCGTATGTACAAAGAAAAAATATGTTAATGAAGAGAGCCGCAATATACTAATTTAAATATTACTTGCGTCATCTTAGTGAGCTCTCTAGCGAGAGTTGTGCGACATTTTTTCAAATAAAATAGCAGCAGTTGAGTTGTGGTTTGCTGCAGCAGAGAGTGCCTGATGGATAACGTCTAACATGCAAGGGTGCAAGAATCAAAATAACATTGTTTTTGTTCAACGTAAACGTCATCTGCACAAAGTATTCTGTTTCGTCTTCATTTGACCTATTTTAATACTGTTATACAGTGCTGTGCAAAAGTTTTAGGCAGGTGTGAAAAAATGCTGTAAAGTAAGAATGCTTTTAAAAATAGACATGTTAATAGATTATATTTATCAATTAACTAAATGCAAAGTGAGTGAACAGAAGAAAAATCTAAATCAAATCCATATTTGGTGTGACCACCCTTTGCCTTCAAAACAGCATCAAGCATCAATTCTTCTAGGTACACTTGCACACAGTTTTTGAAGGAACTCGGCAGGTAGGTTGGCCCAAACATCTTGGAGAACTAACCACAGTTCTTCTGTGGAATTAGGCAGCCTCAGTTGCTTCTCTCTCTTCATGTAATCCCAGACAGACTCGATGATGTTGAGATCAGGGCTCTGTGGGGCCATACCATCACTTCCAGGACTCCTTGTTCTTCTTTACGCTGAAGATAGTTCTTAATGACTTTCGCTGTATGTTTGGGGTCGTTGTCATGCTGCAGAATAAATTTGGGGCCAATCAGATGCCTCCCTGATGGTATTGCATGATGGATAAGTATCTGCCTGTACTTCTCAGCATTGAGGAGACCATTAATTCTGACCAAATCCCCAACTCCTTTTGCAGAAATGCAGCCCCAAACTTGCAAGGAACCTCCACCATGCTTCACTGTTGCCTGCAGACACTCATTCGGTATGCGCTCTCCAGCCCTTGGCCCGAACAAACTGCCTTCTGCTACAGCCAAATATTTCAAATTTTGACTCATCAGTCCAGAGCACCTGCTGCCATTTTTCTGCACCCCAGTTCCTGTGTTTTCGTGCATAGTTGAGTCGCTTGGCCTTGTTTCCACGTCGGAGGTATGGCTTTTTGGCATCAAGTCTTCCAAGAAGGCCACTTCTGACCAGACTTCTCCGGACAGTGGATGGGTGTACCAGGGTCCCACTGTTTTCTGCCAATTCTGAGCTGATGGCACTGCTGGACATCTTCCAATTGCGAAGGGAAGTAAGCATGACGTGTCTTTCATCTGCTGCAGTAAGTTTCCTTGGCCGACCACTGCGTCTACGGTCCTCAGCGTTCCCCGTTTCTTTGTGCTTCTTCAAAACAGCTTGGACAGCACATCTGGAAACTCCTGTCTGCCTTGAAATTTCTGCCTGGGAAAGACCTTGCTGATGCAGTATAACTATCTTGTGTCTTGTTGCTGTGCTCAGTCTTGCCATGGTGTATGACTTTTGACAGTAAACTGTCTTCAGCAACCTCACCTTGTTAGCTGAGTTTGGCTGTTCCTCACCCAGTTTTATTCCTCCTACACAGCTGTTTCTGTTTCAGTTAATGATTGTGTTTCAACCTACATATTGAATTGATGATCATTAGCACCTGTTTGGTATAATTGTTTAATCATACACCTGACTATATGCCTACAAAATCCCTGACTTTGTGCAACTGTACCTAGAAGAATTGATGCTGTTTTGAAGGCAAAGGGTTGTCACACCAAATATGGATTTGATTTAGATTTTTCTTCTGTTCACTCACTTTGCATTTAGTTAATTGATAAATATAATCTATTAACATGTATATTTTTGAAAGCATTCTTACTTTACAGCATTTTTTCACACCTGCCTAAAACTTTTGCACAGTACTGTATATATATAAAAAATGAAAGGCAGTTTAATCCCATCAGATTCTATAGTGCGGCCCCAACCTTCACCCCCAAAAAGCTTTTCATAATCATACAGTAGCTCCTCGCTAAACCAGACATGTTTGTCCAACATAAGGAGGTGTCGGGTTTAAAAACAATACAATAAAATCACACACACATACATTTATAGTTCTCAATGTATTTTAAATATAAATCATTGTGCTGAAATGCACTTGCATTGTGCTGAAATGCACTTGTGTGTTTTGGGTAGGCTACACATTACATTATGTAAAAATATAAATCTGTATACAGTACAGTAGTAAAATGAAATGAATACCTAGTACTCTTTTTTGTACTTTAGCCTACTGGTAACACAAAATATATCATGCTGCTGCACTGTACACACTGGTGTACAATGCGAATAAAAGATTATTTGAAATTGAAACTAAACGATCTTAGGTTTTTGTTTTTTTTATTTTAATTATTATTTTTAACTTGGTCTACTTAGTAGCCTAGGTAATTAACACACAATAGATCATGGTCCTATGCAGATGCTCATAATGAGCTTGAGGGGTTAGTGGCACATGTGTGCAGTCTATTGCTCCCAACACGCTGGGAAAACCAGAAAAGTCATAGAAAAGTCCTGTAAGTACACCTGACTTTAGTGAAAAATGCATTGAGCACAACGGGCAACGCATGAGAAAAAGCGACTGGGAAATGCCAGCAACAACTCTGACTGATTAAAACATGCTTTCAAAAGTTCTTAACAAATTGATGCAATTGTAAGTGCCGCAATTTTCGGCAGCTTTAGTATATCTCATTATAATATTTGCACTATCTCTGTCCCCTTTTTGCGAATGTATGCAAGAATGTCAATAATTACATATTCATCTAAGGAGCTCTGTTATTATTCATTTTCCATAACTTTAAAATTGACATTTCTAGAACAAAATGTCTTATTCAAATAGTAAATAAGTGCATCAATATGATATTTTGCTGAAATGTGTACTTGAAGAAGATATTGTATTTTGTTTTAGAAATGTCAATTTAAAGTTATGAATAATATTCTCAAGAGCTCTTTTTTTTCCACGATATTGAGATCTGTACCCATGCTAAAACACTATGGCTTAGATGTACAAAAGTATTGCACCTGTCACAATAGTAGCAAACCAGCTGCAAAACGAGAAAGAAGTCTAGGGTGAAATGTACTAAACATGCGCCAATGCTGTTAGCGACTTTAAGGAATGCTTTGTGGCAACAGTTTCTTTCTTGGATGAAAATGTAATTATGGGCATTCCAGCATAAATTCACAAAAATGGGGTGGAGAAAAAGAAAGTGTGCTAGTGTGACAGAGCAAATGAATCCTAGTCAACAATCTCCCTCCTGATCTGTGAGGGTGCTGTTTAACAGGAACAGAGTGCCTGGTACTGGTTGGTCTGGCAGTTCATTCCAGGGTCAGTCGGAAGCCATCCAGCCAGGAAGGGGGCGGAGTCACAATGCCCAAAGTAAAGCGGTATGCAATGTGTCAGTCATGAATTGGAGGAGACGTGACTGGACAAGCTATCGCAGGGGGCGTGACTAAGGGTATAATTGTGGATGCGACGATGTAATCTGTTCCTTTGATGTAGTTACCACTAGGACAGAGAAAGGAAACAACCTGTTAGTACTCGTGAGTGAAGCGTTTGGTTTGTTTGTAACTGTCTGTATTTGTCTTTTGTCAGACAACTATTACGAACCCGGGAGCTGCCGCTTCAAGCCAGCGCTAAAACCCGGACTGCACAGCACCTGTACTTACAGCACTTACTGTTAAAAGCACCACACCTGCACCTACAGCACTCACTGTCCGGAGACGTGTCTCTCTCTTGTTGTGTGTCTGTTTTGGATTATTATTTCGGGACTGCAACCCCTTGGTTATACGCTGGCAATACGCTTAGCTGGGTAGAGCCAGCATTATTATTTGAATGGTCAAACCGATCACAAAAGAAATAAAAGAACTGTTTGAACCGTGAACTTTGTGTATGTCGTTGTCTGGAGTGCTTACATCACCACTACACCTGCACCCTGCAAACCACTTGTTCACAGCTAAGTATTCATTTAATTTTACTACTGTACCGATTTATATTATTACATAATGTAATGTGTAGCCTACCCAAAACACATGAGTGTTATTTCAGTGCAATAATTTATACATTGAGCACTATAAATGTATGTGTGTGTGATTGTATTGTATTTTGTTAAACCCGACACCTCCTTATATCGGACAAACATGCCCGGTTTAGCGAGGGGCTGTTGATTATGAAAAGCTTTTTGATAGAAAGACATTTTTTATTTGGGGCTGAAGGTGGGGGCCCCACTATAGAATCTGATGGGATTACTGCCTTTCATTATTTATTCGAAAAAATGTTGCACGACTCTCACAATGCAAGAGATCTTGCTAAGATGACGCAACACCTATTTAAATTAGCTCTCTTCATTAACATATTTTCTCTTAGTACATACGACAAAATGCATAGTTTGCGAATTGTTGCAATGAAAATGCAAACTGTGGTATGTTTGCTCTTTGATTGGCCCATCTTAGTACATCTACCCCTGAGTGTTTAAAAAGTGTTGTCCCCGTTTAACCACCACGCTGTGTTCTTCAACACACCATAAACTCAAAACAAAGTAATTTAATAGAATTGAGAAATAAATACACGTATTCATTCAGTCTTTTCAGTTTAGAGCAAATTTAAATTGTAATGTGCTCTTTTTTCATATTTTATAATAGTGAAGTTTTTGTTTGTTGTTTGGGGTTTGCTTTCAAAAGTTCTTAACAAATTGATGCAATTGTAAGTGCCGCAATTTTCGGCAGCTTTAGTATATCTCATTATAATATTTGCACTATCTCTGTCCCCTTTTTGCGAATGTATGCAAGAATGTCAATAATTACATATTCATCTAAGGAGCTCTGTTATTATTCATTTTCCATAACTTTAAAATTGACATTTCTAGAACAAAATGTCTTATTCATATAGTAAATAAGTGCATCAATATGATATTTTGCTGAAATGTGTACTTGAAGAAGATATTGTATTTTGTTTTAGAAATGTCAATTTAAAGTTATGAATAATATTCTCAAGAGCTCTTTTTTTTCCACGATATTGAGATCTGTACCCATGCTAAAACACTATGGCTTAGATGTACAAAAGTATTGCACCTGTCACAATAGTAGCAAACCAGCTGCAAACGAGAAAGAAGTCTAGGGTGAAATGTACTAAACATGCGCAATGCTGTTAGCGACTTTAAGGAATGCTTTGTGGCAACAGTTTCTTTGCGGATGAAAATGTAATTATGGGCATTCCAGCATAAATTCACAAAAATGGGGTGGAGAAAAAGAAAGTGTGCTAGTGTGACAGAGCAAATGAATCCTAGTCAACAATCTCCCTCCTGATCTGTGAGGGCGCTGTTTAACAGGAACAGAGTGCCTGGTACTGGTTGGTCTGGCAGTTCATTCCAGGGTCAGTCGGAAGCCATCCAGCCAGGAAGGGGGCGGAGTCACAATGCCCAAGTAAGCGGTATGCAATGTGTCAGTCATGAATTGGAGGAGACGTGACTGGACAAGCTATCGCAGGGGGCGTGACTAAGGGTATAATTGTGGATGCGGACGATGTAATCTGTTCCTTTGATGTAGTTACCACTAGGACAGAGAAAGGAAACAACCTGTTAGTACTCGTGAGTGAA
Organism: Acipenser oxyrinchus oxyrinchus; assembly: GCA_030684275.1. Taxonomy (NCBI): domain Eukaryota; kingdom Metazoa; phylum Chordata; class Actinopteri; order Acipenseriformes; family Acipenseridae; genus Acipenser; species Acipenser oxyrinchus. The sequence continues at coordinate 22,542,092 of CM060256.1, read as the reverse complement.
GTGTTTGGTTTGTTTGTAACTGTCTGTATTTGTCTTTTGTCAGACAACTATTACGAACCCGGGAGCTGCCGCTTCAAGCCAGCGCTAAAACCCGGACTGCACAGCACCTGTACTTACAGCACTTACTGTTAAAAGCACCACACCTGCACCTACAGCACTCACTGTCCGGAGACGTGTCTCTCTCTTGTTGTGTGTCTGTTTTGGATTATTATTTCGGGACTGCAACCCCTTGGTTATACGCTGGCAATACGCTTAGCTGGGTAGAGCCAGCATTATTATTTGAATGGTCAAACCGATCACAAAAGAAATAAAAGAACTGTTTGAACCGTGAACTTTGTGTATGTCGTTGTCTGGAGTGCTTGCATCACCACTACACCTGCACCCTGCAAACCACTTGTTCACAGCTAAGTATTCATTTAATTTTACTACTGTACCGATTTATATTATTACATAATGTAATGTGTAGCCTACCCAAAACACATGAGTGTTATTTCAGTGCAATAATTTATACATTGAGCACTATAAATGTATGTGTGTGTGATTGTATTGTATTTTGTTAAACCCGACACCTCCTTATATTGGACAAACATGCCCGGTTTAGCGAGGGCTGTTGATTATGAAAAGCTTTTGATAGAAAGACATTTTTATTTGGGGCTGAAGGTGGGGGCCCACTATAGAATCTGATGGGATTACTGCCTTTCATTATTTATTCGAAAAAATGTTGCACGACTCTCACAATGCAAGAGATCTTGCTAAGATGACGCAACACCTATTTAAATTAGCTCTCTTCATTAACATATTTTCTCTTAGTACATACGACAAAATGCATAGTTTGCGAATTGTTGCAATGAAAATGCAAACTGTGGTATGTTTGCTCTTTGACTGGCCCATCTTAGTACATCTACCCGAGTGTTTAAAAAGTGGTGTCCCTGTTTAACCACCACGCTGTGTTCTTCAACACACCATAAACTCAAAACAAAGTAATTTAATAGAATTGAGAAATAAATACACGTATTCATTCAGTCTTTTCAGTTTAGAGCAAATTTAAATTGTAATGTGCTCTTTTTTCATATTTTATAATAGTGAAGTTTTTGTTTGTTGTTTGGGGTTTGTGGTAGCTAACAACAGTTATAGTATGACGAGAAGAAAGAAAGATAGATAAAGATATACATAGTTGTATTGCACAGTTTTAGTCAACTTACAAGAGCAAATCGATTGACTTGAACATAAAGAACCTCCACTTCTTCCTCCGAGACCTGAGAACCCTGGCCTTTGTATTCTTTGTAACTTTCAAGGTAGGCTTTCAGCCATTGCATTTGCAACTCCTTGCTGGGGTAGCGGCTGTAGTCCACCTCATTTATACCTGAAAAAAGAAAGCATATATATATATAAAGATTGAAATTGTATACATTACACACAGGTGGTTAAAGCAGGTATGACATTGATAGAAAAAATAAGTACAACCATCAGGCATTTACAAAAAACTAAGTACTATGACAAAGGAAATATGTGTCTATTAATGGAACTGGTTCAATCTAGTCTGGTTTACTTTGGAACATGTTTATGAGGTGCCATAAATGTTAAGTAGTGGTAAGTAAAGGACTAAGGCCTTAGGGTGCTTCTGAGGGTGACTTTTATTCAAGTCCAAACCTCTGTTGTATCCACAGAAAACAGGTGGACTTAAACGTTTAAAGAAATTGATCCGCAATCTCAAAGATGACATATTATATCTGCATGGTAAATGCCTTGTGTTGTTTTTCGGTTTAAAAAGATGTTAGATAGGAGTGCATACATACACTACAAACACACATTTATAAAATATATTTCAAATAATAATAATAATAATGCCAATGGCACTTTACATGTAATTAAATACAAAGTTTAATGGGTAAGTAACGAGTGCAATACAAACAGTTTCCACACACTGAACAGATCAAATGTTTAATGTGTGTTGTCAGATTTTGCTTTGTGAAACATTTCACAGTGCATGTAAATCTTTAAAACAATCTTAAAACAATCTTAATCAAACATGTATGATGACCTCTCAAGTAATTAGCACAGAATGTCTATATTTCAGAACACAATTTATAGACAAGATGAAACAACCTGATAATGCAAATAGTGTCAATTCTAAAAAGCTCATAATAAGGGTATTATTGTACATTTGCATGATATATTCAGTATCAGCTGACTAGAATCTTCAAAGTTAAGAAAGTGAAATATCTTTACCATGGTTCAAAGGAATATTTACACATTGTGAAAATAGATGACTGTACTGTAGATGAACGACTAAACTTCAAAATCAACTACACTTCAGCCCTGACAAGAGAACAAATCTTTGCTAATCCTGGTAGGTATGTGTACACACTAGACCATATTATTGTACTATTACAGGAGTCTAACTCTGAAATTTAAATTCACCTTTGTGCTATTTTTTTATTTTAACATCAAATCATTGTCAGTATCAGCATAGTTGAAACCCAGGACAATGGGAATTCATTGGTTTAATTCAATGTTACCATGGTACCAGGAGTCCTTTAAACTGGTTATGCTACAGGTCTTTCTTTAGGGAGGTTTGTCTTACCTGCAAACTCATTAAAATGGTTCCCAATATCAAAGCCCTGGTAGTTGTAGCCAGCATATTCATAGTCAATGAACTTTACATTACCTGTGTAGGACATAAAAAAGGATCATTTAATAACAGGATTTTGGCAAATCAATGATCCAACCCTAGACTTTCAATGTATGTAACCTGTATTATATCCCCCACATAAAAGCTTTTGTAGTGTGCATGCACTTTAGTGTTCCAGGGTAAGGCTGTGCATTTTGAAAAAAATGACACTGCAAATTACTATAAATGTGGTTCAAGTTTACATGCTATGAACAAAAAAATAAAAAGCTCATAAAATATGTTAAATGTATATAGGGTTATGAAAAACATGGTGCACTCTATATGAATCAGAAAATATTGTGTTGATGCAGTGTACTTATAACAGAACTTAAAGTAATCATGAAAATACCAGTTATTTACCATTATATAAAATATATGTACATTTAAAAAGGCAATTTTTGCGATTTTAGGTGATGAAGACACAAATACTTTTCTATTCATTACCACAGGAAGGTTTCATACATTAAAGTCACCATTATGAGAGCTTTGAATGCCATCTTGTGGTTCAATGTGAGCAATTGTATGAGCAGTGTGCCAATAGCTTAAAGATTTTCAAGGCAAGTATTAAAGGAAAAAAATAAAAGATCCTGTTGACTCAGCATACTGTTTAACCAGCTGCATGAACACAAGCCTCAAAATACAAAGCCTTACCCCAATCAGCACTGTGCCGAAAATATGACATTCATTTTCTTATGTATAACTGTATTGTGTGTGCTAAAGCAGGTGCTAAACAACATTTGAGAAAAGCTATCACAATTAACATCTTTAAAACAATGAACTTTCTTCCAGTGGCATTACTGTAAGTTAGTAGTACTGTACACAGTATGTGCTTTCAAGCAGAATCCCATTACAGTTAATATTATTTAAAAAAACAAAACAAAACAAAAACTAAACAAAATGAAGCTAACAAGATACTGATTAGGGTTACCAGGCTGCGTGCTGTCCTAGGGGGGAGGTACATGTGAACAAGTGGTGCCAAAGACCTCCAGTCAGTGTGCTAAAGCAGCACGGCAGCAGCCACCGTGGGGCAGCAATGTCAAACCTAATGTGCAGCAGACGAAGAGAATTCGGCAAACTCGCATCTCAAAAAACAAAAAACTTCACTTTAACATTCTGTACATTACTTTATGGTTACCACCAGTCTTCTCTGATCCCAACCTTCTACTAAATTATTTCCAGCAGTGCAGGATGGGCCCTGGTTTATGACTGGGTTTACCTTGAGCACAATGTAGTTTACTATTCTGCCATGACCGTCTGGCTAACAGTTGGTAGTAGTATTCAAATACTGTATGCAAAACTCAACCATGTTTTGGGTTTTTTTTGTATCATTTTAAAGCAAGAATAATTGGGCTCCCATTTTTGGTTATCATATTGTACTGCATAATTAAAATATAATTTTAACATTGGTACAGTAGCATAAAACTCCTGTTCATAACTAATTAAATATATAAAGTAGTCTTTAGCGGATTCAATTGTACGACTTCATCTTCATACATATGATAAACTATCATTATTTAAATCTCAACCTTAAATTTAAAATCTCCCTGCTCTTTCAGCACTGGGTAATGCAAAATGCATAAATTAAATAGTTTCAGTGTCTTCTATGGAAATTAATCTTACAAAAATTGTATTGGGGCATAGCCAATACTGTGACTGGTTAACTGGTCTGCTTTGTTGAGTACTGTAGATGCCAAAATATGGCCACCTATATCTGGGACATAGCTATATGTGTTCCTCTGAACAAAGGCTTGTTCCTTGTTTTACACAATGTAATGATGTATAAAAAAAAAAAACACTGCCTAGAGCTTTCCAATTATTTTATCTATTACTGTAGGATAAAACAAGTCACTATCTAAATCCTAACATTACCATCAAAAACTGTTTTCATTGCAGAAATTTACATTTAAGGTTGAGACTCTGTGTTTAAACTAAACATCCAGCAACTTTCATAAATAATAATAAAAAGTTTGCTACAGTAACTACCACAAATCAGTCCAACATTTTTTTATTTTGCATATCTGAGTGTTGAGGTTTGGTAACTGAATTGCAGTAAATATTCGAGAACACAGTGATACTGTAGCACTTCTGTGGTCTAAACTTTTGTTAGGTAAATAAATGTATATGCTACAGACTACTACAGAAAACCTTTTACTATATTCCAAAGCAGATTGTTTTATTTTAATGATTTTTCAATTTGTAACTTACAAAAAGGTGGATCATCATGTTACCCATAAAGAGGCCATTAATTCCCCTTATTATAAAGTGTATTCTGGCATGTTTATTTTCCTGTAGTGTATCAGCAGTGTATACAGAGTGTGTGGCTAATTAAACGTGGCAACTTATTTATAAAATATATAACTCCCAGTCTTCATGGTTTTGCTTCAGACTCGTCAAATTCATGAGAGAAGTAAGTAATAAAAGCCTGTGTGCTCCTATTTCTTGCCAACTATATTTCCTTGAAGCCTGCATCACAAGGATAGTCTAGTGTATGGGCTTAGAAGGCATGCATTATTTCACTACTGATTGTCATTATTAGGGATTTTAATGTTGACATTTTCTATTGATCAATTAATCATCTGATCTATTAATCGATTACTCACACTATAAAATTGTATAGATCACTTGCTGCGCTCCATAATACAACATGCGATTAAACCAGCGTGCGGCTACCTACTGTCAAAAAAAAAGTTGTATTTACATTTAGGCATACAAGGAGAACGACAACAGTAAATGGCTAATTCCAGCAGCAAAGTGAATAAAATGTTCAAGTTAGCGAAATACACGGACGACAGAGAGGGTCTACCCGATCCATATGATGAAAGTGATGGGAAGACAATTCCAAGTAATAGAAATTATTAACATAATGCTATTTACTGCAAATATTTCATAATGCCAGCTAATAGTTCATATGCGTATATTTACTTGTATGTAATTGGAAGTTAGCCAAAGTGAGTAATTTAAAATATTAACTTTGTTTTTAATTGCTGTTTTTGGTATACCATAAGCTTTCAAGTTTCAGACTAACAAAAGGTAACTTACTGAGTGCTATTTTATTTAGGTTAGCTGAAGAGAGATTTCATTTATTGAATACTATTTTAGCTGAAGAAAAAGTACGATATAGCTATTCATTTTCTGATACCATTTGAAAGAAATATGTTGAATACAAAAAAATAATAAACTTACTTGCGACTAAGATGATACGATAAACTTGTAGTACTGCCGTGAAAGGAAAGCATCAATTCTGAAATATGGTATACCTTCCAGCTGCCTTTTTGCCAAGGTCTTTAGAACCGTTTTTTGAAACAGGTAGACAAGATGAATCGACCAATTATTTTATAAAGCCCAGAGGTGTGATTAATCGATTAAAACCCCTAGTAACTATGGTGATAAAAACAGTAATGCATAACTGTGCTGATTAAAATTCATGTCATTAAGTGTTGATGTATTCCTTCCACCCCAGCATACAACTTAAATAAAATCTACAAAACAAGGATAGATTTTATTTTATTTTTATTTTTTTTAATGAGTTTGCTATTTGGGTCTGTAATGTAGAAATTCATTTTGAGCTCTATTATGAAGCAGATTTAAAAGACAAATAAATAAATAAATAAACTTAGAACTATGAAAAACTACTCAGGACAATAAACCAACTGTTCATCCCTGCAACCACATTGTTTATTCCTTATTGTATTCTACTGTAAAACATTGAAAATGAATAAGCTAGTAAAATGCAGAGACGCTGTTTTTTGTATTATTCTAAGAACTGCAAATATTGCATAGTTTCACATGGCACACAGAGAATGGCAGCTCTTTGTGTGTTCAATTAATTCAGAAACAATATTATAAAAGGTTTGACTACAAAATCCAGTAACCAAACCTCAGAAACACGTACGTGTGCAAAAAGGATACCATTCAACAACACACCCTGAAACAAACTTCTGTACTTTTTTGGATATACTACCATACCACCACTCATGCTCCTGTTATACTGCATGTGCTCATTTACTATGTCTCTGTGAAATATGTTCTGTATTAAAAATCAGATAAAACCAGTTAGAGTACTGGACCTGTTCCTGGACCACCTTAAAAAGCTCCTGGATCCCAGGTTTTCAACTTCCGTTGTGTAGTTTCAAAATGCCAGTGAAAGAATCATTTCAATCACTCAGTAATGACTTTAGGAGAACAAGTCAGTTCTACTTAGTCTCCAGTAATAGCAGGGAGACTCCAGCACCTGGATTTTACAGCTGTCTCACTGGACTCCTGTTTTCTCCTGTCGATCCTAGGAGAGAAAATCTAGACAGAAGGAGCCGTGAAAATGCTCCCGATGGGAGCTACTACTAGGTGTGGATTTTCCATCTCGGGAACAATCAAATGGCGCAGCTTAATTCTGCACAGGACAAGGACTCTTTGGTGTTAAATACATTGTTAACCACATGGGTCTAATTATAATGTATATGTAATGCATATTTCAAAATATATACATCCACACAATTTGCAATAAAACTATTGTATTTTATTTATTTATTTAATTGTACAATAAAATAAAAAGGAAAAAGTGACAACTTTAAATGTGGTACTCCATGTTTTTGTTGAATTCTTTATGTAATTAAAAATCAACATTTTATTTCATCTGTGATTTAACATAACAAAGGACTACATTTACTGCAGTATAATGCAGTTTTTTGCTTTTTTTGGACAATTAGCAGAATGAACTAAGTCGTGGTCTCTTGGCATTTGGCCATTCATGTCACGTAATTTTTGGCCCAACCATGCTACAATCTCTTAGATTAAATAAAGTTTACAGGTTACAATAGAATGTCTACCTTGTAATTCTTCCTATTAAAACGTTTCTATTATGTTGGAGGGCAACAACATGTCCATACAAGGAGTGGAACACCATAACAGAGTTCCAATTAATTAATAAGCATAGGCTTCTAAACAACATATATGTTGTAGTTTTTAAAAGTATAATTTAAATCGATAACCATAGTATAGGTTTACTATGAAAATTACAAAAAACTAATCCCAAATCTGAATAGCAAATCATGTTAATTTATGTTAATCATGTTAATTTAGCTATTGCTCACCTGTGATCGAATTACTTAAGACCTGCCCTCAAACAGCATGCAATACAACAGCAGTTGTGCAGTTCTATGTAAGATACTCACCTTTCTCATTGAAGATAATGTTTTTGCACAAGAGGTCATTGTGACAGAAAACCACAGGGGAACCCAGACCTGAGAGACATTCCTTCATCCAGGCCATCTCATGCTGCAACTCTTGAGAACTAGGGACTTCTTTTAGGAATCTGTTAGGAAATCAAACACAAGGGTGAGAAGAGAATGTTTCTCTTTAGCCTGCAGGGTACATTGGTCCCCAAAAATCATGATTTGGCCTGCACCTCAAAAAAAGTAACTAGGCTTCAAATATGTTGCCAATGTGGCTGTAAATCACACATGGTTTGTAAACCAATCTAAATGTAAGGTCCTTGGACAAATTTCACTGGTCCACTTGTCTTTATTGTTCAATAAAAATAATAAAAAAAGTTACAGGTTTACATATGATGATTTACACAGCCACTGCAACAGTTAATATTCATGATACTGAACTTTATAGTTCAAAAGAATGTTCAAAAGGTTTCTTGCAAGCCATTGCTTGCCAAAACACGATCCCTTATTTTAGACACAGCGGCTTTAGTTTAACACCACCCGCTAAAATAACCAATCAGCAAGTAGTAATTTGTCCTTGGAGCTTACATTTAGATTTGATACATGGCAACACTTTACAGTAAACACCCAATTACCTTGGTGCTTGAGCTCCAACCTCCCAGCATAATTTACTGCTGAATTATTTTAGGCATAGCCACTTTTATTAATTTTTCCGTGTTAGATACTAAAACTACAAATCAGTAACTTCTGCTAATACTGCTGAAAGAGTAAACATTTTTAAATTGTCATTGAAAGAGGGTAAATTAGTGGGGTTTAATTAATTAATTTTTTTAATCTGTGCTGTCCGATTTTTACCCACACGCCATATAATTGTAAATCAGCATTTTATATGTGATGTGTTCTAAATAAATGTACGTTCTAAATAAATGCATGACAAAATGCACAATTTTAAATGAAGTTCACAAATTACACACAACATAGATAGTCCCATTAATTTTAATTTCCATTTGGCTGCTGCTTGTTGGTGGGAAAGCCGTCTCCCTGTACGCTAGTAGTTTCCATAACAGCGAATTATGCTTCCATTCATTTCTTGATCTTGTTAACATGCATTTTGATTAACGAGTTACCCTTATCTAGTCATTGAGACAGGAAGTGATGTAGGTGACCTCCGACAATTAACCCTTTGCGGTCCATTTATTAATTCTGCGTCAGGCTCGCCAGGTCTAATTAATTTTCACACGCGCAGTTAATTTTAGACAGCTGTTTAAAAGTATTTTTTTTCACAGTCAAACGGGTTTAAAAGGCCCTGCATATCAACAAAGCACTCACTAGGCATCTCCAGCCCCGCCCCACCCTTTCGTTCGCTATAGCTTTCACCTATGTAAGAAATAAATAATAATAATAGTCATACATACCGATCGATCATCTCCTGATCACTCGTTTTATCACCAAACTCCTCAATAATGCGATCCAAGTCATTATTTTATTACTATAACATCTCAAAAAGCTCTGCAAATGTCTGTGTTCTCTGTGCTGATTCACAGTCAGCCAGCTTGTTTACTTACGACCGCCCGTTATCTGATACCAGATACCATGTATGACTATTCATGAGATACGCCTTTTTTTTTTTTTTTCGACTTGTCTCGCTCCTGTCGCCCCATTCGGCAATTGAATGGTTTTCGGCTTTTCCGGAGAAAAACGACTAGAAACCCGTTTTTTGCGTTGCTAGAATGATGTCGGACCCAGTCCGACAAAGGACCTGTGAGGAATAATTGCAATGTCGGACCCAGTCCGACAATGGACCGCAAAGGGTTAAGCTTTTTAACAAGAAATGCGTTCATTAACGACCTCATCAACTCAATTTCAAAGCATTAACGGATTGATTTAATTAACATATTTCATTTAAAAATCACTTGCTACTAAAGCTTTCATTACAATACCACGAGTTCGATACAATAACGCTGTTTTTTGAAATTCCGGCTCACATATTCTAAATGATATCTATAAAATGTAGAAGACCAATAAATTGGATTATAATAGTCATTATTATTACTAAATCCTAATAAAATACATTTGAGATCTGTATTTGTATGAAACGGAATTTACAAACAGAAAGTAGTAGATGATAGATAAGGAGATGATTAATTTAATTAGTCATACATGTGGAAATCTGCACAACAAACAATATCAAATAACCTGTTACATAACTGACTTGCTACTAAACTGATCAGTGGAACAGCTTAAAACATTCCTTTGTCGGGGTCGGATTAAGGGTTGTCTTCAGTCAAATCAAGACTTTACTCTACAATCATGGTATGCTTACTTTGATGGACCAACGCCCTTTTTTTGTTTGCTGTATTAGACTGTACCATACAGCCAACACTCCCATATTTGTTAGCAACCACTTTTAAAAGTAATGAAAAAGGTGCAAAATATTTGACTGTTACCAATCAATACAGGAGTGGTGAACAAATGAGCCTGTGGGCAGGTAGGATGATAGCGCAAGATTAAAATCCTCTGTGAAACAGGCTGGAAACCTAACTGGAAATCAGGTAAATATTTACTTGGTTAGTAAACTACCAGGGTTAACCAGTATGCAGCTCGTTGTCATAGACACTGCTGGCAAGGAGAACAATTCTAGTTGTGCTGGTGGTTTTTATAAAAACAGGTAATTGGGGCAGATTCCAACCAGGTCCCAGGTTAATGACAGTGCCCTGGGCAGGAATATTCCCACTACACCTATCAGGCTTCAAACATTTGCAATCTATTTCAATCAAATTGAAACCATAGCCACTCCAATTGTGACATACTTGTGGTGACTGACCAGTACAACCAAGGTGCTAGTATTGAATCCATTATAAATCCCAGCTGCTGATTGGACACTATTTTCAAGCTGGCAAAAAATGTATTATAGAAAGATAAATTCCAGCATAGGTGCAGAAAGACAGGCCATGCTCTTTACCTGGTGTATAAAGACGGGCCAATGTAAAACTGTACTAAATTATTTTGGATTAGGGTTATGGTTAGGGTTAGGCTGATTTAAATCTTAACACTAGAAGCCCCACGGCAGTCATTTTGGCGGTTTTTGGATTTAAAATGTCATTTTTTCCAGTCGTGTAACACATATTGGGCTGTGCGTTCATGTACCTTTCTGTCCGTATCTATTAAATATTCTCACAAAGCATGAAACGCGGGAGTGCAGAAATAAAGGAGATATATTACATTATACCTAAAAGCCCCGGGAGCAGTCGCATTGACAGCCACACAGAAAACAATGGTATTTTGATTATACAGAACGGTATTCTACTTTATAATTTTTATTTACTAGTCCACAATGTGCTAAGCTGTAATCAGATTAGTCTCTATTCTCTGCCTGAGTGAATGACTGACAGTCTATTGTTTTTCAATCAAACTTTTCAAAGGCTGGCGTCTGCTTGTCAGCTGTGATGTTTTGGTCAGTCAATTAGCATCGGGACTAGTGAAAATAAATACCAGAGATTGTGGGGTTTTACAATGCAAGAAAATATGGAGTTGATGTTCTGGGTCAGATGGCACAGAAATATTCTGTGAAAGCTGGCTCCCGACGGTGGCTTTTTCAGGTGTCTTACAATGTATTGGACCTAGCAGTCATCAACTACTTTACAAAGAATGCACAGAGAAGAATTTACCAAGGAGATAATATATTTTAGTTTTGAATTAATTAATTAATTATTTGTTTATTTAGCAGACGCCTTTATCCAAGGCGACTTACAGAGACTAGGGTGTGAGAACTATGCATCAGCTGCAGAGTCACTTACAACTACGTCTCACCCGAAAGACAGAGCACAAGGAGGTTAAGTGACTTGCACAGGGTCACACAATGAGTCAGTGGCTGAGGTGGGATTTGACCCAGGGACCTCCTGGTTACAAGCCCTTTTCTTTAACCATTGGACCACACAGCCTCCTGGGAGCACAGGAACTTCGCAAGAAGCATTTGGAACAGAGGAAGACTACCAAGCGTGTACCCACAGCTGAAGTTGGCAACCTCGCTGAGAGCTGCAAGAGACGCCAATGCCAGGTTGGCAAGTGCAATAAAAATAAAACTTCAGACATTTTCTGTATTGATTGTGAACAGCCTTAGACTCAAGGTAAAGGAATACCATTTTTTATCGAAAAAAAAGAAAAAGGAAATTTGACTTTTTTTTATAACTTCTTGTGCTGTACACTTCTGTAAAATGTTTTCTTCTAATTTTATTTATCTACGTTGTTCAGTTGCTTTTGCACATCTGATAATAAACCGATTGCTGTTGAAAAGTTAAAAATGTATTGCTATCGTTTGTTTTATAAATATGTATGTTGTAAACCAATGTCTGTTCAGATGTTTATTTACTTACATTTTCTTGTTTTGATTTGTAAAATAAGTGTATGTATGTGTATATATTTATGCTTCGGTTGTTCAGATGTTTATGTAACATACTTAATAATAAAAAAAAACTAATTACATCTGACTGTTTCTCCTTTCGTTATACTATTTAGTGTTTTGAATACAGCCGTCACAAAGACTGCTGCGGGGCTTCTAGGTATGAGTATATCTCTGGTCCTTCTAGTGTTAAGCTCAGTATTCAAATTCTTTCAGCTGGACCTGTCGCTGAAGTGTGGCCTGTCTTTCTACTCCAATGCCAAAATTCCTAGAAATCATACAGTACCAGATGCAAATGCAACATGTTGGTGCAATGTTTTTAGAAATACTGGTCAATAACAATGTTTTCTGCGATTATTTTTCTTATTATCTTTGCAGCTACATGCATGCAATTATATAAATCCTTACCTGTGGTTTACTGCTTTGTCCTCAAACTCAGTAGGGGCAAGGGAAAAATACTTCTCCATCTTCATCCACAAGTTGGACTTTGGGACCCAGCCGTTGTGCGCATGAATAGCGTGGAATTTGGCCAACTGTCTGGCTATTAGCCTACAAAAATAAAATCAAGCATGAGAACGCAAACCCGTAGTTAACTGGATCATATATTTTGAATGAATGACTTGTAAAAGAGTGGAACAATAGTCAGCTGTTTTCCCCATTTTTATACTATCTCAAAACAAATGTTTAACAAATCAAACATTCCACTGTCAAATAATAAAATTATACACTTTAATATTTACATTACAATTTCACTAAAATGCTACCATTTATTGAGAACATAAATAGGGCAACCTACTAAAGACTCAAAATGCCAGTTAAGTGGAGACCCTTAGGACTAAAATCAAAAAGCTGCAGTAGTAAATCATGATAAATGATACACAATTATAGCATTGATTTACATCTAACAGTGTTCTGAAAAATAAAAATATTGTCCTCTAGCCCAAAAAGTCAGGAGTTTTATGGTAAAATAAAGGGTGCATACTATGTGCTGGAGTAAAAGCTATGACCAAGCTGCTTCAAATGTCTGTATATCAGCAAGCTAAACCAGTTTTACAGACTGCCATAAATTGGTAAATGTCTGAATAGAAAACCAGTTTATTTCAGAATGTGTTAGAATCCAATGCTGTATAATGTTACATATGAAATGAAAGACAGCAAGGCGTCTTCCTCATTCTAAAGTGGCTTTGTCCAAACATGTTTCCACCACGTCCTTCTCATGAGCAGAATACTGTTTTGCAGTGCATCATCATACATTGGTTATTAAACATTTTTACACTGTGTAAAGATATTTTTATCCAAAGAGTGTGATCACTTGTGTCCGAAAAACAAAACAATACATCCACTATGGAACTGTACATTCATATTACTTGTCACACGTCTTTGTTTGCCTAAACAGCATTTGGAGTCAGGTACTGTATTATTTTACTGTAACTTCTGATATAATAAAAGCTCGGTTAAATAATTTCCACAGCAAGGCCATGGCCTGGGTAGGGGTGAAACAGATTTCAGGTCTGTAGTACATTGCCTTGTCCTTGTTATTTTTTTTTAACATAACAAGCATTGAGAATACCTCCTGTCCACCTCTAATTTAACTAAAATCTAAGTATATTTAGCTAACTCTCTTTTCTTTTAAAATGTTACCAGGCGACTCTGCAACCTACAGCTGTATTGTCTGCATATTGTTGTTTCACTGCCCTCTTTGCAACAGCCTTATTTTCACACTACCCATTTTTCACACTCCATCTTTATTGTTATTTATCTTGAATTTAGCCTATTTTATTTCTCCCCAATACTTCATTGTTTTCCCTTTATTGCGTCTGCATGTGCTCTCTGGCTGAACAGTACTGAAATTGACAAGCAGCATCGGGAACTGAAACTGAAGTGGCAACTGGTTTTTAGAGGGCGACTGCATTCGTTTTTTAAAAGAATGTTATCACATAACGTGATGATTCAGTTAAGACATTTCTAAAGTAAACTAAGTGAAAATTAGTATAATAGCTTGCCTTGTTTTTTTTTCCTTCCAAAACTGACAAACTAAACATTACCCAACACTCAGTGAAAAAACATCACACAACATGCACTGCCTCCCTCATCGACGTTGCATTCTTAGCAAGATCTCTCGATTTGCTGAAAATAATTGTGAAAGCTTATAATACAAAGCGAAAGTTGTTTAATATCATATTAGTGTTTACAAAGACACCTGTTTTTAATATTGTTTTTTTATTGTAAAAGAGCTTTAGGATACTAGAGGCACAACTGTTCGGCTAATATTGTCAGTTTTTTATGCTTTTGTTTTTATTTATGCACCTGCAGTTTCATGGTCTTTTTATGGCTTAGCATGCAGCAATCAGATGTATTCAATTGAACTTATGCTATTAGTGTGTAGGCTATATAGTGGTCATTTTGAAGACTTGTCTTATTTGAAAGAACTGAAAGAGTTCCTTTGCTCTATTTGACTGTGCTGTGTCAAAGGATAACAGTGTGCCATTTGGATGCTGCAGTGTGTTGATAACAAGCTTTTTCTATTTTGTGGACGAAATATCTTTGTTCTCCTCCAGTTTTAAATTGCCTAATCTTAACTTTTTTTAAAACATTATACCAACCATTTAGTGTATGTAAAATAGCTGTTTTTTATTTCAAATGCTTAAACACATTTTTTGGGGACCAGTTAGGAGAAGTGAATAATCAGATTGTTTTCCAAATGGTTTCATGTGGGTACATCCAGCATTAACATTTTTGAAAATCCAGTACTGCACCGAATATAGCCTTGCAGCCAGATCATATTTCTCAGAGAGAGTGAGAGTCTCCTTTCCTTTATTCTGGGCTGGGAACCTTCCATAGAAAATCTACCCAACAGTGAGATTGGCAGCATTTTCCAGTTCAGCATGTTCTACTCATAATTCTAATTATTATACTGATTATTGTGCACAAGGGCTGAAAAAAATGTTGTACAGCACGTCTTTTCTTTTAATGTTCTTGTTCCTTTGGATCTCAAATGCACCTTGTTTACATCAGAAAGTTACTCCCTTTTAATTGTTAAGGGTCAAAAAGGAACTACGTACACTTTCAATTGTTCTTGTGAATTTCTATTTTTGTGGCACCTTCCTTTCCCCATTTTCTGAGCTTTAATATTATTATTATTATTATTATTATTATTATTATTATTATTATTATTATTATAAGCCTGAACATTGGACCTACAAAAAAAGCCACAAAAAATACCTTCAGTAAGGGCACACACAAGACAAGATCTCTTGAACTTGAGCTAATCATCTACTCGTTTGGGCCTATTTGCACTACTAAGCATTTCATATTGTAAATGCTTATTTTATGCACAAAGTTGGCATTTTCGGCTTCATTTTATGTTAACATGGAAAACAATGTTAAAAAAATGTAGTGCTAATAAAAACAAACACTAATTGCTTATGTCATGCAAGTTCAATACAAAAAATGTTTAAACTTAAAAAGGGTCCATGTACAACTTTAAAAGGAAAATCTTAATGTTCTGTAAATAAAAAGTTTAAAATGACCTCTTCATTTTTCACTCTGTCTTCTATGGGAATCAAATGTCTGGCAACTTCTTGTTTTTCAAAAGATGCTTGTTTAAAAATGGGGTGTATTTTATAATTCGCTGGATCACCATGTTTGTCACCAACAACATCAGGTCGCAAAGAGAAAGCAGAATACAGGCTGTAGTTACTGCGACGAGTATTTACTATGTCTACAGAGAATATGGCTTTCTAACGCCTTGTACCCTCTTGATCCACAATCAGGGGTTCACATAACTGGTACGCAGGTACAGGTAGTTATTGTTGTATAAGACGCAAGCGTACCGTCAGTATATTTTTAACAATAAAGGCAGAGACGGTGCTCACGGTTTGAAGGTGAGCTATACATGTCTAATTTATTGATTATTCCAGTCTACAGCCTTTGTCAACAATGTCCGTGATCAATCCCCCACCCCCTCCCCCGGTCACTCGCTCCACAAGTGAAACAGAAAATATATATGCATCTTAATTTTTCACCAGCACCTTCCTTCCATTCCATTATTTTCACCATTTTCTGCAGTGTGACCTTTAGAACTGCGCCGTAACTGTTTGTGGACCAATGAAATAACAACTTGCCAAGACAGCCGTCTGCAAGCATCAATGGGGTACGTAATGTAAAAACAACCGCCTTAATGAAACTGTGCCTTATATTTAAAAAAAAAAACCACAACAATACGAACCTCACCAACTGTCACAAATGTGTTAATAGCTTAAAAAAAAAATTAAGATAAAAAAAAACTAATTTTAAAAAACATCAGGAACATTTTTTCCCCCCTGATCTGCATTGATCACATCAATAGCCCAGGAGGACTGGGTAAAAGCGGAAAAACGCCAATCAGCGGAGATTTTTCATCTCTATATAAAGAATATTTTAAATATATTTAAAAATATAGGGATATAAGATACAGCTGTACCGCATCTTTTGGCAAACTGAGTTAATTAATAACAACCGACTTCGCATGCGCGACGTCAGTAGCACGGCTCTGCTCTGCAGTGGAAAAACAACCCAGGCTCTCCTTAACCTCACCGTGAGGGCTCGGTACAGCCCTGGCGTGGTTGTACAGTGGAAAAGAGCTATTAGAGGACAGATCTCAAACCATAGTGCCCTAGGGCAGCCATTTTAAAAAGAGCTTTGAAACAGAGTAAAGTTATAAGTTGTGGAAGTGAACAATGTTAGACATAGACTTGTGTCTGGAAAAATTGTATACATGATAGAAAGTTGGAGAATGAGTACAATAGGTCTTTTATTTCTTCAGAATGTTCTAGCTGTCACTATCTGTAACTGAAAGTTGCTAAGAAACTAATAAACATTTTGCTTGCTCCTTCACTTTTCTTACACAATGCAAAGTACAAGCCACTGTTGATAGAAATACAAGGTTACTATAAGAAGCTTATTAACATGTGATTGGTACAAGTAGAATACTTGTAAAGACTTGATTGGTTACTGCCTTATATAGAATCATGCCTGTTTAGCTATAGAAACTCTTTGTTTCTGCCTGCGAGCAGAGAACTCATGGGTTACTAGAAGAACTTATATTCAGTTGCCCTGATTGTCTCTCCCAGCAATTGCTGGAATGTTAATAAAGTGCACTGAATAACTTTGGATCTAAATTTAGACTGAAGTGTTTATTCTTCCACAAAGTGTAAAAAAGTTGTCAGGATGTTAACAATGAAAAGGAAAATTACAGGTATGTTATCTAAACGGTTGTAGCAATGTGGGGACGTGTAACGCTGTATTTTTCAGGAACCCTGCTACTTACTCTAAGTCAATGAAATACATTTTAAACAATGCTGGAGGCTAAAGCAGTTTTATTTATGGAATGATTATGTTTCTGGCAGTTCTACTGGGTTGTGTGCATTTTTTCATTTTATTTTTTCACCCTTCATGTAATTAATCTTGTCACACCGTTATAGTGCCAGTGGGTTCATGTTCGGCTAGGAGTATTCCTCTCACTGTAAATATCTATGCAAACACCCCTCAATTCACATTATATTACATTTATACAAACCAGGCAGCAGTCTAAAAAACCGAATTCACTCTCAATCTTTTTTGATTATAAAAGGATGTTATAATAACTAAACTCCAGTGTTTCAAACAAACTTTGCTTTTAATTACAAGGGATCAACAGCAAGTGAAGGTCCCTTGAAGAGTAAAATAGAAGTTGAATTTACAGTCAATACGGCTTAACTGTACATTCTGAAATCATGAGTACTGCATACTGGCATCTGGTCTACATGGTGGTTTGTGAAAGCACATTACATGTATGAGCAACAGAGCGTGTTAGTGTTTTGAAGTACTGTACCTGAAAAGCTCTGGTTGGCGGATGTCTTCTGGGTCAAGGGCAGACCCATGCATGAACTCATAGCACAGGCCATTGTTGAAAGTGCAGTAGAGAGGGGGTGCACAGTTGTGAGCATGCAGCACACGAAAGCTCTTCACTTCATTCTTACGATCCACAAAAAGCTCAGTCTTGTTGCCATATATCCTTACCAGGACTACATCCTCCATCCCCTCGCCAACATAACAGCCAATGAGCTTGTTAGTAATGCCATCTGTGAAAAGCTATGGACAAGCACAAATAGTCAATAAAGTGTCAGACATTTTAAAAGCAGGTATTGTATTTAAGTTAAATGAACTGTCCACAGGATTATAAATCATGACGTAGTACTGGATATAAATAAGGCTGCCTGCAAGTATTAGTACATCGAAAAACTTCAGTAGATAGATACTGTAGCGATCCGTGCGTTTGTGTTTTTGTGCTGTATTTGCACTGTGTTTCCTGTGCACTGTAATTCTGCTGTGTATGTGTGTTTACGTGCTATGTGGCTATGTTCCTGTTTGTAATTGTAATCCTCCTCTCTGTATTTCCCGCCACTGGTGTGTTTGCATCTGTCTGTGTAGTCCAAGCCTGCGTGTGGTGCCTTTCGTGTCTCCCCTGTGATTGGCTGTTGTTTGTCTGTGCCCATTGGTCCTAGAATGAGGCCGAGGACCAATGGGATGTGTGTAAGCTCCGGTACCCTATTTGAATAAAGAGGCGCTGCGCCGGCATTTTGTGTTGTTGTTTGGGTTGCCCTGGTTCCTGTGTTTAAAGTTGTATGTTGTGAAGCAGACAAAGCAGTGGACTCTGGCGGGCGCTGAAATAGTGTCCAAGAGTTTGATAGCTGTGAAGCAGACAGAGTAGTGACCCTGGCTTGGGTGCTGAGAGAGTGTTCAGAGAAGAGAAAATAAAGACTTTTTGGAACCAGGAACAAAGCGTGTCCTCCTGTTTTCTGCCTCCTGTTGAAAGGCTACACCACGTTGACCAAAGATTTTTGTTTTACATGTATTGCTCTGTTTTTGTCTTTACATTTAAAAGCAGAATGACAGGTTTTGTCCACCTCCACAAGGCAGGTAAAATAGCACATACAGTAGTAGCTCTGTACTGGTCAAATAAGTAATATCAATATAGTCCTAAAATTGTACTTAAAAAAACTGCTGTGTTGATTACATTAAGAACACTCTTCCCTACTCTCGCTACATTTACTACAACTAAAAGGGTTGTGGGCAACATTCCAGTTCTAATTTGCTGTTGAATTTACAATTGACTGTGGGTCAGAAGATTGTTAGGAATTTTATTTTGTTCATGCCAACTGTTTCAAATATTTGCTGATCACTGTGTTTTCTAATCATTGATGAATGAAGCAACTAAGCTACATGTAAAACTTTCTTTATCTTTGGTTTGAGAGGTGAAATTGCATTTGCATACAGAGGAATCTCATTATGTGGAATTTGTAGCCCATCTGTACAACATAACTCTGAAACTTGTTTATTTGGGTATCGCATGTGAGCAAAAAAAATGGCTGGAATGTTATCGCCACAGGAAACAGATACCTATTGACAGACAACACAGCTCAGCTCTTCTTTAGCTAATCGAGCTTAAATTAAGCCATCATGCTGACTGAACTATATAAAAAATTAACACTACTGCCTCTCTATGAATAGAACAAAACAGAAGACAAAAGAAGAGAATGGGAAAAGTGAAATCAAACCTGCACAAGACAATACTTTGCAGATCAGTTTTCTAAAATATGAGTGTGGTCTTCAAAGTGTGTTTTTTCATATATACTGTAGTTGTCATGATTCAAATTAAATCTTCAGCCTTTGCTGCAAACTAGGAACACAAATAATGCAGCCACTAAATTACAGTAATTGGGTGAAAAGCCCTCTTACCTTGACTTCAGGCCATCACTGGCAGAAACATTGCAGTGTATATTGATGGGCAACCCTCAATCCATAAAATAAGTATGTCACAGACATACTGTACAGTACACCCTGGCCTACTCTTTAGATCGCTTTGACCTACAACCAAGGAATGTATTGTACACATACAGATTTAGGTATTCTATTACTCTCAATAACTACTTGTGCTAAACACAGTCCATATCACGTTTCATCACAATTACATAGGAGTACTTCAATGTGCTTAAATATTGAAGCACAGCACGAGACAGGATCTGGTAGATATGTGAACAATTGTTCACATATCATATTTTTTTCCACCTACCAAGTGGGTGTTGATTTAGGCTTGTTAAATAAGGCAATATCCAAGTTCATAGTCTTACAAGATGGGGGATGTCACAAGCACATTGTCATCACAAAGCAGGAAACTGCAATGTTGATGCTCTGGATTCAATGGTAATCCCATTTCAAATTTAGAACATCTTTATTATACTGTACCATCCAACACCAAGAACCACTATACAGTGTTCAATCTGGCCACATATAGTGAATGTATAGAAGATAGCCAGACTTGGAATTAAGAATTAAAGAAATAATCTTCATGTACAATATTTGGACCAAAAATGTATTTTTGTATGTTGTGTGTGACAAGCATTGGTGGATAAAGCTACCTCCACCTGTACCATAGATACTGTAGAAATCCCCATAGGTTGATAACAGAAATAACAGGTTTGACTGGTAGAGGTAAAGGAAGGGGACCACACAAACATGATTTAAACCCAGAGTAAACAACAGAGTTCCTAACTTTCACCTTGAATATGCGCTTATCAAAAAATAATTACTCAAAAAAGATGAGACACAAACATGATCAGTTCAACAATATCTAGCTCAAAAGGGACAGGCCGCCTCAATAGTGTACCGGCACCCTAAGCTAAACTATGTAAAATAGAATAAATAAACTAGTGTTAACTACTACTATGGTATTTGCTATCCAGCTCTATATTGCAACCCAGTAGCAGCTACAGATACATACATTTCTAATTAAACTTTGTGTAAGATTTAAACTCACATAATTGTGTATTTTTAATTAACACATACACATATATATATATATATATATATATATATATATATATATATATATATATATATATATATATATATATATATATATATATATATATATATATATATATATATATATATATATATATATATATATCCGTCGTGTATCCGCCCGTCATATATCCGACTTAACCGTTTATCTATTTATCCGTCATGATCAAGCTCTTCAGCACAGAGTGAGTGTGTATGTGTGTGTGAGTGAATGAGTAAAGAACCAGAACCAGGGTTGGATACCAAAGAGTGAGTAAGCAAGTTGAAACCACTGACAGCTGGGTGAGTAGCCGGAGTTTGTTTATTATTGAACAGAGAAGATTAGTTCAGAGATTGTAGATCCCACCGAAGTTTTCACACACTGTGGTGTATGAACTCGCTATCATTGCTGGTAGTGTCACGTGAGCTGTTCAGTGTGTTCACATGTAAATAAATCTTGATCGCCTGCGGGGCGTATCAACTACAAACTCTGTCTCGATCTCCTGCCTGTCACTCAGCAGAGAATGCACGCACCCACACGGCAGACGGTTACTCTGTCACAAGCATTAATACTCTGTATCTTTCTAAAATCTATACAAAAATTGTGTGAATATAGTAATTGTTACAGCTGTGTATAATGGTATTTAAAACAGGATTCATTTATCAGACTTTTTACATAGTCGCCCTTACTCTGGTCCCATGCAGTCAGATACGCAACGGACTACTGTATAATTTATATATTATATACATAATGATAACGCTCGTAGAGACGAAGTTGGTCACACAATCAAAAATTTATTTTCGACTTGTCAGCTAATATTATACATCAGATTCCTTACATTTTATTATTTATTGAAACAAAACAAGAAACACATTCTACACATTAGTGAGTCTTCATCAGTACAGTAAACAAAACAAACAAGCGTGTATGCGATCAGTTTCAGGCAAAGCATAGTGGTCGCCAAGGTTACACAGCTGATAGAATTCTTCCTCTGACGTCTGGTGTTGTCAGTGTCAGTTTCTGTCGTATTGTCGTTAGCACTCTCCTCTCCAACTACAGAAAACCCAGCTTTCTTGAAGCAAAGGTGGATTGTTTGCTGACTGACAGAGTCCCAAGGTACAGTACACAGGTAATCGCTCAGTAACGAGGTGCAAACATCTGATTGCTCGATCCGTCAGTGTTTACTACAGTATAAGCAGTGTCTATGTTATTTAAATCTATGTGTATGGCACGTAAAGCGATCCAAACAGCTGAGTTTGCCCAAAATATCCAAAGTGCTTAACACAGTATAAACTATGCCTTTGTTATTGAAATGGGAATAGCAAATGGCAAATGCTATTTGCCCAATACAAACAGCTGCCTACAATAACCCTGGACAGTGTAAGTGGTGGATACTGTGCCACGTAACATTAAATGAAACTACTGTCCACTGTCGGAAAATGGTGTTTAATTTGTTACACTATTTTAAAACTACCCACTTTCATTACAAAATCGGATTAGAAAACTTCCCTTTTTTTTTTGTAGTTGAAAAAAATATAACCTCGTGCTGACTAGCAGGCCCGCTGCCATTCTCCACTGAGCATATATTTAAAGGCGTTTTTGTGTTGGTGTTTCAGTAATTTTTTTCCTTGTTGGTTTATTTGATAACTGGTGTGTTGTTTAATGCTGCACAGTAATTCACAGAACATAAATAAAAGTCTGTAAAATAACTAATAGGGCTAAGCCCCCCCCAAACTCACTTCCTCTCAGACCCGCAGGCAATCCCCAATAATATTAATAGTAATAATAATAATAATAATAAACATTATAAATGAGAAAGACCTCCCAGCCACAAATCCTGACTGCTGTGTTTGTGCATGCGCTGGAAGTGAACCCGAGTGAACCGTGGATCAAAGGAGCATATGTGCGGGATGTGATAAACCAGAAGCAGGAAGTAGAAATAGCTACGACAGTATTTTTCTAATGGGCAAATATTAAGTGTACAAATAACATGTATATATTAAATGCTAAACCATAGTTTTCAGGGAAGATGGAATGGGTGGAGGGGAGCAGAGGCTGGGAGAGAAGGGGAGCATTCAAGCGAAAACACATAAATACATTTTGAAAATTATGGGAGATGTCTCACTAGCAGGTGGACAGTAGCCCCAGCAGCCAGTAGATGAGAGGCCTGAGAAAAGACCAGTTTGATGGTTTTGATCCGAAACCGAGGAATCTAGCTGTAACTGTTAAGACTTAACTATTATCACTTGGTTAATCTCCATATTCCAATCCACTATTTATTTTGTTTATAGAACGGTACATTACATTATTGATATCTTAAGAGGAAAAATCACACATCCCTGTTTGAACTGTAGTGTAATTTATGCATCCAAATATGAAGTTGCTGTAATTAGTGTAACTGAATATATTTTAATATATTGCATACTGGCACACATTGGCTGCGATCAGAGTTCATATTTTATTCATTACCATAGTTATTTTGGACAGATTTGTTCTTGATTTTTGTAGTTTAGTAATAATTCAGATTTGTGTTGATGCAACAACAACAAAAACAGCTGTATCCATTTGAAAATTGTTAGCATGCTCAACTGTAAAGCAAGTTAAAACAAACACACATACACACACTATGGGGAAATGCTATAAAATGTGGTAAAATTATTGCCCAGCTGGTTTATCATTTCAGCTGCATATACCCTTGCAAAGAAGCGGTTCTGAAACAACCGCTGTATAAATATGGGCAAGTTAGAACTGTTGTGTTATAGCAGGAAAAATGAACTAAAAACTGCTGGCCTGTCTCTCCAGAATAGGCAATATACATTTTCTGCATTTCTGTATTGCATGCTGTTAATAAAGATGTGTTTACTCAATTATTTTAGTGAGCTGATATATTGGATTCAATCTACAAAATAACATTTGCATAAGTGAGACGGTTAACAATTGGTACGATTACATTAAAAATAAATATGCCTGGTCAGGAGGAATTTAATGTTGTCTCCTTCCTAAGGCAAACAATGTTGAGATACTGAAGTCTGCACTATAACCAGATATTTTTGTGGGTTGCATTTCCTACATTCACTTCCTTATCCTCCTGCAACGGCCATCTGACGTTGTGCTAGAATCAGCATATGCATCACCTGCCAACAATCAAACTTCCCCCATTGCTAAAGTAAACAGACATAGAAAGCGACATATAATATATTCATGCATAATATTCGGTGGAAATAAGTAACATGCGTTGTTCTGTTTAACTGTTTAACATACCGATATTAAAATGTTCAAAATGAATTAGTTTACTAGGTTGCAACCTAGTTTTTTCTCAGTTTGATTAGTGGTTTTGTAGGTCAGGGGTTTGCAACCGGGGGTACGCTCAGAAATGCATATATATATATATATATATATATATATATATATATATATATATATATATATATATATATATATATATATATATATATATATATATATATATATATATATATATATATATATATATATATATATATATATCTTTTAACGATATTATATATTAGCACTAAACCACTGTGCACAAATATTTCATTTTTGTTTAGCAGCTCAAAGGTTACAGTCATTACAGTCAAAATTATCATCCATCTGTACGGATGCATGATTTTAACTGAGCAGATTTCCACTTTGATGTTAGGGTAGGTGAAGCAGACATCTGGCGACTGCCTATGGAGAGTTCTGCTCAGAGTGCTGTATTGCTCATGAACTTTGCAGTTTGCAACTAATTGTATAACTGAACACTAATCAGTGAAGCACAATCTGTCTGCATTTCATAGAAGTATAAATGCTCCAGTAAACATAAATAATAATCACAATACTCCGACATTAATGTTTTTTTATTATGGTTATTTATTAGGTGTGTTCACATTTGTTTTTGGTATTTGGTAGACTACTGTACTTCCAGATTATCCTGTGTATCATTTAGAGTCAAAAATTGATACATTTCTTGCAAAAGAAAAACAAAGAAAAAGAACACAAACAAGTTTATAGAAAGTGTAACGCCACGGTAAGTTATACCTAGTCCCTTTGGATAATTTTTTATGTTGGCTTCAAAAAATGTTTGTTAGTTATTGCAGACTATTTTGGATTATAATAAATTTTACAGAAAAGAAAGTGAATACCTGTTTTCTAAAGAGATTCCCAAATACTTTCTTTTGATTCTGTGCATCCAAAGACTTGTAATTAAAGTTTTAAATTACTGTTTGGTATTCTGTCTTAAACCAGCAGTTTGTCACTCCCAAACTGTTGTGACATAAATTATATATTAAAAAAAAAGGAACATGTGGTTTGTTAATCAGATTATCTTGTGGTACCATTGTAAAGGTTGAAAAACACTGCTCCAGGTAACTAATAAAGTAAAAATATAAGGGTGACATATGTATGTTTGTAAAGACTGGAGGACAGGCACATATAACAGAAGTGCATTAAAGACAGGCCAACAGGCATCAGATTCTGACACACTCAGACTTGATCACAATTGGATAAGTAGCTCACTAAATATATGTAAACCTTGAACGTGTGACACACAAACACTGTGAATCTCCAGCAAGGGGACAATCAAACCTGGAATGGCTATGTAACGTGTGGGCTTTTTCCATTCTCGCACTGTATTTAAGGACCGTGGCAATGTTATCATGGCCCTGGTATCTTGGCTTTAGTTTAACTGTCAAAGGCAGGGGGGGAATCTGCTTGCACCCACAGGATTCCCACAAGTGTTCTACAGCCTTTAGCATGACAGCTTATTTTGACCCATACACAACCCAGTTCTTAAAGCAATATGTAGTTATGGTGGTAGCCGGTGATAAGGTAGCTGTTGAGAGCTAGAAAACTGACCACCAAGACCAACTGTGCAGTACCTTAAAATAAACCATAATAACTAACACAAATCCATTAATAATAATAATAATAATAATAATAATAATAATAATAATAATAATAATAAAAATAACAATAAACCCTCTACCATGTGTCTTTATTGACAGGATATCATGGCAACTATTTGGGAATTCAGACTGGTATGGCAAGAACCTCTACTCTGTTGTATCCCTGGTTCCATACTTACCAAATCAGTTTTCAATTCAATTCAATTTCAATTGCAAACTACTGGAAATTACCTGACTCGCCTCATTACTCATTCTCAAAACTGAGAAAATTAAGCAATGCACAATTAGAAATAAGACAAAAAAATAAATATTTTAGTGTTTTGTGATCTAAACTTAGGTTGTCAGAAAGATCAATGACATTATTTTGTGTGTATGTAGCAGTTAACACAGATTTTACAAAAGAAAAAAAAACTAATAAATGACAGATGAAGCAGCTTGCTGAAAAAAATGAAATGGAAAGTATGTAACAAATTTCACTAATTAAATTTAGAGCACTACTACAAAAGAAACAAAAAGTTAAAAAAAAAAAATAAAGCCACACACCACACAAATACTGAACAGAACTGTGTATAGAACCAAGGGGACTGTTTCACCATAGGGTAGATAATCCACAAACAAAAAGCAGGTAACATAATGAGGTTCATTTAACCATAATGTACTCTGCCCACGTAATTTGCAACATTGAAATACATTTTTGATAACCTATTTCTACAGTAAAGTCCTAAGGTTTAGCGCCTGATGAAACAAGAGAACTGAGAGGACATTTTCTAGAAAAGGCAAGCTGAGCAGAGGGGAAGTGAACAATCACGCCTCTCACGACGCTGTCAACGCATGAAAATATAGATACTACACCTGCACTGGGTTAAGAATGATCTGGAATATTCTTTGAAACTGACATAATGACACAAGTAGTCTTGAATAAATACATGAACATTTTTCATTATCGTTACAGTTATTTAAATATTGAACCTCGTGGATGCATTGTATCAAGATTTCAAAATGCAAAGCCAATCCTCCTTGCTCCAGCTGCTGCGACTAGTTCCTTCCTATTATCTGAATACAATTAAAGATGCATTGCATCTTCACAAAATGCAATAACAGAACTGTATAGAGTGCCAAGTTAGTGACTGTATCTCGGTACTACGAACGACATGCGATGTAAAATATGTTTGAATGTACAAACCACGGCTAGCTAAACAGAATTAGTGTTAAGTATGACAGTGCTGCAACGTTGCTTGATTTTTTTAAGCGCTCTGTTTTCCATTTTCCATTCATTTATATCGGCAAATGGTTGCTAAAAAGTCCAAGAAGTATCCTTTTGGGCCTCATTAAAATTGTCCTTCCTACTTCGCATTACTCAGAGAGTACAGTAAAGTGTACTGCGTAGCCACTTAAATTATACAATTCATCAAGACTTTCATTTTTCGAGGTCTTCAAAATTCTAGATGCGACATGTCTGTAGAAGAATACGCTAAATGTAATAAAAAAAAGAAACAAGTAGATAGATCTGTTTAATAGAAAATTGAAAGAAATAGGTACCTTCATTTTGACCTCTGACGGATTCCAACTGGGTCTCAGTTCCTTGATCAGTTTCATTGCTCCTGCACTGATATCTTTATCATCTACGGTAATATCTAATTTGGGAACAGCAGGGGCACAGGCGGGTACGTGGATATAGTTAGCCATTCTAGAAGACAAACTTGGTTTGACTAAGCGTTACTATGTTCTCTGCCTGGATGCTTAAGCAGTACCGCCTACTTCGGGTATTTATGCCCCTTGGAAAATTCCACCCCTCCCTCTATGCAAATTAAACGCACTGCATTGTGGTATTGGGGGGTGTTATGGCATTATGAGCCAAGTAGTCATAGGGGTTGGCTTTGACATCAACAGCTGGTGGCGAGATTTTTTTTTTTTTTACTGTATGATATTCTTGTTACTTAATTTCTTGTACATTGTTCTAAAACAATATTCGTTTTCAAATTAAACATTATTCTTTAAAAAGCATTTCTATTAAATTAACCCATGTTTATAATTTCAACTTTGTGTTTTAACCTGAACCAATTACATTGAACTAACGTTTTAGCTGCAAGACGTGGCTTTTTGGGAGGAAATGTAAATGTAACGCATGCTGTAGCTCGGTTGGCAGGTGTTCCAATGTACTGCAGTAGGCTTCTCATGCCTTTACCTCAAAAAAAAAAAAACGTTGCAGACAAACTTCTTTCCAACATAATTTAAATGTTCAATACCAACAAAAAAAAAAAATTGCCTTTTTCCACTATTTGTAAATTCTAAAAATTTTGTTAAATGTGTTATGTAAAAAAGAATAATACCACGTTTAAAGATTGTTATACAGAGCTACTTTAAGCATATTATTCAGATACAGTATGTCCCTTACTATAGGTGGGACTTGGGTCCAAAATGTGTGTGACATTACCTCTAAAAACGCTTTCCAGTCACTAAAAAAGTGTTATTGTCTATTTGCTATCGACAAAGCCTTCTCATCATCCTTTTTTGCTATTTAAAATAATGTACCTAGTTCTAATTGTTTGCATTTTTTGTGGCTAATCCAACACAATGTTTATAATGCATTGCTCCTTTTTTGGGAATATTAATTTGGTATTTGTTCTACATTTTTTGTGATTAAACTTTTCTGACTTTGCTTCATTGTGTGTGTGTGTGTGTGTGCCTGCGTGTGTGTATGCATGCATGTGTGCGCGTGTGTGTGTGTGTGTGTTGTGAAGCTACTGGATCATTGCCCAATTCAAAGTTAACCTGTGAAGGTTTACCGATTTGCTGTGTTTTTCTATATCAGTTGTTTGGTCTACACAGTTTTGTTTAGAGATACATTATTCCAGTTTATTAGAAAGCCGACTTTGTTGCTGTCTCAGCTTTTGTTCATTCACTGAAGGTTGAGCTGTGTGTTTAAAATCATACAGTGGGATATGTGGAAAAGTTTAAGTTTGTAAATAGTTACTGATTCATTTAGCTAGAAGTCACTGAAAACATACTTGTCAGCTCTTAATTTAATATTCATGGTTTGTAAAAATGATTTCAATACTAACATCTACATACATTTGATATACTGTATATACATTGTTATCTGTAGGCCCTATAAAACAAGGAGCATGTAGAAAAAATAGTTTTTTGCTTCACAATTAACTTCACAACAAAGTTTGCAGATGACATTCAAAAGCACCTGTTTTACCCCTTTAGTTTGAATGACTGTGTTAAAAATACTTTTTTTTTTTTATCTGCAGCAAAGTTTATCGGAAATATATCCAAACTGGAACTGCAGCATTGTTTTGTATACAATTGTGTGGTCATGCTTTAATTCAAAGACGTAATCCTGTTAACGTCCCCCTTATCAACAGAGCTACAAGCAGCTGGGACAGTTTATCTGTCAACATCAACAATTCAGTCTTAAATATACAGTCAAGTGTCAGATTTCAAAGCAATACACATTTTTTTACTATAAGTCAATAATAATAATAATAATAATAATAATAATAATAATAATAATAATAATAATAATAATACAAAGTTCTAACTTTTTGGATTTATAGGAAACACTTTATTTTGCTGCAAAGGTGTTCGCACAAATACTACAATTCCAAAATTGAAGTAGTGTGAACAAGATTTCTGTGTTTTTTCTAAGCCCACTTAATGACTGAACATAAAAAATATACAGGTGGCGTCTAATCTACTGGGATTAGAAAAATAAACCATAGCAAGGTCATACTGGCGGACAAATTTGCAAATCAGAGCGAAGAGATTGTCTATCTGGAGGTGGGACGCAGAGCAAGAGCTCTGGCAATAGGTCAATGATTGCTATCCTGGCAGATGTTATACTAACCAACGGATGGTAAAAATTCAGTATTTAAAAAACAATAATATGTCGAATCAGTTACCAAAGAACAAGTAGGGTTGTGCAAAGCGTAAAGAGCAAAGAAGATGGCTACAGCTTGTCACAAAGAAGCAGAACATGCAAAAAAATATATCTTGTAAATGGTTTAAGAGTGGGACGTTTGTTTTGCAACCTTGCTTGCTCATCTCTTACCGTACGGAAGAGCACTAGGGCCATGCAAGAAAAATAAAAACTAGACATTTCAAGTTAAAAAATGTTTTCTCACATGGCCTTAGGGCTCTTCCTTACTTACCTGATGATGTGAAGTCTCTGTTTCAAGTGGGAGAGTACCTGGTTCAGAAAGACCTGAGCAGAGGATTCCCCAACACCCAAATTGGACTGCAAGCACTGCTTACAATTCCAAAGTTGCTCGTGCTGAGCGATCCTTCAGTAAACCATCTTTGATAAAGAATTACAGTAACTGCGGGCAACAATGCCACAGGAGATACTGTCTGCATTGGCTGTAATGTCAATTGAAAATAAACTTGCAAGACAAGTAAACTTTTTTGATGTAATCAAAATATTTTCATCATTATTTTACACTATTTACAAAGAAGAAATGTATTGGAGCATTGCATGGGAATTAAGGCAGGCTCACACAGATCTTTCAGGTTCTCGAATGCAGCGGTTTATTAAGCCGGGACTCTTCACTTGACAGGCAAAGCATGCTGATTTTTGGCCATGTGAGAAAACATTTTTTAACTTCTTGTAACAACCGGTTCCCACTCTTGCTGCAAGCTGAGCTCCTGATTGGTGGCAATGCTCCCGTCTCTGACATCCCTGAACACCTGCTGCAGTAAACCTTTGACTCTGGGTCACAGAACATTCCCAAACGCAGTTACAGCAGACCCAGGGTTGTTACACAGCTCCCCCGTTAAAGTTTCTTGTCCCCAAGGGGACCAAAAAAGTCCCGGAAACAATGTGTGTGTCTGTGTTGGCGTAGGACTCTTGGCTGCCCAGGTGACCCAGGCATCTGCAGGTGGCGGTCTGTAGGGGCCAGGTGGACGGCAACTGTCAGGCTGGGCAGGGCCGGGGCTGAAGTGTGGCAGAGTAAGATTGTCAGGTAAGGGGAAGGCAGGTGCTACTGGGCCAGGCTGCACAGGGTCCTGTCCCTCGTAGGGGGCGAGCTGGCCCTTCATTGCATGGCGGTGGGACAGGGCGCCCATGTGTGTGGCGAGCCCCAGCCTGGTGCTGGATCTTGTAGTGGAAGGGATGGAGTGGCTCAATCCTCCGGCTCCTTGAAGGTTAGGAACCACTGCAGTGCCGTGTGGTCGGTCCAGATGGTGAAGGGAAGGTAACACAGATAGTGCTGGAAGTGCCACTAGTAGGTCACTCCAGGTCACGTAGTACTACCACGCTGCTTTGTTGAGGGACCGGCTGTAGTAGGCCACCACCCTCTCACCGTCGGGTTCCTCCTAGGACAGCACAGCTCCGATCCCCTCATTGCTGGTGTACGTGTCCAGGAGGAATGGTAGGGTGGAGTCCAGAGGGGAGAGCACTGGGGACTGTCAGTGCCTCCCGGAGGGTGTGAAACGCAGCCTGCCGTTCCTCCGTCCATTCAAAGGGTTCTCCCTTGCGCAGCAGCTGGTGCAGGGGAGCAGCAATGCTGGTGAAGTCCCGGACGAAGCAGCGATAGTAGGAGGCCAGACCCAGGAACCCTCAGAGTCACCGTTGGTCGGTGGGGGTTGGGCCACACCCGAACAGCAGTCACCTTGTCTGGCTCTGTACTGATTCCCTGTCCTCCGACCCGGTGGCCCAGGAATGTGATCTCCCATTGCAGGAAGCGGCACTTGTTCGGGTATAGCTTGAGTCCAGCCGCGGTCACTCGGTGAAGCACTCTCTGCACGGCGTTGAGGGCGGTCTTGAAGGATCATGTACCAGCAGGTCGTCCAGGTAGATTAGGTATTCTCCATGAGATGTTCAAAGGCCGCTGGGGGCCTTGCATCTCTCGTAACTGCCAGAGTCCCCTGCCCGTCGAAAAGGTATTTGGTCTTGCCGCTGGTGCAAGGTCCAGGGATGAGAACCACGTAGACCCTGCTACCAGGTTCAGAGACTCATCGACGCAGGGGAGGGGGTAGTCCTTCGTAGTCACCTCATTCAGACGTCTGTAGTCAACACAGACGCGCCACTCTCCGTCCTTCTTGGGAACCATCACAACTGGCGAAGTCCAGGGGCTATCTTATGGCTCAATCAGGCCCGCTTCCCACCTCTCAGTACCTGTCTGTCCAGGGGTAGGCGACGAGGTCGGAGCTCGATGGATGTGACCTCCCCCCATCTTGATGTGATGCTGTACCAGGTGAGTCCGGCCTGCTTCTTCTAAGCTGGAGGTGAAGCTGTCATAGTACTTCCGCAGCAGCTCCCTGCGGTGCCAGATGGCGGTCACAGCTGCTAGAGTAGCGTCCTCTCCCGTGAGTGGCGGCGGCTGGGCTGGGCTGGCTGGTGAGGGTCTGCTCGGCCCGGGCTGATGAAACCCTGGTTGAAGGGGGTGGTGGTTTAGGGCTCCATTGCATTGGTTGGGACACGGGTTGGGGTCCAAGTTGTGCTGGCTGGGTCCTGGTCTTGGCTCCGATTTATTGGGACACCTCGGGAGAAGTAAAAATATCCAGAATAAGCGGCTGTCCCAATTAAATAAGGCATTTGAGATGACCTTAGTCATATTTTTTGGTTTCTAAATGAAAAGAAAAATAATTAAATCACATCACCTTATGATTAAATGTTAATACATCATTTAAAATACGAGTCAATTGCTTTTTTTTTATTCCGAAACAAAATTAATCGCTGTTTTTTATTTCTATGTGAAATGAAAAATATTGAAATCACATCTTATCACATGCGAGTCACCTGCGATGTTGACACGCCAACTTTCTTTGCAACAGCAGCCTGATAAACCAAAGGAGACTCCAGCTCCTTCAAAAGTTCAACGTGGTTTACGCAATTTACCCAAGTCACAGCGTAACCATGTACTCACTACACTGTGTTACGCAAACTGGTCTTGATCTGAAAAGCGATCTTTGTTCATCATTTGAAAATACTGTATCCCAATTAAACAAAGTGACTTCCCAATTAAACGACATAAGTACCTTTGGGAATAACCATCTCCTAGAGTTGTATCACATTTAAGCAGAAATCCTGATTACCAGTGTCCTGATTAGGCTGTGCCGACTGTATTTATTTTGCACACACGGCAGTTGGCGGAATCACTCAACAGCGGGGTTACAGCAAGGCCTAGCCCCGGTGGAGGAACTGTGTTCTCCCCAAGAGTGTAGGCCAGAAAATACACACACTCCTTTAAATCAATAATGCATAGGCAGTCGCTCACTTACGACAGACAGTGAGAAAAGGCAGCCTGCAACGCAAGCGAGGCAGCTAAGAAAGGAGAAAAAGAGGCTTTATTTTAGAGCCGCTGATTCCACTAAAGCGGCAAGCCAGCTTTCAGCACGAATGCAGGGGAACTGCAGTTGACTCAGAAAAGCTCTTTTGAAATACGCTCAGTTTCAACACAGACGTCTTATTTAACCGTCTTGAGAAGAAAAAAGAGAACATGGCTTCCATGTGCTGACTATTTAATCCCTCTGTAGGCAAGATCGAGGACATCACCCCAGGAAGGGGCCTATCGGCAGCTCATATAAAGAGCTCAGTAAATACCTACCAATAGGAGGTATATCCCATAAGTAATGTTTTGGTTGTCGTTTTGAATTGAAAGGGAACTATTACTATTAAAAGGTGATGGAATGTGTTAAAGATCCTCTTTTGACTGTGTGCAATAAATGAAGCACACTAATCAGTTTTCTGAGTTTTGTTTAGAAGCTGCCCTGATTACAGAAACAGAAATTTCCTTCTGAAGTAGTTATTAAGTATGATAAATAATAATCCACGTAGGCAAACCCTTTAAGTTTCTCGGAATAGTTGTATTTCCATATTCCCACTTTAATATGTTGTGAGCTGAAGGGCATCGCTTAAAACAGAAAGGAACCTGTTAAAAACGTGATTTTTTTTTTGTAATTGTTTTAAACTAGTTGTATCATACTCAACTATCAATTGTAAATATATATTTTTTAAGAAATTAAATTGACTATTGTATTTTAGGATTGCTAAAAACAACATAAAATGTATACTTAAATAAATATATATATATATATATATATATATATATATATATATATATATATATATATATATATATATATTAATTTCACAAATTAAAATAACTAGTTCATAAATTATTTTGTATTATTCACAAACATACGTTTCTTAGTGGGTACCTGTGGTGAACTGAAAGTGAATATAGACTTATTTCAATAGAAAATATGTTTTCAAATACTTTTGTCGTGTTTTACAGCCCCTCCCCCCTATTGTAGTGCTGGGTTATTTGATGCACAAACTGTTCAAACCACGACAAGCTTCACTGCACTGCGTTGTAAACATGGCACCGTGATGTGACGTGATAATTTCCGCAATTGTCGCCTATAGCTAGTCGTTTGCACGCAGATATACAAGAGAATAATTGCAGCACAATACAATAATACCTGTATAAGCCGTTATTGTCAGACTACAATAGTCTAACCTCTTCACACAGCGAGAGTGATGATTCAGACGAGGATAACCACCAGTTCGTTAAGCAACACTCAGTGGATAAACCCACCCGCAATTCTGATTGGTTGCAAAGATGAGCATTGACTGTTCAGTAATTCTCCGGATTTGCACGGCGCTGTGCAGACGCGTTTTAATGTTGTACTGGGGGTTAAACCTTATTTAATCACATCAAGTGTTGTACTGTAATAAATTAGATATGATAGTAACACAGCAGCCTGCAGGAAAATACAATATTCTGTTACCTGCGTGACGATGGTCTGGGAAAAAAAACGGGACGAAATGAGCGTCCCAAGAAAGGTTCTGGGGACACTGGGGCCGGTGTTCCAAAAGTGGGACTGTCCCGTCCAAAACGGAACGTTTGGTCAACTTAAATGACACTGATTATACAAGAAGATCCATGTACTGCTAACTGCTAACAGGTGCAGAACTAAATAGGCGACTGTAACAATTTAAAGAACGAGGTGTGAACTATACATGCACATACAATACCAAACCCGAGAGTCCTGCCACACACCGCTCTCACCCGGAAGTGTTTGTTGCTCCCTACTGGAAGTGAATTTTCTGTGCAGTGGGTGACTTTCACCGTGTGACAAGTGGATTGGTAAACTGTTTACAGAAGATACATAAACATAGACGTGTTTGTGAAATAACGAGGCGTTGTGTGGTTCATAAAGTCATGTAAAACGAAATAGACGCGTCATTTTGATCTATAAATACAGTTAACAAAAACACAACAATAACAATATTTTGTAAGCCTATTGCAAGGATTCGTTTTCCAGTTTCATGTTATGGGCAAGAAGAGGAGTTTGTGCTGGTGCTGGACGGCCAATGTTGTCAGATTTAAATGTCTTGCTTTTAAGCAGGTGTACGTAACATAATATCAGGTTCGTACATTTAATACTAATACATGTATATTAATAGTATTATCAGATTGTATAAATAGTTTGCAAGGAAGCAAAGGTACAGTTTTCACAGCGAGTAACGTGCATGGCCTACATCATTTCTTTTTCTTTTTACATGGGATGAAGGCATTGCAGATTGATATTAAATTGTTGTCTAATTGTACACAAATGTACTTTTTATTTAGTTAAATGGTGCTGCTCACGTGTGTCTGTTTCAAATTTGTCATAATTTGTTTATTTCAAGGTTGTTCGTTATTCCTTGCCAAAATATTTGAATAGGGGGGTTATTGTTGAAATATTGAAGAAATTATCGCGACGGTTAGATGTTATTTAAATCTTTAATGTAGTAATTAAAACTAATAATTATGGACAGTAGTAGATGGAAAATATTATGTGCACTGGTCCCTGATATTATTATTATTATTATTATTATTATTATTATTATTATTATTATTATTA
Source organism: Acipenser oxyrinchus oxyrinchus (assembly GCA_030684275.1). Lineage (NCBI taxonomy): Eukaryota > Metazoa > Chordata > Actinopteri > Acipenseriformes > Acipenseridae > Acipenser > Acipenser oxyrinchus. The sequence continues at coordinate 22,506,226 of CM060256.1, read as the reverse complement.
TTATTTGTATACCCATTTGTAGTCCTGTCTGTTTATGTTCTTGTACAAGGATGGCAAATGTGGCAGAAGATTGCTATTTATGTTCTTGATTTTTTTTTTTTTTACTTGCTGTCAAACACAGCTGTGCAACCACCCTTGTTTTTACAATCCACTATACAGTATTGGTCTCACTAGAAATGACCTGTCACACAATTCACTATTAAAAGGTCATGTAAATGTACTGTGTATTTCTTTACAGGAAGGTGTAACCATGCCAGGAAAGCTAAAGGTTAGAATTGTCGCTGGACGACATCTGCCTGTTATGGACAGGGCCAGCGACCTAACTGATGCTTTTGTAGAGGTGTGTATAATGTTCCTTAAATACTGAAATCAGTAACTAGATTCTGTTAAAGTACATTATAAATAAGCATCAGTAGTGAATGATAATCACATATATATATATATATATATATATATATATATATATATATATATATATATATATATATATTAGGTTAAGTTGACTAAAGTCAACACTCATAAATTCACAAATTATTAATAGACTTGATTTGAATGGAATAAAAGGCTCTCACAGGTACATTATTATTAATTTATTTATTTTTTATTGAACACTGAATGCCCCACCAGTCACAGGGAGAGAGACAGCAAAAGTGGATTTTGAACCATAGCATAAGTTCTTACTGTAAGTGGCTAATTACAAAAAACAAAAAAAAAAAGAATATTAATACAGTTGTCAGCATCTGTAAACCCAGAACAGGCTGTTTTATTAGTCCGTTTTATTTTACTTTTTTAAGCATACCAGAGACAACTTTTTAATCTAATTTTATTTTTCCCTTTTTATTATTTACTTTTATTATTCACATCTTTTTCAGGTAAAATTTGGAAACACAACATTTAAGACAGATGTATTTCCCAAATCCCTAAATCCCCAGTGGAACTCTGAGTGGTTTAAATTTGAGGTAAGATTATTCTTTAACCCAACAAACTGATGACAAAGCAAAAATTGAAATTTATAACTGACTGTAGGCATACCTAAAGATATTAGATGTTGAAAGTTACACATATATTATATTTAGGGGTTGATTGCATTGCTGTGACGTGTTACGAGGTAATAATGGAGTGAAATGCTGTTCTGTTTTATTTCTAGCTGCCACAATACCCAAAGATATTTTTAGGGATGTTTTTCAGAGTTTGTTGATATTTAAAAAATACAAACGTGTGCTTGTAAGTGTTTTTACTGTTACAGAAATTTAATTTATTGTATACATTTACCGTTTTAATAATGGCAATTTTTTATTTTTTTTTATTTGAAAATCGATAGGCCAGATAAACGTGACGCCTAGTAACCCGAGCAGCTAATTCATTTGTATTTTCCTAAAACTCATTTATCAGCTCAGTGTTCCGTGAATAGGCACTTCAGCCAAACCTTCTGTAAATATTTTTTGATCAGTCACTGGTGGCTGCTGTTTGGAGAGTTTTATGAATATGTAATGTCTACCATGTGGTACTAGTTGAAAAAAACAAACAAAAAGTCACAAAATTCCTCCTTTTTTTTGCCTGCATACAGTAAAAATACAAAGGGGTTTAATGCAATATAAAATGTTTTTAAAAATGTTTCTATAGTATTGAGCATGCCATTATTATACAGTGTTTTATTAATTTTATAGAAAATAAATTATTATAATAATTCTTTCCTTCTTTATTGAAATGTAGGTGGATGATGAAGACTTACAAGACGAGCCACTGCAAATCACAGTTCTTGACCATGATACCTACAGTGCCAATGATGCTATTGGCAAAGTTTATATAGATATTGATCCTCTGCTATCCAGCGAAGCTGCTACTGTAATCTCTGGGTGGTTTCCAATTTATGACACTATACATGGTACGGTTTTACACAGCAGACAACCCAGCTCCCTTGCTCAACCCACATAGAAGTGAAGCCTTAAACATGAGTGCCCTATTTAGTCTTTTGTGTTAATAAGAAAGCTGATATACAGTACTGTGCAAAAGTTTTAGGCAGGTGTGAAAGAATGCTATAAAGTAAGAATGCTTTCAAAAATAGACATGTTAATAGATTATATTTATCAATTAACTAAATGCAAAGTGAGTGAACAGAAGAAAAGTCCAAATCAAATCCATATTTGGTGTGACAACCCTTTGCCTTCAAAACAGCATCAAGCATCAATTCTTCTAGGTACACTTGCACACAGTTTTTGAAGTAACTCGGCAGGTAGGTTGGCCCAAACATCTTGGAGAACTAACCACAGTTCTTCTGTGGATTTAGGCAGCCTCAGTTGCTTCTCTCTCTTCATGTAATCCCAGACAGACTCGATGATGTTGAGATCAGGGCTCTGTGGGGGCCATACCATCACTTCCAGGACTCCTTGTTCTTCTTTACGCTGAAGATAGTTCTTAATGACTTTCGCTGTATGTTTGGGGTCGTTGTCATGCTGCAGAATAAATTTGGGGCCAATCAGATGCCTCCCTGATGGTATTGCATGATGGATAAGTATCTGCCTGTACTTCTCAGCATTGAGGAGACCATTAATTCTGACCAAATCCCCAACTCCATTTGCAGAAATGCAGCCCCAAACTTGCAAGGAACCTCCACCATGCTTCACTGTTGCCTGCAGACACTCATTCGTGCACGCTCCAGCCCTTCGGCGAACAAACTGCCTTCTGCTACAGCCAAATATTTCAAATTTTGACTCATCAGTCCAGAGCACCTGCTGCCATTTTCTGCACCCCAGTTCCTGTGTTTTCGTGCATAGTTGAGTCGCTTGGCCTTGTTTCCACGCCGGAGGTATGGCTTTTGGCTGCAAGTCTTCCATGAAGGCCACTTCTGACCAGACTTCTCCGACAGTAGATGGGTGTACCAGGGTCCCACTGTTTTCTGCCAGTTCTGAGCTCATGGCACTGCTGGACATCTTCCGATTGCAAGGGAAGTAAGCATGATGTGTCTTTCATCTGCTGCAGTAAGTTTCCTTGGCCGACCACTGCGTCCTACGGTCCTCAACGTTGCCCGTTTCTTTGTGCTTCTTCAAAGAGCTTGGACAGCACATCTGGAAACCCCTGTCTGCCTTGAAATTTCTGCCTGGGAGAGACCTTGCTGATGCAGTATAACTACCTTGTGTCTTGTTGCTGTGCTCAGTCTTGCCATGATGTATGACTTTTGACAGTAAACTGTCTTCAGCAACATCACCTTGTTAGCTGAGTTTGGCTGTTCCTCACCCAGTTTTATTCCTCCTACACAGCTGTTTCTGTTTCAGTTAATGATTGTGTTTCAACCTACATATTGAATTGATGATCATTAGCACCTGTTTGGTATAATTGTTTAATCATACACCTGACTATATGCCTACAAAATCCCTGACTTTGTGCAAGTGTACCTAGAAGAATTGATGCTGTTTTGAAGGCAAAGGGTTGTCACACCAAATATGGATTTGATTTAGATTTTTCTTCTGTTCACTCACTTTGCATTTTGTTAATTGATAAATATAATCTATTAACATGTCTATTTTTGAAAGCATTCTTACTTTACAGCATTTTTTCACACCTGCTTAAAACTTTTGCACAGTACTGTATGTACATATAGTTGTGTCATGGAAAATGAAAGATATAAAAACTACCAATGGTGAGTTTGTTTAGTGACCTGATAAGTAACATTTCAAAATAAAGTTTTACATACTTTTGGTCTGAATTTGATGTTTATAGAGGTCATTAAATTCAACACTAAGTCATTTCTGAAAACATTGATTTATTGATTCGAGTCCTCTAAATAGTTTGTTGTTGTACAGTTAAATTCTAATATATTTTTCTGGATACCCCACAGTAGATTATACACCTAACTTTCATCTGATTAAAAGAAGCCAAGCCAAGGTAAATCAGTCTCCTGGAGGTTTAATCTATATTTCTAAACCACATGACTACAGTTCCTCCCTTCCATAAACCGCAAAAGGCAAACAAAAGATACTTGGTCTGATCTCACATATGTTTATTTTCTTTCTTCTGTAGGTATACGAGGGGAAATAAATGTTGTTGTTAAGGTGGACCTGTTTAATGACTTAAACCGTTTTAGACAGTCATCGTGTGGAGTCAAGTTCTTTTGCAGTAAGATTTTTTTTTCCGGGCCTATCTAAACAATTGTAAAATGTAATTGTGTTGTTTTTGCTTGATACTGATTGTATAAGATTTTATGGGTTTGTGGTGGGGGTCTTTTTTTTAAGACAGTAAACCCCAGAATTGTTTTTTTAACTCCCTTTGTACTGTGCCCTTTGTGTCGTATCAGCAATATTGTATACGGATGGATGCATGGGATAACTTATTTATTTTTCTTGCCAGCTACCTCCATTCCTAAGTGCTATAAGGTAGTTGCAGTCCATGGATTCGTAGAGGAATTGGTGGTGAATGAAGACCCAGAGTACCAGTGGATTGACAGAATCAGAACACCCCGGGCATCCAATGAAGCACGACAGAGACTCATCTCTCTGATGTCTGGTATTGTAGTTACAATTGTTATCTCAATATGAACAACACAGATGCAAATTGTATTTCTTTATATAAAATGTAGAAAGGGTCAATGGCCAGGTTTATGCTTTGAATAATGTAGTGACTGCAGTTGACAAATGAACTACAGAATATCACTTTAATATTTTAATTATGTTTTAATTACAGTATGTATATGTTTGGACTAAGGGCAGCTTTTTGTTCCTGATCATGACACTGATCATCCCCTTCAAGATCAGGATAAAAAATGCATTAAGCCTTTGGATTGGAAACTTTTTTGCTAATACTTGTTGAACGATAGTGTATAAAATATGTTATTTTCTAGGTGAGCTTCAAAGGAAGATTGGCTTAAAGGTTCTGGAAATGGGAGGCAATGCAGTTGTGGGCTACCTTCAATGCTTCGATCTAGAGGGAGAGTCTGGGCTAGTAGTACGAGCTATTGGAACAGCCTGTACCCTGGATAAACTAAGTAACCCTTCTGCGGCACTCCTACCTGCATGCAATTCCCCATCCAAAGAAATAAAAGAGTAAGTATAAAGCAGAAGGGATTTGTGCTCTTGGATAAATGTTTAGTTGACTTGGGTGTGCACTTTATCTGTAAAATGCAGACCCTTTAAATATAGTTGATCATTTGAAACTTCCTGTAACTTCCGTTTACACATCCAAGACCAACGGCAACACTTTTTTTTTTTAGTAATACTTTAGAGAAGTTATGGGAAGTCTCTATCACTGTTTTTAGACAGGATTTCAGTGGTAACAAACCACATCAGAGCCTCGAAGGTGTGTTTCCAACAGACTTTCCCTATCTTCTATTTCTTTCACTCTGCTAATACTACTGCATACAAGCAAATATGCTTACCTTGTGTATACAGTAGGTGCACCCCCACACTCAAGCGCATATTGTTAGCACAGTAATTATACAGTAAAGGCCGATGCACACTGGATATGTTTCTTTATCTAAATTTAACATAGATAATAATTTACAAACATTTACATTTTATATTGTTCCTTGCACAACAAGTACATAATTGTCATACAAGGTTGATGCGTTGAATAGTGGAATCAAAATTATTTAGATTTTGGATTTTTCAGTTTCCACATATGTTAAGTGACAACGACAGATCATACAGTATTTACTGAATGGGAGACACCTGACCTTCAAGCAATAAGAGTCATCTCTGAAATTTGGTGTGCAATCTGTTTACGCACACTATTTACAGATTATAGATGGTAAATTATGGAACCTATTCAGTGTGCGATGGCTCTTAATAAAAAATAAAAAAATGAATGTATTTTAAGTTACAAGAATAACTGTCTATATGCCTTAAATGAATTCCCTGATTTAACTGGATAAGTGAGTATTTTGTATGAGTCATTTCAAACACACAAGTAGCTTTCTAAAGCCTTTGTGCTTTCAGTTCTAGTTCCCTTCTGCAGTTTCAAATTTAAATTCCGACACCATTTACTATATGTCATTAAAATAGGCACAATTGTGTACCAAGGTCATGAAAACCAGCACATTTAACACTGCTTGCAAATCTATGAAGTGTAATTCTGTGTTTAAACTGTCGACGTATTTAGAGACACCACAATTAAGACCAACTGAATACAGCCCTGTGTATGAGACATGCAAACACAATTTTCTATTTTATATCTGAAACAAATTTAAATTGGGTAAGAGAAAGATAAACACAAACCTACATTTTTTTGTGTTTCCTTGCACTGTGTGTATCATTTGCATGCAGAAAATGTATGCTTGCATGATTCTCACATCTTGCATTTTCATGATGAGGTATACATTTTACTTAGGAGTTATGTTATATAGGATTAACACAAGTCTTAGTCTTAATATTTTAAAGAACAGAAGAAATATATTGTATTCTGTAAGATATCATGTACAATCTTGTACACATGTACTGTTCAATGCTAATACATAATGTTTATTTTTTTATTAGGCCTATACTCTGCAAACACACTGTGTCAAATAAGCTATTTTAGTGTATTTAAGGTGATATTATTATATGGATAATTCACTTGTTAACTACTCAAAATTTAACATACCTCACATTATGCTTAAAGCTTGTTCTGTAGACCTAGCATGCGTCATGTGTTTGTCTACTAAAAATAACCAAATTATACGGCTCACTACTTGCTGCTAATTAGAGAAAGCTTTCTGGAGGCGTAATTATTCAAGGGAAAGGTAAACACTATTTCGCTGCAATTTGTTGTTTGTGTTGTTTTTCTTTCTTTCTTCTCCCTTGGCTGCCAATTGTCTCAGGTCTCCACTGGTTCACCCACCAAGCCATGGATGTCGCTCGACCCACAACAGCCCAATTCACACTGCTTCCGGCTCACGACTAACTCAGAACTTCTCTGTGTCTGTTCCTACTCTCATCTACACTGGTATGAGACTGCATAGGCTCAGGAGCTGGGGAGAGACGGGCCATGAGCACAGGGGTCAGAATCTAAAGCCAGGCAGGCAGTGTAGGCAGGTACCATGCGTCTGTACTCCCCACTAGCCAGGGAGTGTTAATACCAACTCTTCAGATCCAAAGCATTCCCTCTCCTCAAAAACTGATAAGAGCAGCTCATACTGATACCGTTTGCTAAAGAAAAAAAATGTAAGGATTTCCTAAACCAAATATTAATAATATATACTTAATAACAAAAAAAGATGGAACACAATTACATCAAAACATTCTGCGACTTTTATTTATTTCTTTATTTTCCATTTTTAGCTGTGACATGCTATTATTAGTTGCTGGAGTAAGGAAACATGACTCATTTCAGTTCCTAGTTGTGCTGTGGTTAGCTGAAAAAATCACTGTACAGTATTGTGCTTCACAGTTATTTTCGTTTTACTTTTTCTTATGTTATGCAAATTATATCTTACTGAAATTCTATGTTTTTATTTTTATATATAAACTTGCTTTACTTTCTGTCACAAATCTTTCTGACTGTCAGCCATTTTCCCTGACCAGCAACCTGAGAAGGCAACCGGCAACTTTCGTCTGCCTCCTCCCCAGCCTGCACACATACTGCGATGGGTTACCCCTGCCTCCACCCACCCACCACCTCTCCACTTCACCACCTTTCCCAAGTCTGGGTCATTCCACTGCTGCTAGTGTCCTTTAGCACTTGGGTACTGAATGTGTTTCCACCTTCTTCTGGCAGGGTTCCCTTCAGTGAAGATCCCAACCCTAATACTCATTCATCAGGACCCTCCACCCCACTGAAAAACCAAACCTATTCCTTTTCACCTTCCAAGTCCTACAGTCGACAGTCCTCTTCTTCTGACACAGATTTGAGTTTGACACCTAAAACTGGTAAGGCACTTCCACCCACTTTATGTTGTTTTTTGTTTGTTTTATTTTGTCCGGGGTTTTATTTTATTTTTATATTTTTTTATTTTGTGTTGTACCACATTTCTACCCTACCACTTGCTTTCTTCCATTTTGATCTCCTGTTGTAATTATTAGTGGGCCAAGTGACTTTGAGATATATGAACTCTTATAGTAAATTAATTATAATATACAAAAATGAATAGCAATTAGTTGTATGTAAATCATATGAACACGTTTGACAGAATTATGTTTTTAGCTTCAGTGAACAACTGTTCATTTCTTTTAGAAGTATCCATTTAGTACTGTAGATTATAAATTCAACATTAAAAACACATTTGTTGCATCTTTTTAAATAATCTAAATCCTTAAATTGGTGTAATTTTAGGTTACTTATGTGTTTTTAGTTAATTTAATGCTTTTTGACCAATGGCTAATGTTATATGCTTTATACATATCTTGACTATGACTGTGCCCATAACTATTTAGCAGTACCGTATTTGCGCAGTGAATTAAAGGTAGAATAAAACAATGTTTAAAAAATAAATTAAAGAAATACATAACTTAAAATCATTATTCATCCTAGCACTAATTTGTGTTTAAATAATAACTGAAGCATAATAAACTCTAAATGGAGAAAAATAATTCCCTTTATGTGTAAAGTTGCATTAAAATTGGATACTGGAAAGTCCAGAGAAGTGCCAAGGTGTACAATTATTTTTTTTTTCTTTATCAAAGAAACTTAGAAATTGATAGTAAAAATGTAATAAAATAAACCACATGTCGTCTGCTTCTTTTACTGCAAAAGGTGACACCCATGTGCCCAATAATGCCATTATATACAGTCAATTCTCATTAAAATGAACATGGATTAAAATTATTTATAATGTTGTGAATTTTCTACATGGTCCAAGCCTAATTTAGCAGTCGCTTATTGTAAATTCCATCTTGTAAGATGAATTCACTTAACACAAATTTCCTGTTTGTGCAAATTATTTTGAAGCACCAGGGAAGAAAAATTTGAATAAAATAAATGGCCCTAGTTTGAACAGCTGAGTGTAAAGGATATTGGGAATGTAATAACTTGCATCCACATTAGCACCTCTCTGCTTTTATTTTTGTGCTGTTTTGGGACTAGTGAGCCTATGATGCATTTTGAGTTGCTGTAGACAAAGTTTTCAAGTTGCCGTAGTGCTCACGCATTTCCATGAAGCCGCTCAAAAAACATGCATTATCCTTGCAGACAAAATTGGAGGTGTTGAAAGTGGTGGATAATGCACCACCATACTAGAAAAAGAAAGATAATGCTTCAGATTTCAGCATCATACACAATTTGTCATACATTCTGAAAAACTGGGATGCAATAATACTGGGCTAGGAACACCAAACTGGATGCAAATCATCGGGGTGTTTCTGATTTGCTCAATACCCTGATGTTGAGAATGCCTTGCTTTTGTGCTTTAAAAGTGCCTGTAAGCAGAACGGGACATGCAAATTTCAAGTACAGTTCAATTGCAATGTATACTTTTCAAAAGTTCACTTACAACTGCATTTTCAATGAAATGCACAGGACTTTCACATTTGTAATACTTTTCATTGTACTGTAATTTAAATTTGATTTCAGTGATACAGTAACTTCAATAAAAACTGACAGTATGCATTTGGCGTAGACTCCTGATAATAAGAATTACTTAAGACAATTGTATTTGCTGGTCTCTTCAAATTCATGTTAATGAGAGTTGACTGTACAGTATTTCTTTCAACCATAATTATACATTTCCTGTTCAAAAGTAATTATTTAACAAAAATAACTAAACATGAGAGTATGGTGGCTCAGTAAGGACAGGGGAATAACATGTTATTAAATGATCTAAATTACTGGACATTTTCAAACCGTCATGTTGAGATCACAAGATTAATTATCTCGGGTTCTTGATATCACGGTTTGAAATGTCAAGAACCTGAGAATTAATCTTCCCAACTCAACATAACAACATGTTTTCCCCCATGCCTCAATGAGCCACCATATGAGGAATGAATGTCAAACTAAATTTGATTGTTCTGAGAATTACCCTATGTATAATCTATATGTATTCCCTGTCACAGAGTATGATAGCTGTTAGTGAGCCAATATAGTAAAATAACTTTTGCTTGCCATGAAGAATGGTATAGCACTGCATCATGCCTCTTTTTTTGTTGTCCATTTTTTTGTAGTTGCCAACTGAACTTGTTCTAAGCCTTAAGCATGCTTTCCTTCCAGTTTGTCTGTCATACCCATTATCTTGTGACTCTTCATCTTTCTTCTGTACCACTTTTCCTCCTGCAGCCACTTCCCCCAAGGGGCCTAGGATTTGCCTGAGTCCCAGCTCCCCTACTCTGTCCTCTGATTTCCTAACTCTTACAAACACTTTTCAACTTCCCATGGGGTCTGGGACTAGTCTTACTCCTCACTCTGGCCATGCAAACCCAGTTGGTCTGAGGAAAACTGTCTCTTTCAGTGAGGATTTGCTTCTGGCTTCCTCTGGTAGGACTAATTAATCAACAAGTGCTTTGGCTACTGTATATACAGTAATGATTCACCTCTCCAGTTTAACAAACACCTCGTTTAGCTTTTAATTTCACTTTGACTATAGTGACTGTGATTCTAACCTATAACTTTTTTTTTAGTTAATTGCACAATTTAAGACAATATATTAATGTCTTGCACCCTCTGAAATACTTAGTTTACCAATATACTGTTATTTCTTTAACATTTGTCAATAGCATGTATTGACCATTATACAGATACAAAGACTTTTAATCACATGATTAAACAAAATTATTTTCTGTGCTGGCACTACCCTATGAGGTTTACATGAATTATAACAATCGTCCACCAGGTATAGTAACAGTAACCTAATTTTATCAATTTATATTAATTTTATGAATGAAATTGCTCTTTATGCATACCATGCATGCATACAACAACTATACTACCTACAGTAACAATAACATAAGTGTGGATCATGCCATGTTCACCATACATACATTATTAATTTCCTTGTCAGTTTCAGGTCTTTTTACTTTTATTTTTAATTTTTATTTTAAGTTGCTTGTGGAATGTTTTGTGTACCTGTATTTCTTACAGTGTAGGTGTTATATAATTCAGTCAGGTATATATATACTGGTGTAAATTTTAAAAAAATGACACAGTTATAATAACATGGTTTCCTTATTTAGTGCACAGCTAAAAATATCGATATTTATGAAACCCTTTTGACTACAGTTCGTAATTGGAAGTGATGCTTTTAGTTATCTGGATTTAATCTTATGAACCAAAATGAATCACGGAATGAAAACCAGAACTTTATTCAAACCAGTTTTTAAAAGTATTGTTAACTGAGTGTACTTAAAAAAAATGTTTTGTTTTTTTTATTTGACAAGATCAATAACTCAGCAAGTTGTGCAGATCTAACTAAGGAATTTATAATTGATTACAGATAACATTATAAATATAAGACGTTAGTCAAAGTCGTGGTAAATATTTTTCTGTAGTCTACAATGTACAGTACAGTAGATCAGTTAATTCTTTGTTTTTTTTTTAGATGTTCTGCAGTTTATTGCATTGTATATGAGTTCAAATTGTTGAAAATAAGAAGCACTTAATACATGGTGTCAGTGTGTACATTTGCAAATCTTCTGTAAAAGAACATGTGAAAGAACGATTTCCATAGAACAATTACACTTTTCAGGTTGAATTTAATACATTTAAATACCACCAACATGCATAATAAAGATCCCTGCAGCAGATGCCAAACTTTGGATGTGTAACACAGAGCTGGTATTAAGTAACATGGTGTATATCCACATATGCTGTGTCGCCAACACAGTGTGGTGGATTTTGGTACTTGCATAGAACATGGAGAACACAGTGACACTATAAATAAAATGCACATAGTGGTCACTGTTGAAGTCCATATCACATGAACTATGTGTGTTACGATGCTGAATAAATTAGCTGACGCCTCAAACACAGAGCTCTATAGCTGCTCCGTTTTAATTAGCCGTGTAATATGTATGGGATAGCCAAGCTATTGGGCACAATATTTATTAAGTGACGTCAGCAGAGATAACCTACGACTTCGGGGTATGCCAGCGCAAACAGAACAAATTGGAGAAATATTGTACCTAATATACTGGAATCAGCTAACGCTAGCCCATTGATACCACAAGTATTGTATGTAAATTATTTAATTTGGCTTATTTTTGGAAAAAGATGTTATGATTAACCTAGCAACTGCCAAGGGTTCTCATTGATGGGCGGGAGATGGGGAAGAAAGCTTCATTGAAGAGCATCAAAAACAGGAGCAGGCATACAAATAAAGTTTAAATCAATTGCCAATTTTCTTTTTTAGTGTAAACAGACAAATAAATAACGTTAAAACTATTTTATGGTGAACTAGCCAGTGTTTACATGGATCTTGTGGGGTTTTCTTTTATGAGATACGTTTTTATCTAATAAGTTAGCAAGTAACACGAGTGAGAAAATGGCCATTTTTTTATTTCATCATTGTGTTCTCCATGGCTTGTTCTGTGCCTGTATAAAAAAAAAAATTAGGACTGTCACTCTGTAGCCTAGATAAATCACTGCATGTTTGGAACCCAGTTTATTTGCTGGCCTATGGGATGTTTGTGCTATTTCACATTTTTCTTTTCAATATGTATGATCATTTGTTGTGTAGGAATGGGAAGTGGTGGGAGTGCTGGGAAGGATGGAGGACCACTAAAAACCCTTTTAAGGCAACAGACCCAGACAGCGCTTGAGCAGAGGGTGAGGACTTTTTATTTGTGAAGGAGATCTACATTATTCCAGTAAAGTAGAATTACAGCCATAAAACCTGGTCAATTGTGACATTGTCCTTGGCACTCTTAAAATTTCAGATAACACATTGGGTAAATTGGAAATATTAGGCATTAGCATTTACAGTTTTTTAGAATTCCTACTAAATATAATCTATATAGGGTTTCAAATTCAAGCATTTGTTCTAGAAAGCCTGTTTGTAGTTACAACAAATGAAAAAGATGGAAATGAATGAATTCAACAGCAGTGCACTGCATTCATGCTGCAGTGGCAATAGTGGAAACAAGTTTGTGGGAATATTTTTTTAAACCAACCTTTATTTCAGTGAATGACGTTCTCTTTTCATTCCTGTTTATTCTTGTTTACTTTGTGGCTAAGGGAGGATCGCCTCGTATGTTCAGGAGGCGGGTATGTTTTGAAAAACATGTATGAATTTTTTTTTCTTCTAATTTATTTGAGCTTTTTTCCTTTTTAAAGTTGGATCCAAAATAATGTACTTTTTTAGAGAAAGGGGTTTTGGTTTGTTTAAATGTTTAAACTTTGATGTCTCTATAGACTATTTAAAAATTCTGTTCTTTCCTGTCTTAGATGTATTCTTGACATGTTTTCTAAGCTTGCTATAAATATCTGTCTCTTATTACAGTATATGTCGTAGCCCAACAGGTAGATGGAAGATATTATTTTCCAGAATACGTAGCACACAGTACAGTATTTCATCTATCAGACACCAACTAAATATAAACTTGCTAACACATGTACACTGAAATATCCCTCTCTGTTTTACATCCCCTTTTACATAACAACATTAGCCTGTGCATTGATAAAAGGCAATTCACTGCAGATTCCTGTCACCAGCAGTACTGTCAATGAAAATAAAGTGATCTAGACACGGATTTATAATGATTACTGGGATAGATACACAGTTGTAGTCAAAAGTTTACATACCCCAATGGAAATTTATAATTTCTAGACATTTCTCGAAAACAAAGAATTTTAGGACAAATCTTTTGTAGCAAAAGTTTTGCTTTTGTGGATGAGGAAGATTACAAGAAATAGAGTCTACAATTATTTATTTCAGTTTTTATTTTATTTTTTTATTTTTTTTTGCAAAACTCCAAAAATGCTCATTCAAAAGTATTCATACCCTTTGATGCTATGATAGTATTGTCTACAAGGTGCTAGAAATTTCAATATGATAATGCAGAACCTAATTCTGGATTGTTGGTGAACATTCGTAGAGTATGAAAGGGTTAGGCATAGGATGATTTGCTATCATTACCAATTAGTCAATATGGGAAAAAGTAAAGAGCTATCCGCAGACCTTGGGCAGAAAATTATTTATTGTCATAAAGCTGGAGAAGGATACAAGAAGATTTACAAGCATCTGAGTATCCCAATTTCAACTATTGTTTCTATTATCAAGAAGTACAAGACTCATAGTACTGTCACAACGCTCCCTCGGTCTGGAAGAAAGAAGGTTCTTTCACCAAGAACAAGTAGAAGAATTGTGAGGAAGGTTAATAACAATCCGAGATTGACTGCCAAAGATATTCAAAGTGAATTGGCTGCAAGTGGGACTGGGGTTTCCATTTCAACCATAGGTCGAGTATTGCATGGTGAAGGTCTCAATGGTTGCAGGCCAAGGAAAGAGCCACAATTCGGAAACCGTCACCAGGACAATCACTTAGTTTGCAAAATGGCATTTGAATGATGGATATGAGTTCTGGTTAAAAGTTTTGTGGAGTGATGAAACAAAAATCGAGCTATTTGGTCACGCTGATAGTCGTTACGTTTGGAGAAAGTCTGGTGAGGCGTACAAAGAAAAGAACACCATACCTACTGTCAAGCATGGAGGTGGTAATATCCTTCTATGGGGCTGTTTTTACTCTAATGGCACAGAAAATGGTAAAATGGATTCCATAGCATACCAAAAGATATTGGCCAATCATCTGAAACCCTCCTCTACAAAATTTTAAAGCGCAACTGTACTTTCCAACACGACAACGAACCAGAGCAAACATAAAAATCTACGTAATTGTTAAAGAAGAATAAAATCAAGGTTCTGGAATGGCCTAGTCAAAGTCCCGATCTAAATCCAATTTTGAATTTTTGGTATGATTTGAAGAAGGCTGTTCACAAGAGAAGAGAAGTCCTCGGAATTTGAATGAACTGGAACAATTTACTGCGTTGAAGAATGGTCAAAAATCACTAAGGAATCATGCCAAAAGCTCATTGACAAATATCCTAATTGTTTTAAATAGGTTATTATTGCTAAAGGTGCCTCAACTAGCTATCATTTCATTTTCCTTGTCAGGGTATGAAAACTTTTGAATTAGCATTTTTTGAGTTTTGCAAAAAAAAAAATGCTGAAATAAATAATTGCTATAATTCCTCATCCACAAAAGCAAACCTTTCACTACAAAAGATTTTCCCTATAATTATTTGTTTTTCGAGAAATTTCTAGAAATTATAAATTTCCATTAGTTATGTAAACTTTTGACTACAACAGTGTGTAATATAATCTTGCAGTCATTTGTATCTTAGATGAGTGACGTCTTTCTGGAAGAGTCAGGCATACGCTGTAGAAGTACCGGTACTGTATTTAAAGGATACAGCCTTTATCTAGCACTCTGATGTGTAAGTGTGCACAAAATACCAGGCTGACCAGTGCAATGACAGCTGTATTATCACGCCTTCAAATACTTGAACTCCAGAGTAAGATCAGGACCAAAACCCAATACTGGAGCAAAACCCACAACATAAATATCAGTAGAATGTGTCAATGCTGGTTGACAATGGAACCATAATGCCTTACCAGAAATGTTCAGTAGGTGCTAGTTACCGTTTACCATAAAATTGGAAAATTCAAGCAGAAAATGTAATTATTCTGAAAAATAGATTTCAAAAATATGAAGGTAGGTCGGTTTGAAGCTGTTTGATAATCAATGTATGAACTGTGACCTTTTATTAATGTTTTGAGAAATGTAGATACATTATTTCCTTGTTTTGTTTTGTATGTTTGCTTTTAAAATGTGCTTAAAAAATCAAATAAAAAAGAACAATTGTTTTGGATTCAGTTAACTTCCATGCCTCATATTGTTCTGAGCACGTCAACTGCCATTTGGCATGGTTCGAATGTAACTGTAAGGTTACATTGTAAGATACTTTTTCCTTTTTGTTCTGGTTGTAAAATGATTTTGATCAGATTAATATATTTCATAAAGCAAGCATTGACATTTTTATTTTTTTATTGCGTTGGAGCCACATTGATTAACTACATCTAGCTAATTAATGAAATGCCAATGTTGCATGAACTAACTATACTTCAATCATAAGAATAAATAAATAAAATCTGAAGAATTGACTGAACACTTATGTTTTTTTTGTTCCACAATTCTTTTTTGTTTCAGTACTGCTGTTTGTGTTTGCAATGATCTGTAAAATGGAGAATGTACCTCAAAACATTCCTTTTGCAAGGCAGACCTTTCCAAAATTATGATTTATAGATACTTTAAATACACAATAATGACCAAAGGGTACAGGCTTGTTAATTTTGAAGTGGGAATTAACATCAAAATCTGCCTGCCTTAATTGTCATTATTTTAATCTATCTTTGAAGACCATCAGTATATGATGTGTTTTTGCATGAGGAACTTTGTTTAATTGTGTGCATGTATACAATTTAAGATTAACATGATCCCGAATATCTCCTAATGGGAAATGGATTGGAAAGAGATTGGGTTCTTGTTTGATTGTGTGGGATGTGCAGGTTTGCATGTTTTGTCTACTGCTCGTAATTAGAGTTCAGGACAGTTGAAAGTCAGGAATAGCAGCTAAAATTCCTGTTATTACGATATTATTATTGTTGTTGTTTTTCAATAGTGTTCTTCATTTCCAAAGTATGAAGTGCTTTAAGATGTGCCAGTTTTAGAACCCTGGTGCAGTTTATATAGAGGAATAGATTTAAATAAAGTTATTCGTTGCATAACACTTCTCTGATAATTATTCTATAGGAATCACAAATATATAAATTGAAATTCTAACAATGTATTTCACTGCTTTGGTAATCTTTTTTCTGCATTCTCTCCCTTATTTACACAAAAAAGCATTATTTTCTTCACATTAGTTTTATTTTTCTATTATCTCTCCTTTCCTGACATGTTATATTTTTTATCATAATAGGAATCCCATGGTTACTGGTTTTCATTTGTTTTATTTTCTGGAGTTAAAGTATTGCAGTCTAGTACGAAAGTGAGCAGGAAAAGTAAATTAACACCTTGATCTTTCTTCCAGGAATTCCCATTTTTCACCCTGACATGTTTTCCTCCGGGTTTCCTTGTCCATGTTGGTGGTGTAGTCAGTGCACGGTCAGTGAAGCTTCTGGATCGTATCCACAATCCAGGTAGGTCATTTGGAGTCTACCATTGTAGCCTTTTGGATGTTTGATAGCAGGTTTATTTGTTGTCCATCTGACACATTAATTGGCAAGCATTAAACATCAAGAAACACAGGTTATAATTTAGACTTGGCTGGGATTCAAATCTAGGATTTTATTTTAATAATCCTTAAGTTAAAGAACTCTACATTTTATTTTAGAACTGACTTTAAAGCTCACTTAAGAAAAAATCTCTAGTTCTAGCTTAATCCCTAGAGTGTTGGGTTTATCACTGTTATTTATTGGCAGTTTTGCTCAAAGGAAAACCTAGACTTGGTGCCTGATTCATTAAAATTAAATTTGCTTGATTTAAAATGTACCATACTTTTTATATACATTAGGTAATTTTTTCTAATTCATGACCTGATTTGATTGTTTTTCAGCATGCAGAAGCTTGCACATTGGAAATAATATCTTGCCATAGACATATATATACAGTACTGTGCAAAAGTTTTAGGCAGGTGTGAAAAAATGCTGTAAAGTAAGAATGCTTTCAAAAATAGACATGTTAATAGATTATATTTATCAATTAACTAAATGCAAAGTGAGTGAACAGAAGAAAAATCTAAATCAAATCCATATTTGGTGTGACCAACCTTTGCCTTCAAAACAGCATCAAGCATCAATTCTTCTAGGTACACTTGCACACAGTTTTTGAAGGAACTCTGCAGGTAGGTTGGCCCAAACATCTTGGAGAACTAACCACAGTTCTTCTGTGGATTTAGGCAGCCTCAGTTGCTTCTCTCTCTTCATGTAATCCCAGACAGACTCGATGATGTTGAGATCAGGGCTCTGTGGGGGCCATACCATCACTTCCAGGACTCCTTGTTCTTCTTTACGCTGAAGATAGTTCTTAATAACTTTCGCTGTATGTTTGGGGTCGTTGTCATGCTGCAGAATAAATTTGGGGCCAATCAGATGCCTCCCTGATGGTATTGCATGATGGATAAGTATCTGCCTGTACTTCTGACCAAATCCCCAACTCCATTTGCAGAAATGCAGCCCCAAACTTGCAAGGAACCTCCACCATGCTTCACTGTTGCCTGCAGACACTCATTTGTGTACCGCTCTCAGCCCTTCGGCAAACAAACTGCCTTCTGCTACAGCCAAATATTTCAAATTTTGACTCATCAGTCCAGAGCACCTGCTGCCATTTTTCTGCACCCCAGTTCCTGTGTTTTCGTGCATAGTTGAGTCACTTGGCCTTGTTTCCATGTCGGAGGTATGGGTTTTTGGCCGCAAGTCTTCCATGAAGGCCACTTCTGACCAGACTTCTCCGGACAGTAGATGGGTGTACCAGGGTCCCACTGTTTACTGCCAGTTCTGAGCTGATGGCACTGCTGGACATCTTCCTATTGCGAAGAGAAGTAAGCATGATGTGTCTTTCATCTGCTGCAGTAAGTTTCCTTGGCCGACCACTACGCTCACGGTCCTCAACGTTGCCCGTTTCTTTGTGCTTCTTCAAAGAGCTTGGACAGCACATCTGGAAACCCCTGTCTGCCTTGAAATTTCTGCCTGGGAGAGACCTTGCTGATGCAGTATAACTACCTTGTGTCTTGTTGCTGTGCTCAGTCTTGCCATGGTGTATGACTTGACAGTAAACTGTCTTCAGCAACCTCACCTTGTTAGCTGAGTTTGGCTGTTCCTCACCCAGTTTTATTCCTCCTACACAGCTGTTTCTGTTTCAGTTAATGATTGTGTTTCAACCTACATATTGAATTGATGATCATTAGCACCTGTTTGGTATAATTGTTTAATCATACACCTGACTATATGCCTACAAAATCCCTGACTTTGTGCAAGTGTACCTAGAAGAATTGATGCTGTTTTGAAGGCAAAGGGTTGTCACACCAAATATGGATTTGATTTAGATTTTTCTTCTGTTCACTCACTTTGCATTTAGTTAATTGATAAATATAATCAATTAACATGTCTATTTTTGAAAGCATTCTTACTTTACAGCATTTTTTCACACCTGCCTAAAACTTTTGCACAGTACTGTATATAAATGAAAATGTAAACTGAAAAACAGGTCAATATATTTCTGCCTTTGAAACATCACTATATTAAAGTGAAGCTCATTTAAATGCATTTTGATTCAAACAATATAATACAAGTTATTAATTGTTACATTTATTACCCTTCTAATTGCACATTCATTTTATTTGCCTAAATATGGTAATTAAACTGGTTTCTAATGCATGTTTATTACCGTTGTCACTCACTAAAACAAGTTAACGTTTGGTTCACACACAAGGAATACGCAGTGTTAAGTGCCTGCCTGTTTAACATAGAATCTTTTAATAATGTTTAATAGTACAGTTAAATTTTTCCCTAGTATTCATCTGCTGAAATAAATTAACCCACTTATGTCACTTTTTTGCCTGAGAAAATGAGAAACTGGTTGTGAAAGTTATTTTCTCTCTTGCAAATTTTTCTTCTATAACTTCTAATGTAAATGTTAATGATTGGAATATTAATAGCTAAATACAAAAACATTGTATTAGTAAATCCCATTTGGGCAAAATCAATGCATAATCTATGAAAATTATTTGAAAACATTTAGTGAATCAGGCCCATTAATTTGAATGGAGAGGAAGTCCCCTCCCTGAGGAAAATCCCTCCAGATTTAATGTCTGTATAAAACAAAGATATACATATCGATTGGGTACCCAGCAAAAATAAAACTAAACACTTGCATGCAATATTTAAAGGTTATACTGGAAAGATTATTGCATGTGTTTACAAAGGGCTGTGAGTGACTCCTTTAACAACTGCTCCTTCCTCTCTGCCTTCTCTTAACAAACCTCTGATTAACTATGTTGTCTGTGTCTTTCCAGTTCCTGTGGAGTGTTGTTGCCGAGTGTTGTGTGCCTGTTTGTAGTGTGTTATTTTTCTCTGTTCTGCTCCTATAACTGATCTACTAATTTGCTGTTTTGAACTCAGCCTTTGTCGGAATAATGGGTAACACAAGATCATACAAACTGCTAGACTGGAATAGTTTCTCTGCAGGTATTTTATTACTCCTTCAGTATTGCACATACTGACAGAAATTATGGCAGCTCAGTGAAGTTCTTGCATTTTTGACATAAAACTGTGAGGAATGCAGAAATAACAATGTTTGTTATTTGAGGTGGTGATGGGCTTTATTAAGCTTCTACAAAAGAATGTCACATCATTTATAATTTCAGTACTAGGAGTGTATCTTCAGACATCAAGTTGTGGGCCTGCACAGATTCCAAGGTGGATGTAAAAAAAAAAACAGGGTTTGCCATATGAGAGGCCACATGTTGAATTGCAGAGGACTCTTTTTTTTAAATAGTAGACATGTTACTAGCTGCAGTAACAGTACGTTATGTGGCGAGACATGGTTGAGTAGATCAGGGTATGTTTTTTTGTTAGTCAAGTCATTAATTAACCTTTTAATGTTAAACGTGTATGTAATGATTTGTATTTTAAGGTCATCACAAAAAACTAAGAAAAACACTTAGGTGGCCAAAGTATACATGTTCCAAACGAGTCACCACATAAAGTTAATCATTTGCACTACATTATTTACATATATATATATATATATATATATATATATATATATATATATATATATATATATATATATATATATTTTTTAAAACTTTAGCAATACAATAGAAGGTTTTAGCGAGAAGTAAGTTAGAAAAACAGATGTTAGTTTAAAAGTTGCTCAAGGTTGCATTTTTGTCCAAAACTATGTGACCTTAATCTCAATGAAGGTTGATGGAGTCCTGGAATTTGGCATGCTTTGCTTAATCTAAAGACTTGCAGTGGGCTTTTTATTTAAAGTTGTATGTTAATTTTTCCTTATGGAAAACGTTTTTGTAATTTCAATTATTTTTAAAGAACTACCCTCTATATCAGGGATTTGCAAAGTTTTGTTCAAGGAGAGCCACTTAACAGGTGGGACATTGGGTGGTGGGTCGCATAATAAAATTCACGTATAATTAAACACCAATATGTGCAATAAATATAACATACCTTTAATATAGTCCCGAGATGTACATCTTATCTTTTTTTAATTTTTTTTTTATCATGTTTGCATTTGTACTTTATTGGTTGGTTTCACAGACACAGATTAGCACTAAGCTTGGTTTACCTTACCTAAATTAACATTGGGTAGTCCAGGACTAGTACTAATCACGGTCTGTGAAACCAGGCATTTATGTGTATGTTTGTTTATGGGGACATCCTAAAATGCTTACTGTGGCGTAATGTGCTTAAATGAAAAACAAATGCTTACAAACTTTGCCAATATCAGGCTTAACACTTCCCAATACTATCCTGAAATAAGTTGTGGTTTTCATTAACATAATGACATTAAACCCTAAAATTAACCTGGTAATGTGAACTGCTCAATGTGAAAAGCACTTAATGTGCAAAATGAAGTTATTCATTATGTTTACCGCGATTTAGTGACATCTATTGGGATTCCTTTTTTTTTTTGCATACAATGCATGCAAATATTTTCAAATTAAAGATAAAATGAAGTTGTTGTTTTTTTCAGTCATCTGAATTTATTACAAACCAGTGCCAAAATAAATAAATCCAAAACATTATATATCACAATCAACACAACTCTCCCCTTTTTTAATTTACAAAAGTATGATTTATTTTTGGATAGTATTATGAAGTGTTAAGTTTGATGTCTACAAAGTTTGAAAGCATTTGTTTTATATTTCAGTACATTAAGCAATGTTAAGCGCTTTTCACATTATGCTCAGTACATATTATTAAGCAGGTTATTTTTAGGGCTTAACGTGATTATTATAGTGTGTAAGTTAATGAAACCCACGACTAATTAGTATTATTGGATTTCAGGAAACTTACCTCGTTTTTCTACTTGAGTGGTATTTATGCAGCTGACTTTTTTCAGCGTGCATTTGGGACAGTAATCACTGAATCCCCTCCCCCTGGCTGCACGTGTTTCTTGTTTTTCATGTTCTTAAAGCTACAGCAGTGCTGCGATGTGTGCTGCTTGTACCGATATGGAGCACAACTTGTAATGGCCCAAGTATTTTCATTCGAAGAAAATATGGAACACTCTTAGAAATAGTTGACGTGGGCCGCATTTGGGAACCCCTGATGTCTATTATAAAAACATGTCCAAAGTCGGAGTTCTAATGTCCTCCTCGGATACTGTAGGGCATGTGTGCGCAAAGGGTTGCATGGTGGCTGTATGTGTGCATTGAGTGTGTGTGTGTGTGTGTGTGTGTGTGTGTGTGTGTGTGTGTGTGTGCGCGAAAGACTGGGGATAGGGGAAATGTTGCGTGGGGAAATATTTTTCAAATAGGGGCTTCAGCTAAAATTGGGATTTTATGTCCTCTGTAGTGAGCTCCATAGTACTTTCCCATAGTGTTCTCACAATCTTTAAAAAATATTAACCCTGCCTTATGACAGTGATGGCCTACTGCAATAGGCAATAGTACATGCCTTTTACCATAAGTCCCGCCTTACACTTGACTCCTCTACCATCCAATCAATCAATCAATCAGTCTTTATTTTATATAGCACCTTTTGTAATAGACCACCATCACAAAGCACTTTACAAGATGCAGTAACAAGAAAATCCATAGTACTTAAATAGAGAAATGCATAATGCATGATATACAGTAAAAAAACAATGCATAATACATCAAATACAGTAAAAAAAAAAAATGCATAATACAATAAATACAGTGAGAAATGTAAAATGTATAATATATGATATAGTAGCATAATACATTAAATAGCAGCAACACAGCAGCTAAAGCAGATATCAGGCTTAAAGAGCATTGAAAGCAACAGAGAACAAGTGGGTCTTGAGAGCTGATTTAAAGCGAGCGACGGTGGGAGCATCACACACCAAAGCTGGGAGAGAGTTCCAGAGAGTCGGAGCCATGAAGCTAAACGAGTGTTCTCCAAGTGTGGTGCACTTTTGCTTGGGGATAACAAGCAGGCCACAGTCGGAGGACATCAGCTTGCGGGCAGGGACATAGCGGGTCAGCAGGTTGAGGAAGTACTCGGGACCTGTGTGATGAAGGGCATTGTAGGTGAGAAGGAGAGTTTTGAAAGTAATCCTGAACTTCACAGGTAGCCAGTGCAGCTGGGCAAGGTGGGGGTGTTGTGTTCACATTTTTTACATCTGGTAAGGATCCTGGCAGCGGCATTCTGAACTAGCTGCAGTCGGTTTATGGTGCGTGCCGGGAGACCACCATAAATAGAGTTGAAGTAGTCAAGTCGAGAGGAGACAAATGCATAAAGTATCTCCGCATCTAGGAGGGAAAGGTTGGGATGGACTTTAGAGATGTTTCGAAGATGGGAGAAGGAAGATTTGACCACAGAGGAGATGTGGGCATCAAAGGAGAGGTTTCTGTCAAGAAGTACACCAAGGCTCCGTACTGTGGGGGAAGGCAGCAGCAGACAGTTTCTGAGGTTCGGGACAGCTACATTGAGATTCTTAAGTTGAGTTTTAGATCCTAATAGGAGTTCAGATTTGCTAGTGTTCAGCTGAAGAAAACTGGCAGACATCCAGGCCTCGATGTCTTGAATGCAAGCTGTGAGCCGGACCATGGCAGAGGAGCTTCCAGGATCGAGTTTTAAGTAGAACTGGGTGTCGTCCGCATAGGAGTGAAACATGAGGCTGTGTTTATGGATGAGGTGACCCAAGGGAAGCATGTAGATATTGAAGAGAAGGGGCCAAAGAACAGATCCTTGGGGGACACCACAAGTAACTGGGTTTGCGACACCCCTGCATCCAGCATAGAAAACAGACTGCATGCGGCCGTATAGGTAAGAGGACATCCAGGAGAGACAGGTTCCAGAGATCTCGGCATACTTCTGAAGGTGGTCAAGAAGAATGCCATGATCTATGGTGTCAAAAGCGGCTGTTAGGTCAAGGAGGACAAGCACAGAGGGAGCATTAGCATTAAGCAGGAGGTCATTCACAATCCGGAGCAGAGCAGTTTAAGTACTGTGATGCGGCCGGAAGCCAGACTAGAGATTCAAGCAGATTGTTATCTGTGAGATGTTTCATCAGCTGAATGGCTACAGTGCTTTCGAGAGTTATAATAATATTATAATAATAATAATATCTTTATTTTTATATAGTGCCTTTCATAGTGGACCACCATCACAAAGCGCTTTACAGAGGTAGGCTGTGAACATTATATACACTTACAATAGGACATTGATTTAACATCTCATCCCCAGGATGGAGCACAAGGAGGTTAAGTGACTTGCTCAGGGTCATACAGTGAGTCAGTCAGTGGCAGAGGTGGGATTTTTGGAGAGAAACACATGCACACTCCTCCACTGTATTGAATATAGTAGATAGGTAACATTTAGATTTTGTATGGCTCTTGATTTACATAAAATCATTTCAGAGAAATTCTGTACTACGTTGTGTAGCATTTATATTATTATTATTATTATTATTATTATTATTATTATTATTATTATTATTATTAATTGCGGTAGAGAGGCATTGGGATTTAAAAGAAAATCCAACCTCAAACTTTATTTTTTAACAAATCAGCAAACAAACATACGGCAGTTGCTTCATTTAAAATAAAATAAAAATTCAACTGCATTTATGGTTTAGTTAAATTTAACAATGCCTCATAAATAATGATATAGTTTATTCAATTATCTAAAAACACTGACAAAGTACACAAAATATACAGGAGTCATTAACGCTTTAATAATCCTTGTCTATGCCTTCTCAAGGTTGTCAGTCAGTGAAGTCAGTGAAATCATGAAGCCTCCTGGATGTTAAATATGGCGAGGGCATATAAGGGAGAGCGGGGAAAAGACCGGGAGATTGGAGAAAGCAAGAGTGACAGAAGGGGGTGTGTGTGGGGAGAGAGAGCGATAGAGAGGGAAAGGATCAGAGGAATCAAATACGAACAATTTCCGATTCCCTTTCCCTCACTTTATGATTTTATTTTGTGTAATTATTGTAAATAATAAACGGCTTGAGCCTTCATCTACTCACGGTTGCAGTCTCGTTTCTGTCCCAGGAGAACCCAAAAACGCTGCACTATTTTATTTGCACAGTAATTCTCTGTATAAATAGAGCAATATGTGGGTTTAACCAAGTTAACCCTCTTGCTACATTTTGTAATGAAAAGCAGGTGTACATATTAACATAATTTAATATAATTAATATATTTATATTCATATGTATATTATAAGCTATAAACATTCCTACTTAAAATCATTAGAAGTAAAACCTGTGACATCATACTTATGTTGCCCATCACCAGGCTAAGAATTAAACTGGTTTGTTAAAGCCCAGATAGAAATAAGAAAATAATGTATGCCCCATCACCTTAATATTAAGTATCTGAATTGTAATATTTTGCAGCATGTGCTATTCTTTGTGTTTTCCATTTGGTTAATTTACATACAAAAAAGGTTCATTGTTGTGGTGCATGCTTTTGATGGATGCTTCAATTAGGCTTTTGTTATTCCCCACAAAAAGAACAGTATTGTGTATGAACCAAGTCAATCTTTATTTAATACACGGAGTTAAAGTTTAATAAGTATGGATGTTTAGTTTAGAAGTGCATTATAGTAAGGGAAATTGGAAAAGTGGTGTACCATACAGCTGAAGGTAGAGCAACAAATTAATGCCTTATCAGGACATTGGTATGATTAATTCTCTCTACAGTTTGTATGACTGACTGCATTTGCTTTTCTTCTAATGCACTTGTTCATTTCACACTTAGAGGTATTTTCTTCTGCTTTGATTATATTATAATTGCATTTTGTTTTTAAATTTGTGATGAACAATTGTTGTAAATATACAGAACAACATTTATGAATGTTAATAAATAAAAAAAATAAATACCTTTACACTATTTTTCTAATAATCTAGTAATATCATGTAATCTGCTCAGAAAACTTAAGGCATGTATAGCTAACCCTCTGAAATAATACTAATAATAATAATAATAATAATAATTTTTATTATAGTGTTCTACCTATTAACATAAATACAATGTTTTAGAAATTAATTGTTGATTAAATAATGTAATTAAATATAATTAATATAATCTTCTTATTGATTAAATCCATGGTAATCCAGCTAATGGAAATTTAGATAATGTGACAGATTGTAATTAAGTCCGACTTGTGCATATACTCTGCAGTATTTTGAAGTCCAATTATATCTATTGATCTAAATATAATTATGAAGATTACATTTATATTATTTTTAAATAAGATTGGGATTGAAAAAAAAATATTGACAAGATTTGCTAAATAGATAACATTACGTTATTTTTAATTTGTTATTGAAAAAATAACTTTGTTCAAAATATTTCTGTTTGATACCAGAGTCTATAGATACATTTGGAAGCCAAAAGTGCATGCCATTCTTCTGCATATATTTTCAGAGCCATGACCTCTGTAACCATTTCAGTGAGCTGCCATACTTTTCAGTCTGTTCTGTCACGTGACTCAAGCATGCGCCAAGATAACCCACCATGTGTGCCTACTGTCTGCTGAATCCGCTTTGGGCTTTCCGTTGCACTCAAAGCTTACTGCTTTTTCCAAACAAAAACTTCTGGAAGAAACCCACCAGAGACAATCGGGCATGTGCATTCCCGCATCCCAAGGGCCGTATTCATAAACTGATGGTAACTTGTCATAGTTGCAAGTTACTTCAGATAAAATCCAGATACATAAGGAATGTTTATTCTCATATGTCTCTTTTCACAGTTTACCAGATACCTCAGTTCATGGCAATCTGGTCAGTGGCTGTTGCTTAAGTTAACAGATTGCAAATTTGATTTGAAAATATATACACTGTTCCTAAATTTATAGGCAGCTGAATGTCTATAGCTTCATGGAAGAGAAACCTATTGCTTAGCACGGCAACAGGGTGCTACAGATTTACTGCTTGATGAATTCTCCAAAGGCATGTGTGACATGTCCAGCATTTATGATTCTTAAGTATTCTTTTTTTTTTTTCTTCCTTACATTAAAAAATGAAAAATTTCAAATTCAAATATTATCATTAGTACTTTAGTCTTATTGTGTTTAGATTATATTGTTATGGGATATCGTAACATGTAAGAGAAAGCAAATGTAACACCTGTCAATCAGTAGATTTATTCCACTTTCAAAAGTAAATTAATTCAGTCTGGTTCACAGCTTCCATATTCTTTCTTATTGTTCATAATACAGTGCAAACTGCTACCTTTTTGTTTGTTTGTTTTAAACTAGTAACGTTGTCGTAGGGAATTAAAACCTCCCCTCAAGTGACCTCCCCTCAAGTGAAGAAAAAACATCCCAGAGAATTAATTGTTTAATTATTTAAAATTAAATTAAACAGACTTGTTTCTCAGTTTCAAAAGCTGTTTCTGCTTGATGGAATGTGCTACAATGCATTATTAACTTTAAGCAATTACAATTTTACACAGTCTGGTAAAATGGATAAATTTAAACAAAAAGGGTCTCAGCAATTAAATTTTTAACTTCTGATGACCATCCTTTGGATTGATAATACCCTGTTTACAAACACAGGTGTAAAACAGGGGTGTGACCATTAAACTTGAATTGATATTTTACACACAAAAAAAAAATATATATATATATATATATATATATATATATATATATATATATATATATATATATATATATATATATATACTTTATTAACAATGTCAACATTGTAAAATTCCACTTGTAGCATGTTGCACTGTGTATATTGACAAGAAATAGACATGTTTATCAAAATGTTGAGGTCACATTAAACATTATTTGTCTGCTGTGTACTAAGCAAAGTGTTGAATGGAATTGTTTGCATCCTTTGTGAGACTTAAACACGTCAGAAGATGTCTGTTTAAATTTAAAACTGGCATTTAGTGACTTTTTTCACAGTTAGTCAAAACGTGTTTGTTAAAGCCGTAAACGTTGTATCTGGGCTGGTTGTCAACATGTTGAAAAGCCACATCAGTAAATTGTGTTACACACATTCCCCCTTTCCTTTTAGAGATTTTCATCTCTTCTTGATGAGAATCTGGGTAAGTGATCTATGAATATGGCCCTTTTATCCCACAGCCTATGTGACAATGAAATACCCCTGTGAAATTGCTGTTGTGGATATCTTTTGCCATAATCAAGTTTTTAATTTTTTTGGCAAAAAGTCTTGAGTACGGTTAATGCACTGCATTAATTCCATATGTATGTTATTTGTATGTTATTATATTTTGAATGGACATTAGAAAATGACATACAGAGGGTCTTAATACATTGTTCATAAATCTAGCATGTTTCAATTTTTGCAAATTACAAAATAAATCACAAATAAATATAATCCAGATGTTTCATAATACAAGGTAGTAATGCTTTTCCCTGTATCTTTCAGATGAACCTGAAACCCGTGATGCCTGGTGGGAAGAAATCAGACAAGAGATCAAATCTCACGCCAAAGCACTAGGATGTCACGCTGTAATTGGCTACAGTGAATCAACCAGCATCTGGTATGTCAGAAGCATGATCATTTTAATTACTGGGAGGTTGTGTAAAAAAGGATCAGTTTAATTTCAGTAATGCATCATAGTCACTGGTCCTTCACTCAGGTGTCTTTCCAAAAGACACCTATCCTATCTAGGGCAAATAACCCCAAAAAAACCCACATTGTTGTCCTTCCACGCATATATATATATACATTGTATTATTGACTGTACTGCAAGGCAGTTATATTCTTCTTGTAGTACAGTGACCATTGCCTCCTTATATAGTAGTATGCTAGTATCACCTCTGGTGGTTTACATTTGTTTTCCTGATTAACCTCTACATTTGTTTTCTAGTAACTTGAGTTCAGAAATGTGAGATGCCTTGATTTCTGTTTTCTTCTTTTTTAGTGAAGAAGTCTGCATCCTATCTGCATCTGGCACAGCAGCAGTACTTAATCCCAAGTTCCTCCAAGATGGCAGCTTGGATGGCTGCAGTGAACACAGGTTGTCAAGGCAGCCTACCTTCTTTTCCACAGGGTCAGAGAAGGGAGAGTTTGATTTTTTTCCTCTGAGCAAGGATAGTTCTTCCGTGTTAGGGTAGGTTACAGAGTTACAGTGCAGGCCACAGGATTGGATACTTAACTCTACTAATACGCTTTGGTATGTTCGCCTGGTCTTACATTTTGTTTGAAGCCTCTTAAAAACTTACTTTTGAATTACTAACAAAATAATACTGATAATGTTTGAATTGTAATAAGCAGTTGGTTGTCTTTTTACTTCATCTCTTCAAACAGAAACTTTTAAGATTTGGTTCTGAGAGAGTTACAGATGAAGGTTATATATAGAGTTTGATGTTCGTGAAACTGTGTTTGGCTGTTGTCTTTTTTACCAAGAGCCTTGAAAAAATGTCATCATTATAAAATGTTCATAGGGTTTGGGTTTGAGGTCTTTGTTACTAGGGCCCTCTATTGCTGTTAAAGTTCATAAATGTGAGTGTGTGTGTCTGTGTGTGTATTTTTATGTAGTTTTTTGTAGACTGACTTGGACTGTCAAACACCTCAGATTAACCAGAACTAGTTTTTTTGTTGTTGTTGTGTTTAATTACTGTGCATGTATTGCATTGGTATGTATTGAGCTAATAACAAATAGTAGGACAGTAAATGTATCCCTATTCCAGTGACCTGAATACCTGGTATAATTTCAGATTAGAAGAGCCTTCTCCTCCCAGTTGTGGCTTTTGCCATATTCCGTATGATGAGCTCAACATGCCTTTCCCAGCGCATCTCACCTACTGCTATAACTGCCGGAGGCAGAAAGTCCCAGATGTACTTTTTACAACAGTAGATTTGCCTGTAGAAGCTGCAGTAACTGGAAAAGGATGCCTCATCCAGGCCAGGTAAGGGTATAGCTAGGGCTTCTTTTTTTTTATTTATTAATTTATCGGTGCTTATTTTTAGCTGTTGTTGATTTAATGTCAATCTTTTTTTTTTTTCGAGGCTTTCACTTTTTATATACTGTACAAAATTATTGTTTTTGGTTACTTTTCAAAATTCTTGGCCCTTTTTTTTATTCTGTCCACAATATGTATAGTAACTTCACAGTACTTGCACACATCAGTTGTACCTTCTTTCCTTTGCTGTCTTCCACAATGAAATCCTTATGGTCACGGGCACATTCTTCTGAGGTTTTCGTGTTTAGGCATTTTTTTACATGTCGCCACAATTTGGAATTCTGTTTTAAATTTCACGAATGTGTCAATACTCCCTATCGAACTGCAATATAGCTTTAAATCTCGTGAGCAAGAACGATGCTCCATTTCTAATTGTAATCTCGTTTAAAATCTTGCAAGCGGGTTACAATCCTCCAATAGAAATGTATGAATTTGCTGTCTCTCAGTAGCTGGGGTGGGTTTAAAGTATTCAGAAATGCACTGGGAAAGTTTTTTAGTTCTTTTGTAGGTTATTCTATTTATTTTTTTCACAGGGAAAGGGGTCAAGTCAACATGAATTAAGTAACCATTTCAAGTGTTTTTCCAATGTTTATTGGATATACTGATTACTGATTTCATTTTTTTGGTTTTGTCCAGGGGTGTTATATAGTTTTTTATCGGTTTATACAGAAAATCAGAAGCCCTAGATATAACTAAACTTGGAATGAATATCTGATTAAATGTTAGAGTCCATAAGGCTTTTGCAGAGAACACAGACAAACTCCATCATTCTATGCCTGAATAAAAACATACTCTAACAGAGAAAAAGAAGCACGGCAGTTCAATACAGTCAAACATGCTAGTGACAACTGCACAGTACTAATGAGAGACATCTTTATAGGGCTCTTAAGATGAGATGTAATGTAAACATTGAAACAAAAAATAACAGGAACAGAACAAGCTGGTAAATAGAAAGCTGTGTTTTTATACACCAACCAACTCGCATTTTAACATGAGAGATGGAAAATTTAAAATCTCTTCGATAGTTAGATTAAGTAAATTATTTCCTGTTGGGTTCAAGTGACTACAGTATTTCTTGGTGACAAAAGCAAGAATAGAATGTAGATCAAATGATATCAGTCAGTCAGTGGACTTCCTTTTTTTACAGATTATGCCGTCTTAAGAAAAAGGCTCAGGGAGAGGCAAATGCAACAGCCATCAGTAACTTGCTGCCATTCATGGAATACGAGCTGCACACCCAGCTAATGAACAAGCTGAAACTAAGAGGAATGAATGCCCTCTTCGGACTCCAAATTCAAATCAGCGTGGGGGAAAACATGCTGGTTGGGCTGGCAGTAAGTTATTTCTTTGAGTTAATTATTGGCATTATTTAAATGCAAAGCTTTTCTATAGACTGGTCCTTTTTTTAATGGAAAACGTGTACTTCAAAATTCATCATGTTACACATATTTATACATTTCTGCTTGTAAATGGTGATATGTTTGCACCAGTGGTAAGTTGTTCACCTACAATTAATATTTAATAAATTGCTTCAGTTGCTTAATGTAGTTTTCCCCATGTTTATTTGGCCTACATACGTAAGAAATTAAACTTTTATCTGGAAGTAAAATACCACACTAGTAAAAAAATAATAATTGTAACCAGAAAAAAAGTATATGGTTTGCTGCTGTTTTGGTACAAAATAAGAAATCTGAGCACTAACCTTTTGTCCTTCTTTTATTTTCTGCGTTCCTCTCTGTAGTCCGCTACAGGTGTCTATCTCACTGCATTGCCAACTCCTGGTGGTATTCAGATTGCTGGGAAGACGCCAAGTGATATGACCTACGAGCAACATATATCAAACATGCAGAAGAAGATCAATGACACCATCGCTAAAAACAAAGAGCTTTATGACATTACCCCTCCTGTAAGTAAAATCATGAAGTCCAACTTTTTAGTGCCGGGACCATTTTTGTTTTTAATTCAAAACAGCATTTTTAAAAATATAAATACATTTTTGTGTTTACCAAAAATACATCATTAGAAAAAAATAAATAAAAAAACAGCTTCTCTGCAATTATACCACATGAACAGTAGGGCCATGTGACCGGGTGGCATTAGCAATGAGACTCAGTGAGACCAGAATGATACAGTTCAAGCGCTGTCGTGCATTTTATTTACAACAGTACAATAAACAAACAAACAACCAGCACCGCACCTTACCGTCACCATCACAATTCTAAACTAATACCCGTGATCGCCCTTTTTATACACCTGTGCGGCTCCAGCCACATTCCCACTGGGTTTTTTTTTTTTTCCAAGAAATTATTTGCCCTGGATCCAGAAGTGTCAACCTTCAAAGGCCAAAATACGGTAGATGTTTTGTGGTATTGATGTAATGCATGTTTTTTGGTTATTTGTTTTGGTGATAATTGGTGTGTTCTGGCATACTTTCTCACCATGTGGTGTGTTACATAGCTCTTCTTTTGCACGTACATGACTTTTCTTCATCATCTGCTACGTGTATCCTTAACTGAAACATGTATATGGTTAGTTAAGCTTAAGCAGTGAAGAAAGGTCAACAGTAACTGGTGATTGGGAACTCGATATTGTACCTTGATGTATTTGAAGGATTGCTTTTGTTCTAATTACGAGTCCACGTCTGTTAAATAAAAAATCCTTTTGACATTTGTCATACAGCATAGTACATTTCTTGATTATATTGTACCCCCAGAGTCTCTCTTCTCCACAGTATATGTGACTGGCCACCAGGGAAGAGAAAGTCTTTGCTCTTTTGCTTCTGAACTTGTGTAGCCGTTACTGTATAAGCTTTTGCATTAACTGTTAGCTCTGTATAAATTATTTGAACTTTTCTAAAAATTGAGAACATAATTTGCTTACTGTAGGAGATGAGTGAGGAAATTATCGGCTCACCAATTCCAGAACCTCGGCAGCGTTCCAGAATCTTCAGGTCCCACTCAGAAAGCTCTGATGAGATTTCAGAGCTGGACCTGTCACATGGAAAGAAGGATGCCTTTGTTCTTGAGGTAAGTCAATCTGATGAACCTATATTTTATATTCCCCTGCACTATGATCTAATAATATTATGCATAATAGTACAAATCTAAATGGTTAGTATGCTTTATCCTTCTGAAATAGTAAGGGACCTCCCAAAGCTTATCAGCTTGTAGTGACATTGCACTTGGTGTATGGATTATATAACAGTTTAAATAATTGGGGCCATATGTTACATATTTTTAGTTGCATTAAATGAACAACATACTTAAGAATATACTGTTCTAGCCCTACTCAAAAGCAATACTGTTTCATGAGTAGTAATCTCATTCTTGTTTCAGATTGACGATGCTGATGTTGTAGAAGATATCCATTCTTTACTAACAGATGCCCCACTACCTGCAGGTGGGAGGATTTTATTTTTCATGTACAGTATTTTTTAGGCTAAACTTTAATTTACTGTTTTTTCACTTGTCTAGTCGCATTGATACCAAATATATGCATTCTTGGTCCCATCACCAGTAAAGTGCTGTGGTGGATTTAAACCAAGCTGGTCCTAAATGAATTCTAAGAATAGGATATACAACCGTTATAGGAGTTAACCAAGGATTTAAAATGTGTATTTGAGTTAGTAATATTGTCACTGCTCCCCTTTTAATTGTGCTGAAGAGTGTTCTTCATTGTTTGTTTTGTTTGTTTTAACTTTAATTTGACACAGTATTCATATTGTTCACATACCGCACAGATTTATAAGATTAAACTGCTGCTTCCTGGTGGCTTCTTTCATTATGTTTTTTTAAATAGGCTTTTACAGCTGCAATACAGAGATCATGCCAGGGATTTACAACTGGACAACTGGTTTACAGGTATGTAAATATTGAATCTTGCCAAGGCATTTAAGTATTGAATATTAAGTGAGATTTGAGCTGATGTCAGTCACATTATGAATGCTTCTCAACTTCTCTTTTTATCCTAGATGTTTACCTCAGTGAGAGTATTCAGGTTAAACAATGTCAATCTGACAAACCAAGGACTCAACAAGATTTTTAATGATCTGTGTGAGAATCTATTAAAGGTAACATTTCTACTTCCTGTAGTCTGATACTGGCCCTCTTCTCAACAATATACAATAATGATGTATTACTGCCATTTCAGTTGCTCAGAAATATTCGAGTATTTAACCTTTTTTTTTTTTTTTTTTTCTTTAAAACCATACAGAGTCTGTATTTTAAATTACGTTCCATGATCCCGTGCTGCCTCTGTCATGTGAACTTTACAGTTGCTGTGCCAGAGGATGAATTAATTCAGGTGTGTTCAAAATATGTCTTTTGGGAAATCAATACACAACATACTTGAGTCTATTTTAAAATACTTTATATTAGTATGATTTTAGGTGTTACAAGGATATTGTGGAAATGTCTGTCTGGGTATGTATATAGTGTTGCTTATCCAATTGTGATGGAACTTGTTTAAGACATTCTTTGCCACAAGTTTTTGACAATATTGGAATCGAGAGAGAGAGAGAGAGAGAGAGAGATCTGTTTTTTTGTCCGTGCGTCCATAATGTATGGCACATTTCATTTGTGCATGCAATGATTTCTAGTCATTTATATACTATTATTTCATACCTCTAATTTAGTATTTACAGTCGTGGCGAGGCTATTATGCTCACCTTGTGTTGGATGTTCACTGACAAGCTATTTGTTGGATGTTAAAGGTGGCTGTTACAGCTGTGGCAATGACTTTTGACAAAGACCAAGCTCAAGAGAGTTGGAAAGCTAGTGTCGATAAAGCACTCATGAAAGGTAAGTATATATAATAATAATCCAATGTTTAAGAATGATGTGTTGTAAGTTACTGTCTAGGAAGCAGTGTGTGAAATGCTTTGGAAGGTAAGTGGCCAATTTTAGTTTGTTTAGAAACCATGTATAATTGCTCAATAAGGTGTGTATATGATTTACATTGAGTTCCCGCGGGATGAGGGAGCACATGACAAAAATTACAGAGATGATACTACAAAGCAAACCAACCATACACATTAGTGAAGCATTACATTATAAGTAAGGTTTCTGATTTTCAGTTTTAACTGATTTAAAAACCAATCAAACACCTCCATTACAAAAAAATGAAATCTGTGTATAGCTAATAAACACCGGAAAACACCAAGAAAACTGTGGAAATGGTTACTCAATTCACGCTGACCACCCCTTTCCCATTAAAAAAAAAAAAATTATACCTTTCCGTGCAGCTCAGCAATGTCCCTCCTTCCTGACTTTTATCGATCTATTATTGATTCATTGTGAATACTTTAAAACAGCCCCAACTACTGAGTGGCACCACATTCCTACATTTCAATTGGAGGCTCCACTTGCAAGATTTAAAACAAGATTACAATCAGGAATGGAGGCTTGTTCCCGGGATTTAAAGCTGTATTACAGTTAAGATATGGAGGATTTAAAACAGAATTGCGAATTGTGGTGAAATGTGAAAAAAATGCCTACACACAAAAACCCCAGAAGAATGTGCGGGTGACCATAAGGATTTTATTGTGGAAGATAGTAAAGGTAAGAAGGTAGAACTTAAGTGTGCAAGTACTGTCGAGTTACTACTATACATATTTTAACAGAATAAAAACGCCCAAGCATTTTGTAAAGTAACCAAAAACAATAATTTCAACAAACAATTTACAAAAACTCGGAAATAGCTAAAAATAAACACCGAAAATAAAATTAATAAAAACAGAAAACAGAAGCCCTAATTCTAAGTTATCCTTCATTATTGTGAAATATATGTAGTGATGATAATTTACATTAATTGCAAATACTGCTGATTTTACAGTTCATAGAAATATATTTTATCATGTATCTCAATACTCTTAAATTATCACAGAAATGGGAGGCTTGAAGAAGAACAAAAAGTGTCACAAAATAAAAAATACGCTACAGATTTGTTTGCTAGCTAGTATTCTTACAGAAGAGTTTGGTTTTCCTATAGCTATGGACCATGTCAACTTCTGGGTTGTAATTTTATTTCTCTTTTTTCTAGTCATTGCCGAAAATGAGGAACAGCTCCAGTTCCCATTAGAACTGTGCTCTGACTCACCAGGTGCACAGCCCTTCTCCCCCAGAAAAGGTGCAGGTAAGCCTGGTTTAAATTCATTTGAATGGCTTTATGGTTTATGTGTTACTGTATTTAATAGCTAGATTTCTTGCTCAGCTAATCCTTAATCGGCAGTTGTAGTTTTTAAAATAACTGAGATTAGCACAAACTGAAAATGTGTGCTAAACCGGAAACTAATTTGTTACATCGAAATGCAATGTTGTGCAGGATTATATGTTTCTTTCATTGTTCTTTTGTTGAGTTGTTTTCTATAGAAAACAGGCAACCTATTCAGAATCAGAATCTGCAGTGTATTTAATACAAAATTATTATTTCAGTGAGGGGGCCTGTATTCAGTGTAAAAAAGACAATGTACCGGTAGCTCGGTAGCTGTTGTAATTGTTGAAGTCTGTACTTTTCCTAAGTCTCATTAGGGCTACAGGAGAGTGTGAGCACACAGGCAATCCCAGGAGCTCAGAGAGGTGAGTTATCATGATTTCGGCACATTGTAATTAATGAAAGTGGGTGTTTTTATTATCTTCTATCAGACAGATAATTGCTTCATCAGAGGAGCATTGAGGCAACCGACGTCATCCATATATTTTTTTTTTTTTCTGGTTTTATTTTGTGTTTGTTTTTTCTCTGTGTGTTTTCAGCCGCCTCAGTTGAGTACAGTTCCTTTGCAAACAGCTGAGCTTAAAGTGAAAGCTCTGACCATAAGACGAGGATCAATTAAGACAAGTACGAGGACGTTGTTTCTAGCGCACTATGGTGATAATCTGAGCAATGACAGATCCTCCAGTGGTGACGGGGGAGACTATCCTACCCAGTGTTGGCATTGCAGATCAAGCACAGCTGATTTCAGAGTGTGAAAGCTGCAGAAATATACCCTAAAGACTTCAGTGGAGCAATGAGATTTGGTAGCATTATGAGAGATGAACTGATTAGAAAGGAAATTCCACTTTCTTCAGATTATAAAAGGCAAAATCTTTGATCATTGGCAAAATTATAGTTGCAAGAAGACAAAACGAACTAGAAGTTACATTGCATGTAACATCTTTCACACTCTTACACCAGGAATTTTAGCAGACAATCTGTTTTTGCCTTTCTTTCTTTTCATGTTCTCTGATTTATTGTTGGTTACGTCATGACCATAAATTTGCCTTACGCCTTTTTTACTGTCAATTAACATTTTATTTCCGCCTATTTTTATATGTCTCTTTACTGCATGCTTTGCGTAATTACCTATTTCTTCATGGCAGGCAATGCTTGATGTTACGTCGCTGAAGCTTCAGAGATTGCTGAACGCCGTCACACAGCTGCTGTATTTTGATACACTGAAAACAATCATTTTAATTCATGTAGGCTTTGTAGGTTACAACTCCCCCTACTAAATACCATGTATATTCTGTTTCTTCTTTCACCCTTATTTTTTAGCATCTTCTCTTGAAAAAGCCAGTCCACAGGCTGTAGGTCATGCGATGATGCGTTCTACTACAGCATACACAGGCTCTACCATTACAGTCGTCAAGATGACTCCACTGTCTTTCATCCCTGGAGCAAAAATAGTCAAATATGTCGGCATCATCAACATGTTCTTCATTCGAGAGACCACGTCTCTACGTGAGGTGAGCAATCAAACCAAATTTAAGTATACTTATCAGTTAAAGGATATAAATAGGCTTGCTACTATTCCATTTTTATTTTTTTGCCATATCGACGATTAATATTGACTTTTATTTTTGGAAGAATTTACTGGGGTTTTTTTTCAATCTTTATTTTTCAATTGAAACAGAGAGTGGGTGGAATCGACCTTTATGCTTAAAAAAAAAAAAAAAACAGACTTTATGCCACTGAGAAACGTCTCATTTAGCGAAACCCTTTTATCATATTCAACATGCAACAAAATGGTTACCAACATTCTCGTTGAAATAACGTTTGGTCACAGCCGGATCTACCTCTGTAAGATAAAGATCCTACTCAAATTTTAAAAAGGTCTCAAATAAGCCATAGAAAACACAATATAAAAGTGTATTACGCAGACTTTTATAGCATAGTTGTACAAGTAAAAATAATATGCATATAACAAAACATTAGATAGCTGAACAGAACACTTATGATTCGGAGTCAGAGCTCCAACCCACTCCTGCATCAGCACAGCTGGAGTCACAAGGGTATTGTGCACAATACTCATTAAATGTTTTCCTCTTGCGCCCCATTTTCAAATCAAACTAGTAACTGTCACTGTATATATACCTATAGCAAAAGCTTAGCTACACCTTAACCCACTAGTTTCAAAGTTGGCTCTTTGAATGACAGGCGCTGTAGCTGGCAAATGAAAGTGCACAGTCGGTGTTGGTTTGATGATTGACAGTCATTTAAACGAATGAGAGCAGTCTAGTGCTACTTCGGTCAATGAGATCTGTCAGAACAGTATGAAATGACTGACGGTGAAACTACAGTAGCCACTGAGTTGATTGACAGCGACCCCTAGCCATTCAGAGCGGAACAGAGACGGGACAGACAGCAAGTATTAAAACTACACAAACTACAGATGATTTCTAAATTATAATTTTGGTATAAAAAAAACAGCGAGTGGTTTTACCGACATTTATCCTATATAAATTTATTTCAGTTGAGCTCATATTTTTGGGGAATTCGACATTTAAAGCTTTACCGATTTAAAATTGAAAAGTAGCAAGCCTAGGTATAAAGCATCAAATTACTGTTTTTTAATTCTTTACCCTTCCCTTAACCTTTTATGATGTTTTCATTCCTGAATGGTATCAAGTTTATTCTGATGGTTCCAAGTTCTGCTTCTTTAATATGAGATTTTTTTATCATGTGTTTCTCTGTTGCTCAGTCTAACTAGCCGACACATTGCTTGCAAGCCTTTGTGGTTTTGGCATGTTTTTTTTTGTTGTTTGTTTTTTTTTTTTACAATCTGGACTAGAGAAATAATGTAATATTGTAAGCATTTAATTCTGTTGGCTATACGTGCCTCTATACTTTATTCGTCGGGTTAACACATTTATATATATTTTTTTAATACTTTAGTATGTATTTAAATCATATTTAAATGTATGTCAATGCCATACTTTCATTTGGCTTTTATTAAGTATTCAACATGTCATTATCAGGATATAACAAATTGTGCTACTTTTGTCTATAAACATTATAATCCACTGACTGATTATAGATGCACATTTCTTTAAGTGTGCATCAGTTGTGTTTGGCAGTCAAGTCATGAAGAGCTTTCTTTTTTATTGTTTCACACAGGAAGGTGGTGTCAGTGGGTTTCTCCACGCTTTCATTGCAGAGGTGTTTGCCATGGTGAGAGCTCACGTTGCAGCTTTGGGAGGAAATGCAGTTGTCTCTTATATAATGAAAGAATGCGTTTTCATGGAGAATCCAAATAAAAATCAGGTAATGAATAACTGATTTCCCCTATCCATTCCTACAAATTGTTTCTGCTTATATTTTTTTGTTGTGTTCTGTAAAAGGGATTGTGAGGATTGTTTAAGTTTCACTGCAGAGTTTTTAACATTTAATACAATGGGGATTCTTTTCAATTTTTTTTTTAACCCAAATATAAATTACACCAAGTAGCCACTTGTTAAAGTTATACTAGAAGTAAACACATCAGGTGTTGCATTGAAGGCCATTGAAAAATGGCTTGGTTGCTTTTTTCTTATTGTATAACTTCAAAGAAACTTTGAGCCCAATCAATTTCCTTAGCTGGGGAAAAAAAGCATTTAACCCCTTTGCAACCACCATTAGGTAGTGATGCTATTTTTTTATATAAGCTATTTTTTTTTTTTTTATAAGCTCAATTTTATAGTTATTTTATTATTAGTTAATGTTTATATTGTTATGAAATCGATTGACATGTTTATTGCAGTTGTTCACTATTTTACCATGTGATGAAGTTGGTTATGTTAAGTAACTATAGTTTCAGTAATTATGTTAAATTGTAAAAAAAAAAAATCCCTTTAGTCACTCTACTGTCTCAGTTAAGTATTTTTTATAGAGCTTTAAAGACAGTTCTCCACATTAATTCTAAAAGTTTAATTTGGCCGTTAATTTACACTTTGAAGTAAAAAGAAATTGCTTAACGTTCTTCAGGGAGTACTTTCTCGAAGGTATTTATTTGTATTGTTATTCAGTGGATTGTTCAGTTGTATCAAATAATAATAAAATGTTGCTATGTTTTGTTTTTTTTTGGCAGGCTCAGTGTCTTATCAATGTAAGTGGTGATGCAGTAATCTTTGTCCGTGAGTCTGAATTAGAAGCTATACCTGTACAGCCCCAGACAACTTCATCGCAAGCTTCCAATAGTGGCGCTGATGTTACTACCTGAAGACAACTTAAAAGACTGTTCTCAGAGCAAACACGCTCATTTCTGAACTGGGAGCCTTAAATCCATGTTACTTCCAGATTGAGTCTTTTCTCTACAACCTGTAATGGGATGATCAGGGGTGAAGTGAAATTTGTACAAAATAAAAATAAGTGTACATTCAGTAGCCTGGGGTCACAGGGACAGAAACCATGATTTCCAAAGCACGAAATGTTTAAACTTCCATGTAACATGGTGTCCTCTGTAACTCCATTAAAACAAAATCTGTCCACTGGTTTTAGATAAGACTCTGGACATTACACATGTCAGAATTCAGGCAGCTTTACTCAGTGTTTTATTTAAACACTTCCAGTTAATTTACTGTAGCATCTAAAAATACAATTTTCAATTGATCAAAACTGTGGCAAGTCTATTTACCACAACTGAGATCATTCGAATTTTTGTACCAACGTTATTAAAATCTCTTTAGTGTGTTTCTGTCTGTAAAAATACATAAATTGAGGCTTATTTAGTGATTTAAAGGATAGTGGTATTAAGATCCACCAACATCTAGAACGGTTGAAAGGCCTCAATATGTTTTACAAGGCAGAATGGTACGGTAATAATTCAAGTACTTTACAGGTAAACTGGAAGAATAAGGCAGTATATGCCATTTAATGAACGCTACAATCATGTTCAGTGTGTACCAAATGAGTAGTAATAAATTCACTATTACCTTCATCAGCTGCATCCACATGGACAGTGATTCTGTTACAACTTTTTGCAGCTAAATCTAGTGGCAAGATAATTGTCCAGCTTACATTTTTTTGCATTATTCGCTTAACATTGTGCTAATATACATGTTTAAATTGCTTTCTCATAATTGCTAAACTGTTTAGAAACAGCTTTTGAGTTGGTATAATAGCTTTAAATTGGAAAGGAACATACACAATGTTAATCTGACAGCTGTGCTTTCTTAAACTTGAATTTCATAAACTTGTGTACTACTGAACTTTTTTTTGTTATATTTTGTTGTAGGTGCCACAAAACCCTTTAGTGTAAATGTGTACGAAAATCAGAATGGTATTTTTGTAATATTGAAGTAAAGTATTTAAGTATGCAATAGATATTGTGCATGTTTGTCAAATTTAAAATGTAGGTTTTATTACTGAAATGGACTGTGCTATACAGCAAACAATTTTGGTGGTAATAGTAATGCAGGTTTATGTACATTTAAGACGAATGTACATAGAGTACTGTATATGTTGCTTGTTTTAATTAGCAGCATGCTAGCCTTTCATTTGAACTGCTGTTATCTTTGACATTAGCGTGAAGATTTGTTCTTGCACAATAGAAACTGCTATTCAAGAAGTGTGTCATTTATTGTGTTAGATTTGCAGGTACATAAATGCTTCCCAAACTTGCCAGCTCTTGTCAGAAATATACAATGAAAATATATAATTAGACAACAATAACAAATACATAAACAATAAACTTAAAGGCAGTAAACTTACAGTATATTCTACAATAAAATGTTATAATGTTTCCTTTTTACACCCCATGGTGTAATAACTAGTTAAATCTTGCTTATACAGTACTGTGCAAAAGTTTTAGGCAGGTGTGAAAAAATGCTGTAAAGTAAGAATGCTTTCAAAAATAGACATGTTAATAGATTATATTTATCAATTAACTAAATGCAAAGTGAGTGAACAGAAGAAAAATCTAAATCAAATCCATATTTGGTGTGACCACCTTTGCCTTCAAAACAGCATCAATTCTTCTAGGTACACTTGCACAAAGTCAGAGATTTTGTAGGCATATAGTCAGGTGTATGATTAAACAATTATACCAAACAGGTGCTAATGATCATCAATTCAATATGTAGGTTGAAACACAATCATTAACTGAAACAGAAACAGCTGTGTAGGAGGAATAAAACTGGGTGAGGAACAGCCAAACTCAGATAACAAGGTGAGGTTGCTGAAGACAGTTTACTGTCAAAAAGTCATACACCATGGCAAGACTGAGCACAGCAACAAGACACAAGGTAGTTATACTGCATCAGCAAGGTCTCTCCCAGGCAGAAATTTCAAGGCAGACAGGGTTTCCAGATGTGCTATCCAAGCTCTTTTGAAGAAGCACAAAGAAACGGGCAACGCGTTGAGGACCGTGACGCAGTGGTCGGCCAAGGAAACTTACTGCAGCAGATGAAAGACACATCATGCTTACTTCCCTTTGCAATCGGAAGATGTCCAGCAGTGCCATCAGCTCAGAATTGGCAGAAAACAGTGGGACCCTTTTACACCCATCTACTGTCCGGAGAAGTCTGGTCAGAAGTGGCCTTCATGGAAGACTTGCGCCAAAAGCCATACCTCCGATGTGGAAACAAGGCCGTTTACTCAACTATGCACGAAAACACAGGAACTGGGGTGCAGAAAATGGCAGCAGGTGCTCTGGACTGATGAGTCAAAATTTGAAATATTTGGCTGTAGCAGAAGGCAGTTTGTTCACGAAGGGCTGGAGAGCGATACCGAATGAGTGTCTGCAGGCAACAGTGAAGCATGGTGGAGGTTCCTTGCAAGTTTGGGGCTGCATTTCTGCAAATGGAGTTGGGGATTTGGTCAGAATTAATGGTCTCCTCAATGCTGAGAAGTACAGGCAGATACTTATCCATCGCGCAATACCATCAGGGAGGCATCTGATTGGCCCCAAATTTATTCTGCAGCATGACAACGACCCCAAACATACAGCGAAAGTCATTAAGAACTATCTTCAGCGTAAAGAAGAACAAGGAGTCCTGGAAGTGATGGTATGGCCCCCACAGAGCCCTGATCTCAACATCATCGAGTCTGTCTGGGATTACATGAAGAGAGAGAAGCAACTGAGGCTGCCTAAATCCACAGAAGAACTGTGGTTAGTTCTCAAAGATGTTTGGGCCAACCTACCTGCCGAGTTCCTTCAAAAACTGTGTGCAAGTGTACCTAGGAGAATTGATGCTGTTTTGAAGACAAAGGGTGGTCACACCAAATATTGATTTGATGTAGATTTTTCTTCTCTTCACTCACTTTGCATTTAGTTAATTGATAAATATAAACTATTAACATGTCTATTTTTGAAAGCATTCTTACTTTACAGCATTTTTTCACACCTGCCTAAAACTTTTGCACAGTACTGTACGAATATAACATTAATGACTTGTTTATTTTGTTTACACAATTAAAAGTTGTTTTTGAGAATGAAAATAATATAGCCCTGTGTAACAAGAATGGGTAGCATGAGCTGCTCATGAGGTATTGTTTTTATGCTTTAGTGTTTTTAAACCTTTAATTTAGTCTTCAAATGACCTTTAGTAAATTGAAAATTATATTTTAATTGTGAATCCCCAAATGTAGATTAATTATTTGTTTCTAACAGGCTGCTGCACTGTATCAGTCTGGTACTGTCCATCTAAAAGTGTTACAAGTAGCAAGTACTATTGAATAGAATGTACTGAGGCATATTGCTCAGGAAAGCTTTGGACAAAAGGGGCATTATGTTGTGTAATTCCCTAAACGTTTAAATTATTAAATATTAAAACTTGAATAGTATAACTCAGATATGAAAACAACATACACATTTCACAAAGGAAGTTATTATTATTTGTTTATTTAGCAGACGCCTTTACCCAAGGCAACTTACAGAGACTAAGGTGTGTGAACTGTGCATTAGTTGCAGAGTCACTTACAATTATGTCTCACCCAAAAGACAGAGCACAAGGAGGTTAAGTGACTTGCTCAGGGTCACACAATGAGTTAGTGGCTGAGGTGGGATTTGAACCAGGGACCTCCTGGTTACAAGCCCAGTTTAACCACTGGACCACACAGCCTCCTTGTTGTTTACATATG
This sequence comes from Acipenser oxyrinchus oxyrinchus, assembly GCA_030684275.1. NCBI lineage: Eukaryota > Metazoa > Chordata > Actinopteri > Acipenseriformes > Acipenseridae > Acipenser > Acipenser oxyrinchus. The sequence continues at coordinate 22,461,855 of CM060256.1, read as the reverse complement.
TAGCTGAATAAAATATGGATATATAGTATACACAAAATTCTGACAAAACAAATTCTTAGTAATTTCCTATACTTGAATAGCCTTAAATGCACAGAAATGTATTGCTCTACTTTTGCTTTGTATATTCAGGGATAGAAAGTCTGGCAGTGGTGGTGAATAACAAAGCAGAGAATGCAGAACACTGGTTAAAACATATCTTGGATGTTAGTGCTTTAAATAGGTTGCAGGGGACATACTCTCTTCTCTGATTAACTTTCTCCATGGTATACATTTCATCAAATTAAAATGACTTTATTTTTCCTTCAGGGAATATTGCAACTGATCAAGGAAATTGAGTCACTCACTGGACTGTTTGATATGTAAATGACTCCCGACCAAGCTTTCAAATTAGGGGCATCTTGAAGCCAGAAAATGTAATCATTAAATTGTTCAAGAATAATGTAATGTAGTAACCTGACCACTAGGGGTTATAGACGCCAAAAAATAAGCCAATACAAAGTGGACCCTGCTCATAGGTGTCTAGTTAACAATAAATAGGGATGTTATGAGTACATTCTCCAGAATGATATTCATCATGAAATATCTTTATGCAGTCTTGGATACGGATGCTCACTATCAAAGTCTGTCATCTGTGAATGAAACTGACTTGAAACAGGGAGGTTAAGCATTTATATATCACAGAAAACATCAGGTATAACATTTGTGTTGCAAATTAATCAAGCCATATGATGGCAGGCCATTTACACAAAACCAAATGAAAACAATTATAAATACTCCAGTATAGTTTAAACTAAGGATTTGGAGGGGCAGGGAGGCTTGAGCCAAGGGGAGTTACACTACAACTACACAGAAACAACAAATGCAATAATCTTAAACAGGATCGGAAACGATGCAGAGGGGAACAAAAATAAAACACACAAGTGCAACCAAACTGTCGAGATGTTCATAAACTTAAATGTCTCTATTTAAATGCAAGAAGCATTAGAAATACATTTATAGAATCAGAAGCCATAGTGAATGTCAAAATCTATGACTTTATAGGAATAACGGAATCCTGGTTAACTCCAAATGAGATGAGTTCAACATGGAAGAATACAGGTTAGTCTGGAAAGACAGACCCGATAAACGAGGGTAGGGGTTGCAATATACAAATGACTTAGAATGGGAAATACTATAAAAGTAATGGCAACAACAGTGAATCAACATGGATTAAATTAAATGAAAGCAAATCTAAAGGTTTAATAGTGGGAGTCTGCTATAGTCCCCCAAGATCTGATGAATCATTAAACGAAAACGTATATGCAAGCATCAAAAAAATAAATAAGGAAGGGGACACCTTAAATATGGGAGACTTCAACTTCTCAAACATAAACTGTGATCACATGATCCCAGACAACAGTTCTGACATGGGAATGAGAGAGCTAGTAGAAGATTGTTTCCTATCACAACTGGTGAATGCCCCAATTCGATATAATATGCAACCATAATTTGATGAAGTTGGTGACAAATAAATCAAGGGCAGTACATAAATCAAAGACAATGGTATACAATTTCAGTTGATCAGATTACAAAGGAATGCAACAGGAACATAGACTGGGATAGAATACTAATAGATAATGAAGTTGAAAACAATCTGATTACATTAAGGGATATAATGTTGAATACATTTATCCCAAAAATGAGAAATGGTAAACTTAAGAAAAAGAAACCATGATGAGTAAATTGATCTATTAAGCTGAGTATTAAAAACAAAAGAAAATGATATATTTATATTAAATAAAAGGAAACAGCCTCACAAATAGAGTATAGAGAGGCCTGTAGAGACCTAAAAAAAAACAGGCTAGGAGAGCGAAAAGATAGTAAACGTTGTTTTTCAATATGTTATGCCAAAAGGAAACTAAAAGAGAAAGTCAGTAGGTAATTTAGTGACTAAAGACAACCAAATCACAGATGTACTTAATCAATATTTCGTACAAGTATTTATAAAGAAAGCAAATTATGATTACAGCAGGTAGAAGAATTGTCTGAGCAGCTAAAAAAAATCCAGATTAACAGACAAGAATTTAAAGAAAGATTTAGAAGCATCAGGCATAATAGTGGATGAAAGAACTGTACAAAGGCACCTGAACACATAAGTTGTAAGCACATAGACTTAATTGCAAACCACTTTTAAAGAAAATTCATTATAAAATGTCTAAAACTTTCCAGGAAATATGAACAGGAATCTGAAGCACTCATCAACAAATGTTCTGGTCCAATGAGACTAAAATAGAACTTTTACCCCAAAATTGACCACAGTATGTTTGGGAAAAAATGGGAAAGCCTTCAATGAGAAAAGCCAAGATAAATGTTCTGGAATGGCCTTGTCAATCATCAGATCTCAATCCAATAGCAATGCTTTGGACTGATCTAAAAAAAAAGCTGTAGCCAAGCATTGAGGATCCAATCTGTCTGAGCTGAAGGAAATATGCCCAGACAGAATGGGCCCATATTTCACCAACAAGATGTAACATACTGGTTAAGAATTATCCTAAATGTCTGAAAGCTATAATATAAGGACATACAAAATACTAAAGCTGAGGTGTGTAAGAGGTTTGATTTCTTCTTAAAAATAATTAATTAGTCTTAAATTCAATCAGAAAGATTTTATTTATCAATTTAAAAACAGAAATAAGAACAAAAACACATACAGCATACGGTAGGCCTCAGGAGGTGTAACATCTGAGCTGGCATCAGTGTAGATGTTAGTTTTTGAGCTGGCATCAGTGTAGATGTTAGTTTCTGAGCTGGCATTAGTGTAGATGTTAGTTTCTGAGCTGGCATTAGTGTAGATGTTTGAGCTGATCTTGCATCAGTGTAGCTGTTACTGAGCTGAGCCAAGCTGAGCTTTTATGGCAACAGAGCCGGCATGGCACAGAGATGTTAGTTTCTGAGCTGCCGTCAGTGTAGAAAGAAATTACTTCATAGAGCACAGATATGCAGCAAGCTTACGTAATTTCCTTGACCAAATTCAGTCTTATTTCCCTAGCATGATGTGAGACAAAGCACATTAAAATTAACATTTGCGTTTCTTCTCCAATGTCAGCAGAAACCCAGATAACAAGAAGTTACATTTAAGAACAATGCTGTAGGCTTTGCTCAATTCTCACAGGCAGCATAGTGCTATACCCACGCATCACAAGGTCGAACAACAAGACTGGTGATTACAAACTGCTGATGTGCACCAGCTATGTGTAGCTTAATTTTAAGAGTTTATTAACCCTACATTGATTCAGAGCTTACATTAAACACAGGACATTCACACAATGTTTACAGACAGTTTAAATAAAATACATTTTAAAGAATTACAAGCAGCTGACCATACTTGGAATTCAGCATTCCTGCCCCAGGGATTGTTGTACATCAACATTTAGCTGATGTTGTGCAGTGCAATAACAGGTATGAGCTGCTAGATACAGGCTGTGGGAAGGAAATGTTAGAAGGGCTTTATCAGACACCACACCTTTACACAGCGTCAAAGAGAGAGCACTGCAAAGAGAACACATTATTATTATTATTGCCATACTTACTATGCAGAATATACCGGTATAAACTTCACATGGACTCACATGAACAACTGAGTCACAGAGATCGCCTCATTGGATGGATGCAATGGAAAGCTCTGGTTTTCAATAATTTAGACAAAAAATAACCTCACTATTTAGGCTTTATCCAGGAGCTCTTATCATACCTTCCACCATAAACAGGACCACTTACTGCAATTGCCCTAGGCCTTTAAAAATAAGTCATATGTTGGACCAAGACAAAAACAGGGCACAAAACTAGAGCACTTTTTTATCATTAAAATGCTCTGTAAGCAAGAAAAACTTGCCAATGGGGACACAAGTAAACCCCAAATTCCCAATTGGCATGTAGGTGCTGAAAGAATAGCTTGCACACATAATTAAGGTAGGACCACAACTCTGAACTGACTGTCCTGTAGATGCAGCAGTGAAGTACTGTTGCGAACACAGGCTTCTGATACTCAGTCATGCTATAAACAAATACTAAATCTATAGCAAAAGCTAAGAATGGTTACAAAGTACTTCCTGTGTTTCTACTGGCAGCACTGCTGCATCAACAGGACATTCCTTTCAACTTCTAGTCCTACCTTAACTATGTGTGTACTGTGCTATGTGAATCTGTATTGTAGTTAACTGCAGGGTAGAACTTGAAACAATGTACTTGTTTTGTTTCTGCAGTGAAAGGAGTTATTGGCAGATCTGAAACAATGTATCAGTTGGATTGCCTGAGAACGCTAGTTTGAAACATTGTAACTAATTGAAATACAGCGCTAAACTTAATAGGCTGCAGAACAAGTTGAAGAAAAGTACTTGCCCTTGTTTCTGAAACAATTATTATTTTAACACTGTAATGCCCCGAAAAAAGTAATGAGGGAAACTACTTTATATAACTAGATTCTGTGCCAAATTTTAATTGTTTCCTAATCGTTTCAATTATTTAAAAAGTATAGGATCCATGAATGCATAACGTCTGGGTTGCTTGAATATGACCTTCCAATTAGTTTCAAGACATTGCAAAGACATTTATTTTAATATTAATCAGTTTGTTAAAAAAAAAAAAAAAATCGTATATTAAAGCTGCGCGCGCACGCCCTCTCACAGAACAGCCGCTGACAGTACAGGACTCTGGCCTGCAGTTAAACCCGACTCGAATTTTGAGGTATAACACAGGCCCGGTTTTTGGGATGGAACCGCGTAACAGTCTCGCCTTTGACTGGTCCTCTGTCTGTCCCAAGAATATGTCATCACACGAGTGGGAAAGCTTGGAGGCATTTTAACATTGCGATCAGAGAGAGAGAGAGAGAGAGAGAGAGAGAGAGAGAGAGAGAGAGAGAGAGAGAGAGAGAGAGAGAGAGAGAGTGTATTGAGAGTGGTATTTTTGCTGTACTAATATAAACAAACTGTGGGTTATTACTTTATATGAATTATCATGTTATGCACGAATGTAAGAATTGGCTTTTCTGTGTGGTGGTGTACTTTTTTCTTTCAATAATCTATAATCATGTGCGATATATTATAGATAGATATCTTCGCACACTATTGACAGTTTTGTTACAGAATACATTATCTCTAATGCAATCACAGCTTTATGCATATAGAATGCCCATGTTTTCATTTACTTCCCAAATTCTGGTCCGCTTTGGTTTTTAGATAATATCGCACATTACTGGTCCGCTTTGGTTTTTAGATAACAGTCCCAAATTCTGGGCTAACTCCAGTGTGGCTTTGGCTGTATGTTTTGGGGTCATTGTCCTGCTGGAAGATGAATCTTCTCCCAAATCCCAGGTCTCTTGCAGACTTCAGCAGGTTTTCCTCCAGGATTTCTGATACTTTGCTTCATCCATTTTGCCTCTATCTTCACGAGCTTTCCAGGCCCTGACACAGAGAAGCATCCCCATCAGCACGATGCTGCCACCACCATAGCTTCACGGTAGGGATGGATGTTCTCAGGATGATGTGCAGTGTTAGGCTTGCTGCAAACATAGCACTTAGCGTTGAGTCCAAAATGCTCTATTTTGGTCTCATCAGACCATAGAATCTTCTTCCACTGTGAGTTCAGAGTCTCCCATATGCCTTTTCGGATATATATATATATATATATATATATATATATATATATATATATATATATATATATATATATATATATCTATATATATATATATAAGGACCCAGCAAACAGTCACATGCACCCCTGCAGCAGTATCAGGTCAGAGAGCCAATGGAGAGGGTGGCCATTGACGTGATGGGTCCCTTTCCCACCTCAGATAGCAGGAACCATTTCGTGTTGGTAGTGGTGGATTACTTACCAAGTGGCCGGAGGCCTACGTGCTGCCAAATCAAGAGCACAGATGGTGGCACGCACTCATGGCAGGTTCTTCTCACCGTTTGGGGTCCTGCAGGAACTCCACTCCGACCAGGGCCATAACTTTGAGAGCGATGTTTTGGTTGAATGTTTCAACTGCACGCTCTGCACCCGCTCTGCACCCAACTGGCCATCGCCACCAGCGCATCACCAGCGGGACTGGGATCAGCACTTCCCGCTCATCCTGCTCGCATGCCGCACCGCAGTACAGGAGTCTACACACTGCACCCCTGCTCTGTTGATGATGGGACGGAAACTACGGACGCCAGCTGAAATTCCCTATGGACAACCCCTAGGAGTGCAGGAACTGCGAGGGTTGGAGTATGCCCAGCATCTGCAGGATCGTCTGGACAGTGCCCACTCCTTTGCCCCGGAGCAGCTCCAAGCCGCTGGAGTCAGACCACAAAGGTGGTACTACACCGCAACCGCCTTGCCCCCTATCATGGACCAAGGCTGGCAGCAGTGCCTCTTTCCCCAGCACCCGCCTCTCTGGTTGTCACATTACCGGCACCCAGGATGTTCCCGGCTTCATCACCGATGCCACAGACCACCCTCACCAGAGAGCGATAGTGTCTTAAATAAAGAAAAGCCTTTTGAACTGATTTCAGCATGTCCCTTCTTCCCTGCCTGCCTGCCTGTGCAGAACACTACAATATATATATATATATATATATATATATATATATATATATATATATATATATATATATATATATATATATATATATATTTATATATATATATATATATATATATATATACGCACGTTTCTTTCTACACAGCAGAAGAAGGGCTTTTGTCCAAAGCGTCATCCAAAAATACCTTTTCGTTTTTTCATTTCTGTACACTACAGTTATACCTCCTTCAAACCTATATATACCTTCAAATATATATTGTAGCGGCGGGTGCAGGTGGACCGGCATTGTCTGTTGCTGTTGCTCCACAGCTGTTGACTTGCGGGATTTGATTGCTTGCACCATGCGGCAGTGTGCTCAGATTCTGAACCGTGCTCTGTTGTCAAGACTGCCTTCTTTTTCCGATAGCAATTTCATCCAGTGCTACAATATACATGTCTGCGTTAACACGTGTACGTGTCAGAGTTACCATGTTTCATGACTATATTTATTATGCTAAATATATTGAATTATGCATCAAACTTATCATACTGCTATTCGCAATTCAGTTACTGTGGTGCCATACACTGCTAAAGACTACGGCTTACTACTAATCTGTACTGGTATTACTATTATGTATGTAGTGTGTGGAGAACGGCAAATAATGTATACTTTTAGATGCATTTAAATGCGTTTACCTTTAATTTTAGTCTCTAAATACATATTTCAAAATTACATGAGTCGTCTGAGGCTAGATATAGCGCATATTTCAACACATATATCAACGAAATGTAGGCCTAATAGCAGAACGGAAAATAATTTTCTCCCCATCCACACTCCACCTGCGCTTTATGCTTCTTAACCGATTGGCAAGTGTGTCCCGAAATGGGGCGTGGCTAGGTTTCTGCTTGTTTTGGGCTTTATTTGAAGAACGAGGTCGCTATTTTTCTGTCAGAAATCTGGCAACCCTGATCATTCAGGCACTGGACTAGCATTTGCCTCGCCTTGGGCTGTATGCGAGGTGAAAGTCACAAAAAGTAAATAATATAATGCAAACTCATCTATAAACAAAACAATAATCTATTCATAACAAAACAGCATACCTTAAATCGAAATTCAATTTACTCAAGGACAAAAAAACAGGATACCTTAAATTGAAATTCCATTCTTTATTTGAGCTGTGTACAAAAAAAAAAAAACAGTTTGCCTTAAATGGAAATTCAATTTACGCAAGGGGGCGCAAGATCTGTATTTGAGCTGTGTACGTTTGCCCCACAGTTTATTTAAATACATTTTATCTGAACTGTGCAAGCACAAAGTGTCAATCATTCCCCTCAGCCTCGCCCACTTCCATCGGGGAAATCGGGGCTTGCTCTTCCTGTCTGACGACACGTCCAGCCAATCACAGTTAACTTTAGTTGGAAACCAAAGCTCAACAGACGACGAGTTCTGGGTGGAGTCCCCGAGCTTTGCAGAACGAACGGGATGAAGTTAGATACTTATTCCCGATTCGAGGCTGAAGTTAGTTACTTATTCACGATTCGAGGCTGAAGTTAGTTACTTATTTGCACAATTACGTATTGAATAGTAGCTCACATTCTAAGGGGGGAATCACATAGATAGTCTGGATGTGCCACCGCAAGTAGGTTATCATTTTAAAGCTTGAGCATTTCTCTTCAACATAAAATAGGTTGCAGAGTGGTACAAGTAGGCACATACCCTTTTTTCCTGCATATTAGCGCACTTTGTGAGGGCTGTGCCACCTCAGGCTAGGTGTAATGTTGAAGGTTAAGCAATTGTCTTGCGAATAGAGTATGGTGCATAGTGGCATGTACAGTACTATTAAGTGCTTGATAACTTGAGAACACAAGACATACTTTCATAAGTTAAATGATTGTGTACCTTTAAATGTTTATTATAAATGAGTTTATTTTACATACTATTAGTTGCTTAGTTCAAAACAACATGTGACATTTTAATTAAATATCTGCTATCAAGGCCTTTTTCTTACAATTCATAATAAATGCTTTAATTTTCATACTAAATAGCACTTCATAGTACAGTACATGCCAAAACTGACGTCAGTTTTGGGTCAACTAAGTTAGCTTTGATTGGCTGAACGTGTCGTCAGACAGGAAGAGCAAGCCCCGATGTCCTCGATGGAAGTGGGCGAGGCTGAGGGGAATGATTGACACTTTGTGCTTGCACAGGTCAGATAAAATGTATTTAAATAAACTGTGGGGCAAAAGTACACAGCTCAAATAAAGATCTTGCGCCCCCTTGCGTAAATTGAATTTCCATTTAAGGGAAGCTGTTTTTTTGTACACAACTCAAATAAAGAATTGAATTTCGATTTAAGGTATGCTGCTTTGTTGTTAATAGATTATTCTTTTGCTAATAGCTGAGTTTGCATTATATTATTTAATTTTTGTTACTTTCAGCTCATATAGGGCTATACCGCTGAACTTGATACTTAATATTTAAATAGTCCTTACAAATGTGCTATATGACTAGACTACAGTGGGTAAGTTAAAATTCAACAAAAATAAAAGAACAATTGAATAACATTTTAGAGCTACACTTAACACAGTAGAAATGTTGACTTGCAAATCAAAGCCTTTCCAGCTTAAATAAATAAATCAATAAATAAACAATAATAATTCTTACAGTAAATGTAAAATGCTCAGGGTCGTTTTCTCTGTTCCTAGGGGCTGATGTGAAGCAAAAACCAAAAACTTGGCTTAACATTCCTAGGTGTAAGTTTATTAATATGAAACTGGTATATACATGCAGCTGTCAATGAATCCACAGTATAACCTTATATTAAAGTTCAATAATAATGGCTAGTTTAAGAATAATCAAATGCAAACAGATTTATTTTACTATATTCCCAAGGGATTGGGGTGCCATTATTGCACCACATGCACAGATAATTAAAATGGGCTCCTTAGGTGATCAGTGTGTGTAAATGTCCCGATATATATATATATATATATATATATATATATATATATATATATATATATATATATATATATATATATATATATATATATGGACAATTGCCTATGGGTTAAATTAAGACCAACCAACAGTTTGTGTCAAATTAACATGTTCTAATCTAATTAAACACAACGCATTATGTTGCTGTTTCTTTTGCACTGCACATCTGCAGTTGAAAATAAGACCCATTGTTAACTTTAGAGTTGCAGTTACATTTTACTAGTTTCATATTGGTTACTATTGCAATGATCTTTTGTAATTGTTATCTTTATTGTCGTCCTCTGATACACTATCAGGAAAGTATTTCCTTTATATTTCAATCAAGGCTGTAGTAAATGGAGAAAATGCTATTTTGAGGGACGCTCCGACCTCAGTTACACACCCCCCGACAGTAAGCTGCATCTCATTAGACTGCGCTGTAGCCGGTCGCGCCGGCAAAAACGCTTTGTTCTGAGGAAAGGGTCCAGTTCACGTTTCAGTCTTTTCACTATTTTTATATTTCACAGAAAAGGTTGGGTCGGGTTGTGATTAAAGGGAGATAACACCGCATTGTTAAAAAATATATATATATATATCAGAAATATTTTCACGAAAGCGATGGGGCAGCTGAGTCTCTGGTAGCGTTTTTCAAGCTCTTGAGGCTAACGAAGAAGACTGCAGTGGTTTTGCATAGCCAGGGAAGCACATCTTTGAATGAAGCAGTACAGATGAATCTGATTCAATTGGAAACCGTTTTGTCCTTTAAATGTATTAGCAGCTAGGCTACTGGCAGGAGGGATATGTATCATATCATGCTGAGCAAAGCTAAGCAAGAGCATCTTGAGACCAAGGACTGGAAAATTCCACGGAATTTGGTCATTTAATATCACGCCAAAAAGGATCAATCTTCCTGGACCGTCACCACTGATTGCCATAAACATGAGGAATGTTTCCGTTCAATTGAGATAGTAAAACACAGCGTTAGGTTACTCCGCAGTAATAATCGAATGCTTTTAAAAAAAACAACAACAAAAAACGGTATTCCAAATATGATGATAAAAATGATTCCAAAATGCCCCAGAACCAAGTTGCCTGTGGGGGCAGCCCTGTGTGTATTTGTGATCTGTTGGCTGTATATCTTCCCAGTTTTCAGGCTTCCCAGCGACAAGGAGATTGTGAACGAAGTATTGCGGCACAGAAAAGTATGGAAGAAAAACCAAACAGGAATCTCAATATACAGGTATTTTGTTCCATCTAAATCTTAACAGTGATTTTGTTGCAACGAACTAGCCCCCGGTGACTTGAAATGTAGGGGTTCCAGGCTGCTGTATTTTGTTTGTCAGTCAATCCACATTTCTATAGCCTACTTGTCTACGCTTTTTGTATGTTTGCTCTGTACTATTTGCCAAGGCCTGATTTTGATATTGGTCTCTCAGGCTGGTTATAAAGCTATGTAAAATATCCCGTTAGTCGCACTCATGCTTCTCTGGGTATTTCTTACTGGATAAAGCAGATTCTGAAATGTAATGACAAACTGTGATAGGCCGCTCTTCATTATATTTACTATACTTAATGTACCAAAACAGACGTCACTTTTACTTTGTATTTTTTTACTTCAGTGCTTCGTAAATGCCATAGCCTACTCGAGACTAGCCTAAGTTATCAGAACACCAAACATTCATGCATTATTGCAGGTACGGATATTAAAGATTCTTTATAAAGCAGATTATAGGATATGAAGCAGATTTTTTAAAATGCATATTCGGCAATAGTGACGTCTGTATTAATCTAATACACTAGCCTGTTTTAAAAGAAAACACACTGAATAAAACCAGGCATCATTGGACTGCAAAGATGCACGAATCAGTAGAAAGATTAGGCAACTGGAGCCACATTTCTGCAGGCTTTATTTAAGCTCAGTTATTTCAAGGCAGTTAAACGCTATAAGAAACAGAAACAGTAGACCCGTGTGTCTGGGGAAGTCAGACTTCACTGAGCCACAAAGAAGACTTGCTAAAGATGGGTTGGTTGAATTATGGATAGATGTTTATTTAAACATGGAAGTATATAAACAGAAATAACGAATGAAAAGGCATGGGATTGTATACAATACATTCTAAAATTACTACTGAAAGTGTACAGTTTGAAAAATCGACCTTCTGCTGTGTATGCAGAATGTGTCTTCAAATAGTGAGCAAATCTGCATTATTAACACTACTGCTGTGTAAAATGGTCCATATATCCATATGGGCAGCAGTGTGGAGTAGTGGTTAGGGCTCTAGACTCTTGAGGGTCATGGGTTCAATCCCAGGTGGGGGACGCTGCTGCTGTACCCTTGAGCAAGGTACTTTACCTAGATTGCTCCAGTAAAAACCCAACTGTATAAATGGGTAATTGTATGTAAAAAATAATTAATTTTAAGAAATTATATATATATATATATATATATATATATATATATATATATATATATATATATATATATATATATATAGGTAGAACCCCACACCACTGATGTTAACACACCCTTTAATTATAAATTTAACCAACATTAATTATAAATGCAGAAAAAAATGAATATCTAATGGGCAGGATTCCATCCACCAAGTTTGATGTTTTTGAGTGTACAGTATGCAATTCCGCCTAGTCTTGCACTTCATGCTGTGAGCCTAAACTAGATGAAAGTGGAGAAATGGTCTTCCTGTTACTAAGTTTTAGTGCCTAGTTTGGGAGGGGTCACATGTTTCAATGTTATATTTGTATTGTGCTTTTTTATATTTTGTACTGTTAGATTGTCCTGTCATAAATGGTTGGATTGCAAGTTTTAAATGAACCTGTGTTAAATTGTTATGATGTTCTTCATAGGGCTTATTTTCAGTGCTTTACCCCGACTTTTCTACTCTCCTTTAAGAATTCAATTGATACATGTTAAGCCATTTGTGTATCCCAATCACAACTGAGAAATGTGTTAATAGTAAAATTGATTTAATTTACAGTTTTTTTTTCTGTGAAACAACTAAATTGGCTTTTAAATCGACCAAGCCATATTTTTTTTATTAACAAGCAGAACGTACAAACAATATTTCAACATGTTAATACGCTACTAATCTTTATTATAAGCTATAATGAAAAATAAAGTATTTAATGCTGGACACACTTTATTACAATCATTCTGCATGACTCTATTTACATTCATAAAGTAGGGTCGCTTCTGGTTTGAAATGAAAAAGTGACTTACTAGTTAAAAGCCTATTTAGTTGTTTCATAAATTAAATCAATTTTACTATTAACACGTTTCTTAGTTGTGATTGAGATACATGAATGGCTTAACAGGTATCATTCTTGATCTATTCTTTATACAAGGGTACCCCTATTGAATTGTAAGAGAATGTAGAATAATATGTCAATTAGGTGAGGTTTTAATGTGATCGACTTTAAAATTGTGTAAATCATGTATCTAACGTTTCTATTCTTTATTGGGGATATTTCGGTTCTGGTAGTTTTTGAGTAACACTTACAAATGCATCTTTATAGTGTATTAGTGACAGATGGTAGAACCTAGCAGAAAAACAATACATTTCACTTGGTGCTGGAAATTGCCATTTCTCTTCAGGGAGCAATTTGCATTACAATGTTGGGGTGTTAGCTTAACTTTTGCTAATGAATTTCCAAAGGTCATTTCCTCTTTTGTTTATCCCCTTTTTAGGAAGCTAGTGGAGGAGTGCTGTGACCCCAGGAACCTCTTTGCAGTGACAAAGCAGAACACTCCGCTGGGAAAGAACCTTTGGTATGATGGAGAGTTATTCCACTCACTCACAGTCAACAATGACACCTACTCTCTGTTCATAAAGGTAAGGGACAAATACATTTTATATGTTTTATTTATTTATATATATTTATTTTTTAGGTGAGGATATTTTTGGCTGTAACCTGGCACAATTCAAACTTGTTTGCCTTAATTCAGAAACATTTGTTTTCTTAAAAAAAAAAAAAATGTATAGAATTTGAAAATTGTCGATATTGCTTTTACCATTTAGTAGTGGAATTAGCCTCATTGTTCTTTGCTGTACTTTCTCAAGGTGACCAGAACTGAGGCCCAGAGCCCAGGACATTCATTTGTAACCTGTGACAATGGAATCTGTTTTATACTGTATAGCCTACATATTTTCAGCTTGCATTGAGCAGGGGCAGTATTCATACCTTGTTTTGAAATACAGTATATCAGAGACATTTGAGTTAGTATACAAAAATCACCTCTGTGTTGATGAGTCTGCTGCTATGTACTAAATGCATCGCTGTGTAAATTTACTGAGCTTGAACAATCAGTGTCAGAGAATATCAAACACTTTTAGCTGCAAAGCAGATGCACACTTCTTAATGAGATGGCAGTTTTGTAACTCATGCTGTTTTAGATACTTTATTTAAAGAAGTGGAATTCAGGAAACAGTAGTTTAAAAATTTAGACAAAGGAGGACAGACATTAAAGGATAGATGTTAACCCTGTGGCAAAATGACTACTACAATACTGACGTCCGTGTAGCGTTTTTTGTTTACAATGGCTTTTGGCACGTAGAATGGAAAGTTGTTTTTCTAGATTTTGGAAATGTGTGTTACCAGAGTTGTCCAGTGCAGGTTTGGTTCGATTAACATTGTTCCAGGGGTCAGAGTGCATCAGGAATCAATTCAGAAGAAATAGTGCAATGAACTTCAGTATCAAGAAAAAAAAAAACAATGCCAATCATATTACATTGAAAGTATTGATACTGATGGTCACATTGCTTAGTAAAGAGGGGAACAGCAAAAAACATATATTAATAGCACATAGCTAAACAAAAAATAAACTTCAATGCATTTGTTAGTAGCATAGTATCATAGTAGCAGTAGCATACTGTATTGGCACAACTTCTGCACAGCACATTAACAAATATATGTGTGCTATGAGGGAATCAGTTGTAAACCTGGGTGGGCCACAATGAGGTAACTAAATCCATGTTTTTGTAGTAGCATTCTAAGATCTTACAGAGTCCTTGTAAAAAAGTTTTTTTTAATGCAATGCATGTTCCATTGATAATGGGGTTCTTATGATGCATGAAATCTGAAATATTAGCATAGCCCCTGCTAAATTACCACAAGATAACACCCAGTGGTGCAGCACTTTGAAGTTGGTTCTAAACCCATGTCCAAAAAAAAGGACAGGGTCAAGTGGGTTTTTTCCAGGAATAATAGCACTACTACCATATCATGCTGGGTTTGGGTTAAATATTTGCCATTGAATTCATTAAGTTTCTTTTGTTAGTTCTATGATTATGCACACCGTAAGCAAGGTTCAAAAGCAGGTGCATTTGCACAAGCTGTATTGTCATTTCTCACCTGCGTGGTTGAGAATTCAAAAGATTTCTGCTGAATTTAAAACTGAATCCATGATGATCAAATAATTATGTCATGTTGTGTAAGCTACATTAATTGATCACTTAAGACTACTTCAATTAAATACAGCCGTTGAGCTTTCAACAACATTGGATCCACAAGTTTTGTGAATAGGGCCCATGGTCTCAGAAAAGAGAAGAGTGACATTTTAAGGCATATTTTGTATCATATTCTGATTAATAGGCCTATTGTAACATGTGTGGTTTACGATTTATTAAAAGACACATGCTTCTTAAGTAGTATTGATTTAAATGGCCTCATTCTGCTGTCACTGAGAAGCAGGGGTGTTTCTTAATAAAAGGGTCTGCTTTGTGTTGATAGGAGAGCCCATTGCAGTTGCCCTTGAAGAGGTGCTCTGTAGTCGGCAATGGTGGGATCCTGAAGAACAGTGGCTGCGGTAAACACATTGATCAAACAGATTTCATCATGCGGTAAACAGACTTTCTAATTAAATGTTATTAAGCCTTTTATACTGATTAGATGTACTAACATGCTGGTCCCTTTCTGTGTATTAAATACATTAGGAAATGTTAATTTTGTGAAGCTGATAATCTGGGCTGTATTTTTTACATCACATATTTCACGATTAAGCATAATATGTATTCAAGTAAAAAAATTATCAGGAAATTATCAAACAAAATACAAATATATAAATAAATAAATACATCTTACAGCTGTATATGTTTAATCATGTACCGGAAGCAAACTAAACCGGCTGCCAGATATGATAGGTAGTGTATCAATAAAGCAAACGTTTGCTGTATTTATTTTTATTTACACTATTCTTTCAGAAATGTGAGTTCACGTGGAACTGCATATTACACAGCAATGGGTAAATTTCACGGAAATCGTGGAATCCGTGAAAAAATACAGCCTTACTGATAATATCAGTTTATTCTGTCCCATACATTTTATTTTCCCAGGAAATATTTTTTTGATGGTAGTATGAAGGGCACTCCTCTTTGACATCGTCACAATTTAGCATTCATTACAGCGTTTCTTCAAGCTCAGGAAACAGATAAGCCCTGTTCTATAAAACATGAAACCATGATAAAAGCACACATCTTTGTTTATCAGCAGATCTTGAATACTGTAATAGAACCTCTGCAACCTGAAAAGTCTGTTATTAGTACTTTACTACCCACAACTTATCACATTTGTAAACAGTTATACAGTATGGATACCGTGGTTAAACAAATGATACAAGTAAGGCAGCTTGATAGGTCTCGATATAACCCAATAACACATACATACATGCAAACAGGCTCTGAACGTAGACTATAAATTCTCAGGCACTATCTATCAATCAATCAATCAATCAATCTTTATTTTATATAGCGCCTTTCATAGTGGACCACCACCACAAAGTGCTTTACAAGATAGTGAGGAACAATGCATAATACACTACAGTAAAGTTTGATGTCATGCTGTTGACAACTTTACAAAACTTAAAATCCAATTTCTGCATTTCTCAGTAGAGGTGGGTCTCAGTTAAGTGATTTTTATTTTTTTCATTTTCACCAATATCAACAGAAAGCCTGATGAACAACTTTTGCATAGTTGAAGGTCCAGCACTGCCGTCTACTAGAGTGGATTAGTCTTCAGGTCCTCACCCTCAAAGGCCTGCTAGTATAAACATAAAGCTTCATCCCTGTGTAAGGAAATGATAAAACAGGATGTTTGGTGTATTAAAAGTTAGCATATAAGGGCTTGACAGCTCCATTTGTAATGCTACTAGTACAATGTAATTCATCCTAGACCCATCTTAAATGCAGGTCACTTCACCTCCTTGAATTACATTCATGCACCCTGCATTGACCAGTATAATAATTAAGCTGGATGGGTCTCTCAATAACATTTCAGGAGCTTACATTAAACTAGGTTAGCTGTAATACAGGACATACTCAACTAAACACTAAGGAATTATGTACCCCTCACCTTGTAAGCAGGACTGCCCTTTTACACACCTATAAATACATTAAATTGTCTAAATCCTCTGTCTGTTTTTACTTAAAACCCAAAACATCCCTGCACACTTACTTGGTTGAAATTTGAAAAATGGGCTTCAGGGGGGAAAAATCCTTGGGAAGATAATGGCCAAAATAAATAAGGAAGCAAAGTTGAGTGAATTACAGTAAGTTACAAATTATTCAATTCATTTAACTGCAGTACAAATCATCTCCAGTGCTGAGATAGAAACTCACCAAGTAGTGTCTGTATATCATAAATATGAATCATAAGAAGCATCTGGACAGCGGATCTCATTGAAGTGAAAAACAAAACCGTTGTCTGGGTTACTTGCTGCAGCAGGTACAAAACAAGCCCACAAAGCAGAAAACGGCCCCTGTAAGCGCTGCAGGTTCACATCCCTGGCCAACAACAGGGTTGTTACTTAAAACAACATTTTAATGTAATAATTTCTTTAGAGGCTACATAACATTTCTCTTTTGAATTACTAATTACTAATGATTAATTTTAAACAAATAAAATAATCTTTTTTTCTAAATTACCAACTCTTTCGGCATTGATTTCTGACTAATCACATGATTGTTTCAGACTTTTGTTTTTAAATCTAGTAAGAATATTTTAGAACTAAAAAGGACACTATAATAGTGTTAATGACCTCAGTGTCATTCCTTAATTGGCAGATAATGACCATTATCATTATCATTATCTGCCAGTTAAGGCTCTCCAAGTCAGTTATTAACACTTAATTCATACCATAGTACACAGTCTACCAATATTTCCATGCATGGTAAGACAAAAGACAAGTCACCATTTGTGCAGTGCCGTGCTCACATACTATACACATTTTAATCTGCACGTGAAGTGATTGTGACATCCTAGTGTCTAAATACAAATATACATTTTAAAACACTCGTGCTACATAACCCCACATTATATCCTGTGCACCAACATTAATAGACCACACTCAACACATAAACATAAAATAGACACTGGAGTGGGGCACACTGTCAGTGTGTTTGGGTGTTTTTGTTATTTCTGTATAACCCAAGGTGTCTGAAAACAAAAACACCCAAACAAGCCCAACCCATTTCAGAGGGAGGAGAGTGGGGGTGTTTATACAAATTCCTTTTTTTTTTTTTAGTAGTTCTAGTTTTTTTTAGTTGAACTGGTGGGGATAGGATGATTCTAAAATTCTAATGACATTCATATACTGTACATTGACCCCAGACTCTCAAAAAATAAAGCAACTTTTAAAAATACAAGCCCAATTCTGCTTATTATAAGCGGACTTGGAAACTGTGATGGCAAAAATCTACAAAGAAAAACATACCGTTCCATTGCCATATCGATGCCAGACAATATTTCAACATCAGATTGTTCAGAAACTCGTAGGGAGACGGAATTTGTGGCCAAATTCAACTTTCCCACTCAATGGTGTGTAGATAATTGTGCATGTGTTGTGTCAGGAAATGCAAATGAAAACCAAATACGAAAGATGAAAAAAGCAATATTTATTTTTTTAAGTCGGATCATCCTCAAAGACCTCATTCTAAAAAGAAATAGATTGTTTCCCAATCTCATTTGCTAATTTATTTAATATGTGTCAATTCTGAAAACGTTCCGAATCAGCTGAGGCTATATCTAAGACTGGGAACGTATATTGAAATAACACAGTTGTGGGTAGGTCCCCACAAATCCGTCTCAGTTTTCTTTACCCCGCTACCTCTTACACAGCACAGACTTTTTTTGTTTGTTTGTTTTGCTGAATGCAATATTAATCATAATAATACATCAAAATACAACATGTGAAGGAAACATGTACAGTGTGAAAGATGTCTACTACACAAAATAAAAGCAGGTACAAGTTCCTTCCTTATGGAAAATTAGACGGACCATGTTTGTCACACAGACTAGTGTGTTTCCACACAGAGGTAATATAGCTAATACAACGCTTCACTCGGCATGCGCCGGTACGTTTCAGAGCACATGTGAGGGTACATGTGGAAGTCATGTTTTTTAGCTCAGAAGAGATGCACGAGAACAGTGATTTTGGACATAGCAGTGTGGCATTATGCAGATGTTTGGGCGCATACAGATTATTATACAATGACCAAATACATTCGGAACAGCAAGGTGGGATAGTTTATGTTTTATCTTTCATGTAGTGCTGATGTACCCTTTAAACCATCACCCAGTTATGGCTAAAAGTTAGTATGCTTCCCAAATGTGCTAAGAATGTTTTTTTTCTGCCTTCTCTAAGTTCTGTCTTGTGGTTATACAGGTGCAATCTCCCTCCACTCTCCAAGCAGTACACAGAGGATGTTGGGACCAAGGCACACTTGGTGACAGCCAACCCCAGCATTATTGAAAAGAGGTAAAGGTCACCTTTATTCTTATTCACCGAACACAAACCTAAGAGAATTTATGGTTGATTTGGGGTCAATTTTGCAAAACAAGCAAAGTCATGTAATATATATTCTGAACCCCTTCCTGAGGCTCAGAGAGCAGGTATTGTTTGTGTTTTACATCAGGTGCTCGTTCACTCGTGGTCTGCAGAACAGGCTGTGGATGGTACTCAGGAACTTAGTCCCAGTATCTGGAATGGTCATTTTGATACAAATAATAGCTTTCAGTAATACAAATCCAAAGTAATATTCATTAGTTCTGAGCTAGGCAAGCAGAAAAACAATCTGACGAATGCCTTGATTAGTGTCGTCTTTACTGTGCATTTTCATTTAGATTTGGATAACTGTGCCAGTGAGTGCAGTTGGCGTACTTTTAAAGCATATTAAATGATTTAGCTTTGTAATAGCCCTGCCATCCTTTTGTTGAATTTTTCCTACCAACAGTCAATCTCTGAAATTCTGCGAAAATTGCAGTGAAGTAGTTCACATATAAGTAGACTGCCAGAAGAAACAATCAGTCCCTTCATTGAGCTTAATTGGGGGTAATCAGATTCAATGCTGTCAGTAGAACAGTAGCCTATTCTCAGAAACATACAGTACAAGTGCTGTGGTAAATAAGGGATACTGACTGTCCTTAATTACAGCTAGACACAAAATTGAGAAGCTTCCCAATGCTGTCTGCTTGAGGGTCTGTTTTAAACAGAAAATGTGTTCATTCTACAGGAATACTTGCCTGTGTTTCTTAAGAATGTGCACTAAGTACTTTGACTCCTTGTCACACAATTTTAAGCCATTTGTTAATTGTATTTTATTGAGTTTGCAACTATGTGTTTCTTTTTAATCAAATTGAAATTAGCATTTTAATTGTGCTCCAGACAAACCAAGGTCTGTGCTGGACTGCGGTAAATCGAACTAACACATATCTTAAATTTCCTTACTCTGTATTCTCATTCCTGTAACCTTCTTAAGCTTATACTGCAGCATGCATCTCTTCAGCTGTGTGCTTGAGAAACTGTGAACAAGCGTGCATGAGGATTTCAAGTAAAAACACGTGGAAGGCCTGGATCAAGAAAGCAAGACTGGTTTCTGAATTAGACTGCTTCACTGTCCTCCTTAATAGGGATGTCATGTGAAATATAAACAAAAATCATTTTCTTATGTTTCATTTTATAATCTGATTCAAGGGTGACAGCAGTTAATAATATTTGTCCACAGTTTACCCTTCTGTCCACTGTAGAAAGTAAGTCTTATGTCTTGTTTTTTATGTTCTTGAAGGATAAAGTAGTTTCAGCTGTAGGCATACAAGCTTTGTGTTTTGGAACTCTGGCACTCTCATCTTAAAAGGGATGCTTTTAAGAGTATCACAGCTTGAACTACTTCTTAAATGTACACTGTGCATTAACTGAAAAGCTTATTTAAAAAAAAATTTAAAAATCCTGTTCAATAGTTACTGTATATTTAACGCAATGCTGCCATCCATTCCCATTTTCAATATACAGAAATGGAAGTGAAGTATGAAAACTATCGCAAAGGAAAATATCCTATATTAGTCATTATATTTGTTGTAATTCTTAAACTTTTTGATTCACAATGGAGCACTATATGGTATTTCCAGTTGGCTTCACAGAAAACTGTATTATTAGGGACTTATCTCACTGATTCTTCGGAGAACAACATTTCATGTTTTTCTTGTTTTACATGAAACAATAACCAGCTTCTAACCACTGCTGGTAATAAATATGATTGGGCTGAATTCAGCTATAAATATGAGTGGGCCTGAATTCAGCTATAAATATGATTGGGCCTGAATTTAGTTATATTTTCTTCAAATTGGAGTACTTTGGGCTTGATTATCAAACTGTTGATGTACAAGTTCCTTCCTTATGTACAGTGTGAAAGATGTCTACTACACAAAACGAAAGCATGTACAAGTTCCTTCCTTATGGAAAATTAGACGGACCATGTTTGTCACACAGACTAGTGTGTTTCCACACAGAGGTAATATAGCTAATACAATGCTTCATTGGGCATGCACCGGTATGTTTCAGAGTACATGTGAGGGTACATGCGGAAGTCATGTTTTTTGGCTCCAAAGAGATGCTCGAGAACAGTGATTTTGGACATAGCACTTTGGGCTTGATTATCAAACTGTTGATTAAGTATTCATATACGACTCGCAAACTCATTTATGGCTAGAATTGAATGTTTGTAAATACTGCTGTAATAGAGGTAATTTTCCTTTGTAATGAGGACTACACTTACATAGCACTCAAATTGGATCACCAAAAAAAGAACCAATTGGAGAAGCAGTTCTAATAGAGCCTACAGTAGACTTTTTTGTTTATTGCCATGCTTATGAAACTATGGACTTTAGTATTAGAACATAAGAACATAAGAAAGGTTACAAATGAGAGGAGGCCATTCGGCCCATCTTGCTCGTTTGGTTGTTAGTAGCTTATTGATCCCAGAATCTCATCAAGCAGCTTCTTGAAGGATCCCAGGGTTCCAGACTCCCATAATTCTGTGTAAAAAAGTGCCTCCTATTTTCTGTTCTGAATGCCCCTTTATCTAATCTCCATTTGTGACCCCTGGTTCTTGTTTCTTTTTTCAAGTCGAAAAAGTCCCCTGGGTCGATATTGTCAATATCTTTTATAATTTGGAACGCTTGAATCAGATCGCTGCGTATTCTTCTTTGTTCAAGATTGAATAGATTCAATTATTTTAGTCTCCATTAGGGATGTCACGGTATACCAGTTTCACGGTAAACCGCGTTATAAACTGCCACGGTTTTGAAACCGCAACCATTTTTCTACACCATGATTACCGAGTTCACACGGTTTAGGTGATATGGGCGTGTTTTTGTTATTCACCGTTTGTTCATCGGTGAGCCACTGTGTTCATTAGAATTAACTAATGAACACAGACATCTCAAGTTCTGAAAACTGCCATGCATGAGATTATCCGAGTAGGCTATTAAATAAGTGACGTCATATTTAATATAAACCGTCCTACTAAACAATGATCGCTACTAAACAATGATTTGTCAGTAAATGAAACACAAATACTCGAAAATATCAGCAAGAACAAGGCACTGTAACTTTTGATCACTGCCTTCCTATAAATTAACCAAACCAAAGAAGTAACAGCAGCTATTATCTATCGTATCAGTCCAGAGGTTTCCCCCTACATCAAAAATTAAAAATATATGAGCAGGAGGTTTTTCCTTTCCTGAGTGCTGAGCGGTTCATATTTAGTTCTGCGGGGTGCGTGGTCGGGTTGGAGAGGCTGGGCTCTCTCCCCCAGCGCAGTCATGCTCTGGGGGACGGGCCGTGTCTCAGCTGCTCATTTTCATTAATTTCTTCAATATTTGGGGGGTAGGTGGCAGTGCGCCACTGTGGGGTGCGTTAATCATTTATTATTATTTCCATTCATGGTTTGGCGGCCTCATCTTTTTGGGGGGAGGTGGCCCATAGTCACTTCCTATCTGCTGCACTGGGATGCATGTAACTGTTCATGTTTTTCCAGCTGGCCTCGTGCAGGTAGCCATCGAGCACCCACGGACGAGGCCTCCGGCAAAATTTATCTTTCACTCAGAACCTGAGCTCCCATCACAGTCATCGGGCCTTGAGCGCCCATCACAGTTCATTATATCATCAATAAATCATTCATTGCAGATTCTCTGTGCTGAATATCCTTTTTGTAGTGAGGTGAACAGAACTGAACACAATATTCTAGATAATGCATTGTAAAGTTTTAACATTACTTCCCTTGATTTAAATTCAACACTTTTCACTATATATCCGAGCATTTTGTTGGCCTTTTTTATAGCTTCCCCACATTGTCTATATGAAGACATTTCTAAATCAACATAAACTCCCAGTTCTGCCCAGTTCTGAATGCTGTCTAGATCATTTTGAATGACCTTTGCTGCTGCAACGGTGTTTGCCACTCCTCCTATTTTTGTGTTTGCAAATTTGCTTACTATACCAGAATCTAAGTAATTAATGTAGAAAAAAGAAAAAAAACTTCTTTCATTTCTTTTAGTACTATTGGGAGGATCTCATCTGGCCCAGGGGATTAGTTTATTACAAGAGCTCCTAGTCCCTTTAACACTTCTGCCTTTGTAAAAACTTGTGAAAAGTAATCATTTAATATATTTGCTATTTTTTGTATCTCTTAGACATTTTACTTCCTCCTTGAATGTTCTTTTGCTGTTATAATATTGGAAATCCTTTTTGAAACCTTTTTTGCCCCCTTGGCAATGTTCATTCTATCTCTCTATTGGCCTCTCTTCTAACTTCCTTTTTGACTTGCACTTGCAGTTTCAAGTACTCTTTCTGTGTACTTTGTTCTTGGTCCCTATTCGTTGCATGCTTAAAAAAAAAGCTTCCAAAGTAAATAGGACATGGTTGTTTACAATAGTCTATTTCAGATGGTGTACTGAATTGCACTTTCAGTAGGAAGCTGGAATCCTATAAACAGATAAATATTGAGTTCCTTAAATTCAATCCCTGTTTCTAGACCACAAATTACTGTCACCTTACATCCACTGACAGCTAGGTGTTACAGGTTGGGAAGGTTAATGGTTACACTCTGGTGTACCAGTTGTACTGGGAGAGAAGACATGTTTGTGAGCTTTATTGAGACCTCAGTGGGGGTTTAATCTGCTGAGTTTTAAAATGTCACCAGAATGTGACTGAAAACATGACTGATACAGAAAATGATTCCATATCCACACCAAATTGCTCTTTTGACTCAGTATTACAAATCGAGAGCTGTCAATTTTCTTTACTGTTTTTATGAAGGCACATATTTGTCTATCTGTATGTCAGACTGACATTTTCACATTTACATACATCTGCTGAAGGTCAACTCCTTTTTTCATATTTCGAATAGCTGCATTTTTTAAAATTATGATCGAAGGGGACAGAGTACTGTAGACAAGACCAAAGGGACATTGTGGCCCTGGAGAGAGTCCAACGAAGAGCAACCAGACTAATCCCAGGGCTTAAAGAAATGAGCTATGAAGATACTCTTATAGAATTGACTTTATTTAGCCTAGAAAAAAGAAGAATGGGGGGGAGGATAGTTAACCCTAACTAATACTTCAAGCACAGTACAGAAACCAGGACCTGAAGACACTGAAATTACATAGATAGTCTTAGGACAGAGGGGAAGAGACATTTCATCACACAGAGAGTCATGTTGTTGAGGGAGAAATGCTTGGATGCTTTAAAACCTAAACTTGACAAAGTTTTGAGATCAATCAGCTACTAGGAACCAGACACATTTAGATGGGCGGAATAGCCTCCTCTCGTTTGTAAAATTTCTTGTGTATTTACAGCTGTGGTGGGGATAAATGTCAGACATGCATATTTTTTTACATTGATTTTTAAGTTATTTTGCCCTTTATTTTTAAAACATACGGCAATGCAATAAATAAGAGGACTGCAGAAAACTACATGATCACTTGTGTTCTACAGACATATATTCAAAGAATCTCTACTGACTTAAGTAGATTGGCAGTCAGGGACAGTGTTGTTTGATTTTGGAAACATGTTTTCATGCTTGGTTGGTACACGTAATTTAAGCCAGTGTACTGTTAACTTCTATTTCCTACTCCAACTTGCTTGACACAGAAAGTAAAATATTTCTTTCCTGGCTCAGAACAATAGAAGAAATATATATGTATATATTCAAGACATTTGCATGTTGGAGATGGGAGGGGGACGAGGGAATAAGAAAATGAAGATCTCCTGGTGCAAGTGGAGAATTATTTTCCCAATTCGTAGTGATAGCTTGCATTACCTGAAGCTTGACTCTTATGGAAAGCTTTCATTGGCCCCTGTTGTTTCAGTATAGCTTAGGAAGCAAAACACCACCTGTATTCAAATTTGGTCTGTTTGACATCATGATGCCAGTCATTTTGCATTAGTAACACGGCAAGACGCAATTGTGCCTGTATTAGAAAGACAAACAAATGAATTCAGTGGTACCTGGGGCTGCGTAGCTGTATAAATGTGATGTGTTCAAGCATAGCTTTTATTTTCTCCTGAAAAGTGTATGACCACCTTGTGTTCTTGTGACAGTTTAATTTGCTAAAATGACAGAGTAATGACAGTGCACTTTGAAGACGTTGAGAGGATTCATTATGGTGCAATATAAAATAACAGTGTGATTATTTAAACTCTTGACACTGAATTTCTAAAAGGAAAAAAAAATGAAACTAGAGGATTAACAGCTGCTGGCATTGCTGATGAACTCTGTGTTTTGCAATTAGGGTTTAACCCTGTGGGCCCAATTTAAATAAAACAGTCAGAGGCAAATACAGCGATTTTTTTTTTCTGTTCCATAGCACAATTTATCAATTTGTATTGTCATACACCAACATTGATATTTCCATAAAGAATCACCTCCATATACATGACTGCAATGTTCAGTTTTATTTAAATGGCCACATTGGATCATTTCACAATTGTAATTAATACAACCTTACTAATTTCCTTTTCCTTATTAACTTATTACAGATTTCAGAATCTGCTTTGGTCCAGGAGAGCGTTTGTGGAATATGTCAAAGCCTATGATTCAAGTTTCATCTACATGCCTGCTTTTTCCATGAAGCCTGGAACTGACCCCTCTATACGAGTTTACCACACTCTGTCTGACATCAGTGCCAACCAAACCGTCCTTTTTGCCAACCCAGACTTCTTGAGGAATGTGGGGAAGTTCTGGAAGAGCAGAGGGATCCATGCCAAGCGTCTATCCACTGGCATGTTCCTTGTCAGCTTGGCTCTTGGACTTTGTGATGAAGTGACACTCTATGGCTTCTGGCCTTTCTCGTTGGACTTGCATGAGAGGTTTATAAGCCATCACTACTACGATAACGTTATGCCTTTTTCTGGATTCCACGCCATGCCAGAGGAGTTTCTTCAGCTTTGGCATCTCCACCAAAGCGGCACTTTACAAATGCAAGTTGGCCGGTGCGATGAGGAAGTGGGCTAGCCCTATGACCGTGAGCTAGACCTTGCCTTTTCATTACATCTTATCATGGAGAACAAGTATTGGCATTTCCTGTGGACATATTTCTTCAGGTGATAAGGGCAAGTCATTTTAACAACTGAGAGTGTGACTTTTTAAAATTCCTTTTTTTAACTGTGAATGCAATTTGTGGGATCATGTAAAAAAAAAAAAAAAAAAAGAAAAAAGTAAACTACTCAGAAAATAGCTCGGCCTGCACTGTGCAAGGACTGATTTTAGCTTGTACATTATGTTATTGCTAATAGGGCTCAGGGTTAGGACAGTATACTGTAAGTCAATTTTTTAAATTTTATTTTCACTCCAGCATAAACTCTTTAGTTGTAACAACTCTTTCCAAGATTGTCCCAGAGACATCAATATTAACAAGTGGTTACAACAATCATTTTTCAAACAGCATATACAGTACTGTACACACAAACAAATCCCAAGACACCAGCAACAATAATACATAGCAAAGTAAACTAATAGAGAACCTTAGAAAGATTTGTCTAAAAATGGAGTATAAGCTTTCAGATTTAGTATAGTCATAAACGGGGGGAAAGATATGCAAATTAATGAGTACCAATGTCCATTTTATATGGAGTGACAACAGAAGTATAGCAGTCCTTATGGAACAGTCGTACGGCAAGAAAGATATATTGTGGAGATTGACTGTTCAAAGACTTAAATATCGTAAATACCCACTAGTGCTTTCATCTGAGAAAGCCAAGTTAAAGAAGAATACACATTACAATGGTGAGTGAAGTAATACTACTAATGCACAAATCTGCATGTTAAATAACATGTCAAGCTTTTGTAAAATAGAAGTAATTTTGTAGCTGATTGGTAAACAGGATCACCATATTCTATTACCGACAGTAGTAACTGTTTGGCAATATAAGGCCTACTGAATCTGTTCACAGGTTTGTGCTCTATAGACAGCATTCATTTTAGAGATAGTTCTTACTACTTACTGTAGATGTTTTTTTGGAATACAGGCCTATATCTACTGTACCAATATATTTTTCTAGTTTCCTAGCAATCAATTCTGCATTAATGTTACATGATGCAGAATGATCCAAGCTTAGAAAAATGTTTCACAGACACAATTACCAGTTCAGCAAAGGTGTGCCAATTACCAATTTACATCTCTGCATGGGTTCTATCATAACTGCAATAATATCCAAGGAAAGGTATTTAGAAATACATTTATTTTAACGGAGGGGCAATGATCATATCAAAAAGAAAAGCACTTTCTGTACTCTTCTTGGCTAACAAAAAACAAAAGGAATAAAGAAATCTAGAAAAATACAGGAACATTGATTTCTGAAATTTAAAAATGTGGAGACTGTTCAGTTTTTCTTTTTTACTTTATGGTAACAGCATAGCTCATACTTACAAGTGCAAGGCTTGACAGAACAAGACTTAAACAGTGTAAAAAAATGATGTAAATTGTATCATATAGAATAGGATTAATGAAATCCTTTTGAACTCAAAAGTTAGGCTTTTCTACTTCTTTGCACTTCGGTTAGCTTGAAGCTGGGAAGCTGGTTGTCATGGTCAAAAATTACAGTACATTTACGTAGTGCTGCTATGTATTGCTTAGTTTGTGAGTTGCTTCAGTACACACATGTAGTAGCTAAACAGTCATTGATTGATTGTCAGTTTTAGGAAAGCAAATGTACTCACTGCATCCAGATGCTGGTCATCTGGGTCTGTAAAACCAACTAGTAACAAAGTAACTATTACGAAAAATAATAATTGAATGAACTCTGTTACTATTTTACAGTGCTCATTAAGGACTGTAGGGAAACAACAGAAATATGTTATGTTGAGATGACAAGATAGGTTATCTCAAACCGGAATGTTGAGATCACAAGATAAATTAACCTGTGATCTCGACATAACACTTTTTAGTTTTTATCATGTCCTCAGTGAGCCACCATACCATTTCAGCATGTCTTGAAAGACATAAATAGGCATATACTGTAATGTGTGGGTAAAATCTTGTCTTAAAACTATGTTACATAAACTACAGTAATTGAACATTAAGCAATACCATTAAACTGGGTTTGCCTGCTGAAACAAACTGACTCTTTATATCACAGTCCCATTTATCAAAAACAGACAGATTTGGTATATACTAAAAGTGAAATTAAGAGATACTCAAAATGTAAAATGTTGCAATTAAGGAGTTATTAAAGATATGTTGTTTGTGTATGTTTCCAATTCCAGTAAATATTGAAGGCTAATAAACAGATTTAGGGTTTCGGCCAGATGATACTGTTGCCAGAAAAGCTTAAATAAGGTACCAATACACTACATTCCTACCATTGTCTGACTCTATTGTATATTGTAACATGTTTAAAAGCCCAGTGCTCAGACCAGCTCCATAATACCAACCAGCACTTCAGCATATTGTCACAAAGTGTTCTGAAATACTGTATGTTTTCTGTATGTTTTCCTGTATGTAATCATTTTTATTCACTTTGAAGGTGTACATGTGCTTATGTGCTTCTTGTTGGCTGAGAAAACACTTAATTTAGCTGGTAGATGCTACTATACCAAAAATAAGAACAAGCTGACATTTCAGGTAAAAAGAAAAAAAACTTTAGCTACCTCATGTGTATAGTAAATGTCAGTTTCTGAAAGCATGTAAAATCCTGTTCCCACTAATAGGAAACAGTATGTGTGTTGCTACTTAGATTGCAGACAGAAATATCACAATGACTATCCCTTTTCCAGTAGTATTCCCAACTAGAGGATGAAAACTGGCATTACTGCATGGCAAAAGGTCAAATTAGCCCTCCTGCCCCAATATTTTTGGTCTGGTTGTGTAACTGAATATATATTTACTAATTACTTGAGTGCAAAAAACCTTTGTAATAGATAAAAAGGAATGATTGATACATACAGTGGTGACTGTTTGCACAACTGTATGTATCAAAGGTTAAAATGCTGGGATGGGAAAATCTTAATACTGACATTCTGCCGAGTCTCCACGAGTGTATGTGTAAACCAGGCAGATTTACCAGATATATATATATATATATATATATATATATATATATATATATATATATATATATATATATATATATATATATATATATGTAGAAACCTAAATGTAGAACCAACTCTCTGTCAAGTGTTCTTCGAAGCAACCATTGCAATGGCAAGGAATTTAGAGAAAGTGCATTGGAAGCCTTAATGGATGATGAGCAGAATGAATGTTGTTAAGCACATGTACACCTTGCTATCTCTGAAATTGTAAAGTAGCATACATTGTGTTTTATTTATTTATTTATTTTATTGTAATAGTGTGTTTTATATCATTTACTTTTTGGGGAATTTTATTTTTGGAATGACAATACAAAAAAAATGATTATGTACACCAACAAGGGTACAATAAATTAAAAAAAAGTGAATGTCTTATAAAACATAATAAAATAAGGTCTGTGGCTGGTACTGTATGTGATCATGGGAGTTGTATTTATGGCATGTGAATAAGGCTTTTGACAAATGCATGTGATTTTGTACAAGAAGTTGAGTCAATGAAAGAGGTTTTTCATTCAATGTTATATCCAGTCTGTATTGAACTGAAGGAACCCTTACACATCATTTAAATGATTCTATAATTGGAAATGTGGTTCTCTGTGTTTTTTCAAGGCAGCTGATGGTTTTACATCAGATCCACTCATCACCTTGTTGTTTCTCCATCTTTTCTTTCAGCCATTTTAAGGTTTGATTTTGAAATGAGTCAACCATATTCTAGGAAAATCATGCCCAACTTTATATTTTAAAATGGCTGTCAATGTTACAGGTAACATTGATGGATTCAGTTGTTTTTGATACATTATAAAGTGGGTGAATATTTCAAATTGTTGTTTTAATGGTGAAGTAAGCTCTTTGTGCAGAGATATCATACAGTATTGATAGTTCATGACATTTCATGGAATAATTGCAGTGGCA
Source organism: Acipenser oxyrinchus oxyrinchus (assembly GCA_030684275.1). NCBI lineage: Eukaryota > Metazoa > Chordata > Actinopteri > Acipenseriformes > Acipenseridae > Acipenser > Acipenser oxyrinchus. The sequence goes on along the minus strand of CM060256.1, from coordinate 22,431,542 downwards.
CCAAGGCAAATACAGCAACCAAATTCTTTCAAATTTATGGAGCCTATTGTGCAAGTACTGTCAGAGGTGGAATGGGAAATTATGGGAGTGATTTGGCAAGTGTCATGCATACACTGTATCTTGCTTTAAATCTGGCACTCATCTTTATTCTAAAGCACTTTGGTTATAAGGTTGGTACCTGAGTCCACCTTATCTTTTCTGTTGTGGCCAAAGAATCCACCATTTTAATTGGCTAATATGGCCTCCATTTTTCCCATGATGGCAGAGCCGTGTGAATATACAATGGATTGTCAAAGTGGAGTACAGAAGTAAAGTCAACACACTGCACATGTGATAGGTAAATAGACAAAGTGGAGGCTAGTTTAACCAGATATGTAAGAAACGTAACTGTGAGTGGAATAAAGTGCCAACATTCATGTCATAGACGTAATAAGCATTGAACAGTCAATTCCCTCCAAGGTTTTCAAATGTGAAGAATTTAGAGTAATTTAGGTCTCTCTTTATTCTATTGCATCACTGTCTATAGCTTTACAATTGTGTAAATGCAGTCTAGAAACAACTTTAAATGATTTCTGTGTGAAAGGGAAGAGTGCAACTGCTAGTGTTTGTCGCTGTGTCAACAAAAGCATCACAGAACTGATTCTGCATTGCATTATCTGAGTTCTGAAGTCTTATATAAATGAAATGTGAGGTAGTAAAAACTAATATGTGTTAGTTTGCATAAGACAAGAACATGTTTATTTAAATAATGGATGTCCCTTTAAGATGGTATGGTTGGCAACCACAGAAGAATTATGGGTCAGTTAGATATAATTAATTTAAAGCTGTCAATAAAAATAAAAAAACATAAGTGATAAATAAATGGAAGGAATATACTGTTTGATATGTCTTTTTTTTATTTAACAGATTACATGAATTGTCTTTCATCATAATAAAAACAAATGAGAGATATTTTAAAATATTTTACATTTTATGTTGTTTTTATACACAGCAGACTCTCTCCTCATTAAAGAAACATGATAGTTACTGTAGTGCAGTAGCCAAGTACTGTAGGTTACACGAGATATCATCTACAGCACATATTTATAATAACACTGAATTTTTTTTTTATGTTTTTTTTTTCATTTTGGGGGCTTTGATTTACATATTCTCAAATGACAATTCCTTTTCCCAGCTGAATGTTAATCAGAAATAATTTGTGGTTATTTAGAAAAAAAAAATCTTTGCTTATATGTGAATGTAATTCTGCCACCACTGTCTACTCACTTCATGGTCATTCAGATGGGTAGATGGATAGACACATAGGAAGATAGAGATATACATAAACACTTTAAAAAAACAACAGTAAAAGACCATAATTGACTTTTAAATCTGAACATCTTGTGTGTTTTTTGTACATTTAGATGTTGCCATTTGTCTGGGTTGTGTTATAAATAAAATGCATTCAAACAATACTGTCATGTTCTCCAGAATAGCTTATTTATTGCAGTGTTTTAGTAATTGTGTGTTTCTGTAATTAGGTACACTTTGAGTTATTGTCTTAATCTGATTTTCTCAGTTGCTCCATAGCCTGGGTTATCCGTTAAAGATTAACGGTTTTTGAATTTGCCTAAAAAGCTTAGTAATCTGGACAATTAAGTCAACGCATAAAAGATACCCTGTTTTTCTCACACTCTTTGTAGTGCATCTGTTTCAGTGTCTGCAGTTGGTACACAGCTGTTTTCTATGATTCCTTGAATCAAGTTCCCTTACTGCTGACGTCAATAGAATTTACCCGTTTTAGTGCTACATTGTCTGAACTTCTGGCCACCCCTTACGGAAAATTCCCAATGGGATTGTAATGGGGTTCCCATGAGAATCTTGTGGGATTTTAAAGGGGTTTCAATGAGAATCTTGTGGTACTTTAATGTGGTTACCATGGGATTCTAATGAAGTTCATATGAGGTTTATCTTTGCACTTTAATAGGCTTCATATTGGTTTACCTATAAACTTTTTTTTTTTAAAAACACTTATGTATACAATAAGAAAATATACTCATTCCAAGTTTGCATTTCTTTTAGTTTAATTAGATTTAAATGCAAAATTATTGATTTAAATAATATTTTAACAATAAAATAAGTAAGCATTAAAAAGAGTTACAACTATATATATATATATATATATATATATATATATATATATATATATATATATATATATATAATAATCTGTAAATGTACAGGAAGAGGAAGAGAAGCAAAACACAGTAGCTAGCTAGATATTAGGGGGATTCATATAAAGGGCAGTTTTTCATATATAAAGAAATTAATACAATTATTCATTATTTAAAAAAAAAAAAAGTCCTGGAAGCAATTTTCAGTCCTGCCACAGTATCATTAATGATTTACCAGCAGTTCTCACTGAATCGTACAGGATTCTGACAAAAACAAACAAACAATGGACCACTGTGGGAAGTCAGGGACAGAACTTATTATCTTCCAACCAAGCAACACAATGTTACACACCATTGCATAAGTCTCTCACCTCCCAAATTATTGGGACCTTTCTGGTCAGTTTACAGGACATGTAACTAAATGCTGACCCTTATAGAACTGCACTGTGTTTTACTACAGTAAAAACATTATAAAGCACATGCAGACATGGTACAGTGATGTATGGTGAAGCATGGCTAAAAACTAAACAGGATAAACCTTGTCTAAGCATAAGAGAAAAAAAAAGGAAAACTACAAATGCACTTAGCAAATTTACCATGGTAGAACTTTATAATGGGAGAGCATCCATCTCCTCTCATTGTCCATGTATATCACCCTGACAAGCTTCATTTGTAGTAGTCAATAAACTGGGCACCTAATTAGTCTCCCAGGCCATAGGCTGGGAAGCCTATTGTTATTGCTGGGGTTATTAGGCTTCCAGGCCATAGGCTGGGAAACCTATTATTATTGATAGGATTATTATGGTTCGAGACCATAGGCTGGGAAGCCTATTGTTATTGCTGGGATTATTCTTATTTTTGTTCTTATTATTTTTCTTTCCGCCAGAGTTACTCGAAAACTCATGAAAATCTGAAGGTTGGTAGATGCCTATGGGAAAGTGTCAGAGAAAAAAAAAACATATGTCGTAGGTCACATGATTTGGCCGCCATATTGGATTAATTAAAAAACAGGTTGTCTAAATGTATAAATTCGCCTTTCGAAAACCACTTATTGCAGAAACTGGGTAGCCTTGTTGAGGGATAGTCCAAGATTAACTAGTGGTCATAAGAAGCTGATGGGTTGTGTGGTATGGCAACTATGTTGGATGACATCATAATCACACTTGGATGACGGCATAATTACAAATTACGAAAATCTTTTTCTCCCAAACCGCTGGTCCGCTTGAACCAAAAATTGGTAAACACTTGGCTAGTGTGGTTGTCTTTAAAGGGTGTTCAAGGGAAGTTGCTACAATAAAAAAACATGGTGGCCACGTTGGATGACATCATCAACATACAAAACTGGCTAATAACTCCTTATAGAGTGCAGACAGAGCCATGGTTACTATGGAACACATACAGTAACCCATATATGTGCTATAAAAAAATGTCATTGCCCATGACCTCTGACCTCTCCTAAAGTTCAAATGTAAAACTGGCTTATAACTCCTGAAAGTGTGCAGATAGGGTCATGGTTACTATGGAACACATACAGTAACCCATGTATGCATTGTGCACTATTTGCTAAAATGTTTGGTACTGGTACTGGCATTCTGCACTAATTGCCAAAGTGTTTGGTACTGGTACTGTTTCTGGTACTGAGTTGAGTTGCTGGCAACTCTAGTTATCTTCGTTGTCACAGCAGTTTTTGTTCATGCTTAAGAGAACATTGTCTGTACTCTTTTAGATTTAGTTTCTTAGTCATGCTTGCTACAATCCCATTTTTTTCTAGTTACTAACCATTATAGAAGTTCACTGTGTTGTAAAAGGACTTTCTAATTTACTCTTTTTGATATTAATTTTGTAATATGAGCATGTTTCTGGAAATGTGAAATTCTTGGTACCAGGCTTCATGGAGCTCTGACATACTGACTATGCAAGAATGTGACATGTGTGCAGCAACAGACCAACATAAATTAAGAATACGCATGTTTTTATTTATTTTGAGAAAGGTAATGGACATATTTTTTAATAAACTGTAAATGCATTATTATTATTTTATTTATTATTCATTTTTCTTGTTGAACATTTGAATAAAAATAAGAAAGAAACTAAACTTGGCTGTGACTACACCACAGAATACCATATAACATGAAAACATTGGTTAAGTTAGAAAAGGCAGAATAAGCTACAGCTCTAATTTCTCCATTTCATTTCCAGACATATTCTTGGGTGGATTTCATAACACTTTTCAGACACTTAAGACTGTAAAAAGTATTAGTTTTTTCAGACTGATCAAAGATTAAGACTGAACATTTTTATTGCAAGTTTAGTGGCTGTAAATAAAAAGAAAATGTAAATAAAAATAAAATGAGAAAATATAGTGTATGGTCTTCTCTTAAGAGAACAGCTGGTGACCCTTCCCCTCCCTTGGGAAAAGGAGGCTGCTTCTGGTGTAGAGATGGAGGATGTGTGGTCCAGTGGTTAAAGAAAAGGGCTTGTAACCAGGAGATCCCCGGTTCAAATCCCATTTCAGCCACTGACTCATTGCGTGACCCTGAGCAAGTCACTTAACCTCCTTGTGCTCCATCTTTCGGGTGAGACATAGTTGTAAGTGACTCTGCAGTTGATGCATAATTCACACACCCTAGTCTCTGTAAGTCACCTTGGATAAAGGCATCTGCTAAATAAACAAATAATAATAATAGAAGAATATGAAAATGAGGAGAAAGCCTTGTGAGTTTAATTGTGAGTGTTGTTTTGAAATTGCATGTACATTTCTGTTTTACATTATGCATGATTCACTGGGTCCTATGCATTATTTTGCTGTGATAAATGGCTTGTGGTATTGCTTTACTTTTAAAGTTTATCAAAGCTTGCTCTTTTCCATAGTTGCTGAGTATGTGTTTTTTTTCACATACTGTGACTTTAATACCATTACTATAGTGCATCATAACACAATTAGCAACTTTTTTTTATGTAGGAGAGGAAGGACTCACTATCCTCTAAAAGAGAAACAGACCACAAAGAAATGATACGCTAATATTAGAAAAAGGAAATATATGCAGTCACACTGAGCTGTGCTTGTCCAGACAAAAACAGAAAATATTTCCGGAAAACCTTGAAGTCATTTGTGCAACCTTGTATATAGGGAAGTGTACTATGGGATGGAGGTAACACTGCAATCCACCATTCTTGCAATGGGAACTGCCAAGCCTGGTGAGACATTCAAAGCAGTATCAGTCTGACCATTACATAAGCCCATGTTGGCCTTTAAAATGAAGTTGCTTTACTTTGGTACTAAGCTCTTGTATTCAAGATCTGAAGATCCTGCATCAGGTCCCTGGCTTTTACATTTCTGCTGAGAAAACTATTTACCAACCAATGACACATTTTCAAGCCATTAAGGGATTTTGTCTAGTGCTTCAATTCTGATGTAATAATTGAAAGTATATTGAAAAAGTAACATTTCAGAAAGAGAAATTTAGACAAGGAGGGAGATTAGATGCTGGGTGGCTTGGCCAGTTTTTATTGTGTTGTTGCTGCATTCTTGATAAAAACTGTCATGTGCTCTGTCATTGGGCACCTGTTTTGTTCACAGTTGAACTAAGATGTCATCTATTCACTAATAAGCAGCATATCTGAGTATGGAAAGCCTGAGGAGAAAGCTTTACAGTGCAGACTATTTTGGATTATTTATAATAACTTTTCCCGAATACAAAGCAAATAGGTGTGTTCCCAAATACTGTACTGTCTTGTGATTCTGTGCACCCAAAGACTTGTTATTAAAAGTTTTAATAATTACTTTTTGGTGTTCTATCCTAAGCCAGCAGTTTTTCAGTTCCAAACTGTTGTGACATGAATTATATATTAAATAAACATGGAAAAATGCATTTGTTAATCAGATTATTCTGCCTTTAGCTTTATCGCAACTGTGGTACCATTCAGTTATTTGTTTACTTAGCAGACATCTTTATCCAAGGTGACTTACAGAGGCTCGGGTCTGTTAACTATGCATCAGCTGCAGAGTCACTTACAACTACGTCTCACCCAAAAGACGGAGCACAAGGAGCTTAAGTGACTTGCTCAGGGTCATACAATGAGTCAGTGGTTGAGGTGGGATTTGAACCAGGGACCTCCTGGTTACAAGCCCTTTTCTTTAACCACTGGATCACGCAGCCTCCTTGAGTGAAAACCACTGTATACAGAATATAAATGTAAACAGCAGTTTGGATTCCTTTCCTTATCTCCAACCGTCTCCACATTTCCAGTATAGTGAAATTACAGCATATAGTCAGTCATTTTAGGTCCTATTCATCCATGCAACAGCAGCTGGTGCAGACCAGTGCAGCTGTGATACAGAGCACAGGATGTCAGTCTCAAGTTTCTATGCAGGTCTCACATGCCCTGTACATACTGTACTCTATGATATCAAATGAACCCTGATTTATATCAAAAAGGTTAAGCTGACCTTTTATTTCAAGAACAAAACTAAACAAAAAAGACTGCCATGCAGACTACAGCTATCAAACCCTGTGGCATGTGTTGGAGAGGAGTGTTTACTTAGCATGTTGAGAAACAGTGGCACACATAGTTTTTAATCTTTCATTTTTTCCCTTAGTGTGGTTTTCTCAAAATATATAATTTACGATCATGTAAAAACTCACTGGGAGGTTACTTGCACCTGTTTTGCATGTTCATTCATATGTAAGTTTTAACATAAAGATTTCTGTACAGTCATCACAGAATAGCCAGCGTAATCAATAGCGCTTATTCGATTATTTGGATAAGCTCATCACAGGAGAGGGTCATTGGCATTGATTGGGCTAATTTACCATTCCAAGTGAAACAAGCGAAGAGACAGCAGCTTGGAGTGATGACTGCTGTTCTCCACAGTCTAAGAAAAGCAGAGGTCAGCACAAATCCAAGCAGCTGCTTCTTCACATGTTATTTTAAATGGTAAATTAGTTGAATCAGCAACAATGACCCTCACCCGATTATCAGCACCAGATTTCTGTCACAAGCTCAAGCTGAATAATCCAATAACTGTTATGTGCAGCACTACTGGAGTATAAATCACAGTAATAGCAAGGTTTGATTTTTGAAAGAAACAGAAAATACTGTAGAAAATATCTATTATGTACAGTATAGCATTATGTATATTCTGGTGAACAGTTCAAACATGAACAATTGAAAATATGAAAATATAACTGCTGTTGCACACACAAATCAAGAGGCATATTCATCCCATGATGTGGCCAGCCCTGTCTGCTATATTAACCATCTGGTGAACCCTTTTGCTGAAATATAAGTGGGATACAGGAAATGGCTAGAGGAAGCTTGTAGTCATATTCCTGCACTTTATAGCAAAATGTATGGCACAGGGTGTTGCTGGTTGGTGGATATGCTGGCAATACCTGACACTTAAATAAAGACAATGTATAAAAAAAGAAATAACACTGACACATGGAAAACCCAAAATTATACTGAGCCACTGTGCAGCAAAAAGTGGGATAAAAAACAGACCACATGTGTGCTTCTCAGTAGCTGATCATGGTTCTCATTGGTGTAAGAGGTAGTGATTCATGTAAAGCTGTGCTTCTAACACATGCTGCTTTGCCATGAAATCTTCGTAAAGGGGTCAGTCAGTTTGAATTAAACAGACCAGGCATGGTGAAGAATTACTTTCATACTTGTAAGACTCACATGTTGGTATTGTTTGACAGGGTCTTTAACATTGTTGACCTACTTTTTTAATGCCTTGTGGTCTTTAATCACATTCATTAAATGTATCAAGGAGACACTTGAGGCAGCTTATGTTAATGTTGTTCAGAAGCTTGAGGGTTAACTGTTACACTTAGCTGATGTAATCACTGTCTGCTATAGACTGAAAAGGCCATTTCGTATTCAATTAAATATATATCGTCAGAATTCAATCATTTTCCTCTTCAGTAACATATTGTCAAAAAGACATTATTTAATAGGTTTCAATAGTTACAGTTAGTGTTAATGGTTACTAGTTGTGCACTTAAAATGCTGAATTTTCAACTACAGTTCTTTTGGTTTGTAACAAATGTTAGAGTGTCTTCAAATGTTCTATTCTCCTTACTATTATAGTGTTTTTAATAACTGTTTGGGATTCTATTGCTACAATATTGAAGTATTTTTTTTATTGTTTTCTAATCAGACTTTATATTATTTATTTCTTAGCAGACGCCCTGATCCAGGGCGACTTAAAATTGTTACAAGATATCACATTATACATTATTTCACATTATACAAACATATCACATTATTTTTTTACATATAATTACCCATTTATACAGTTGGGTTTTTTTACCGGAGCAATCTAAGTAAAGAACCTTGCTCAAGGGTACAGCAGCAGTGTCCCCCACCTGGGATTGAACCCACAACCCTCCAGTCAAGAGTCCAGAGCCCAAACCACTACTCCACACTGCTGCCCCCTATAAAATCCTCCCTGCCAGAAACATATTTGTTTAATTAATTGTTTATTGTTTAATTACATTTGTTAATTGTTTTATTAGTTAAATGTCACCAGCACCTGGCTACCATTGTAAATTAGAGCCAGGTGCAGGGTATATAAAGAAAGGAAGCAGTCTGCTCGAGGCTGCTGTGTGAATAAGCCTGACTCTCTCTGTATGTGTATGTGTATGTGTATGTGTATGTGTATGTGTATGTGTATGTGTATGTGTATGTGCATGTGTACACACACACACACACAGCCGTAGTTAAGAGAATGGTAGTGTAAAACCTTTTGTTAATTGTGAAGAAACTGTGTTTTTGTTTGTTTGGTTTAACAGGTAAACAGCTTAGCTGTCCTGTTTTATAGTTTAGGTTCCTGTTTATGTTTAGTTAGTGTTCGAAAAGAGCTAGGTGTTTGTTTTCGTTTATTTTTATTTTTGTATTTTTAAAATATAGCGTCAGCTTTAAGACTTCAAATCTGTATCTGGGTCTGCATTTAAAGGAGCAAATGAACCGTGGAGAGTGCAGCCAGTTCACAATATATATATATATATAGAAAGTCTACAGAACTACTCTATTCAACCTCCAGACATGTCATTTTAAAACCAGAGAGCTCCAAATGTCACTTCTAGTTACAAAGAAAGAAATGGAGCATGTATGCAAGAACAGTTTTACTATTAGTTATTTAGGATGCAGACAAAAGCAAAACAGAAAAAGCTGCATTTTAGAACCATTTAATCAAATAACCACTCTTTTGCTAGAAAGCAATACAAATATGTGATTTCTGTGACCACTTGTGACAGATGGCTTTGTGCGGTGTGTGGGTGGTGACGTCACAGACCAGGAAATAAAACAATAACAAAGTTTGTACAGGAAAACGGAGCTGCTGCGCTCATATTTAATAATCAAAGTAAATAAACAGTATAAGCAAAAAAAGAACACACACAAAACAAAGGGACACTCTGGCCAAAACAAAACAAACACAAACCTAAACAAGTACATTCTCGATTATACCAACTGTTCTTTCCAATCATCTAGACTAACGTCTCGCCTCTGAGACTCTCCACCTTCTGAGCCGAGAGTGGGTCTTTTATATTCGTGGCTGGAGCCTTAATTATCTATTAATAAATTACATACAGTACATGAATAATAAAATACACACAAGGGGTGTGCAGATGGATTCTTGCACCTAAAACATAAATGTAATACAACTTGCCAGACACATTGTAAAGTATATTGGTCCCCAAAAATTGCGATTTTGCCTGCACCTCAAAAAAAAAGTAACTAGGCTTCAAATATGTTGGTAGTGTTTCTGTCTGAGTTTGAGAAAGTTGATAGAACATTGCAGCACACATGTTTTGTAACCAAATCTTAAGGTCCAAGGACAATTTACTACTGAGCCGAGCCACTATGTCTAAAACATGGGATCATGTTTTGACAAACATTCTTTTCAGTATCATGAATATTAAGCATTGCTGTGATTTTGTAAAATTATCATATGGAAACCTGTAACTTTATTGGACAATAAAGTTATCTGTGAGACCCCACCCTTGGGGTATAAAAGTAAGGACCCTCCATTAACAAAGTGGAGGGTGCTGATGTCAATATTTAATTCATTAAATGAGGGTTAATAGGAATAATTAACTAAAGAGAAAATAAGTTTGGGACTTTGTTTTCAAGAGAAGATGCTTGATCTATAAAGACAAGTGGACCAGTGAAACTGGACTGGAACCAACAAAACTTCCTCTGCCTTTTGTGTTTCAGCACCTTTGCCCCATCTTAGAGCAGCTGTGTATTTGTGTTCAAGGTGCTAGCCTGCGACCTTGGATACAATAACAATCTCACCGACTCCTTCTGGTGATTTGCAGTTAGAAAAAGCAAAGATGCAGAGGTTGACAGAACCTCACCACTGTTCCTTGCTCCACTATTAAAATATCTAATCCTCAACCAACTTCTGAGGAACTGGTTTGAGGAGTATAAACAGGTTCACAGAACATTGCCATAGACTGGGGTACTCTAGACTTTAAACTGATTATTTTTCAGATTGATAACATTCTGTAACTTTGTGAAACTGTATAACTGCATCAGTCTGTTCATCTAGCAATTCATTTAGCAGCATAATTGTATTAAAGTTATTGTGGTCACTGTCAGTGAAGCATAATTTTCTTTATATTGAAATGTAAGACAACTTTATTATACTGCTGCCTAATATAACCAACAGTAATACAACGTTTACCGTCTTATTAATATCTGTACTAAATGTAATACAGTTAGTTTATTTTATTTTGTGTAAACTAATTACTGTAATGATAATGGTTTTGAGAAATCTTTCAGTGACACACAATACATTAAGCCTACTTATTATTCTCAAAGTGGGTTTGTTTCAACTCAGTTACTTGCAATTTTCAAAACGTTGTAGTTAAGTGGAGAAATGTTTTTTGGAACAAACTCTAGATGTGTAAAAATAATCTGTAACAGCATTGGAAGCTGACAAAAAATCAACTTCATAAATCTTAGTGTTAAAATACATTTTGTTTTACTAGTTGTCCTATATGTATTTGGGCCCTGTGCCAAACATAAATAATTTGATAAAGATGGGACAGGGACTGTACATTCAGTCTCCTACGCAGAGATCCAATCTGGAACAGCTGTATTCTTTAATTATAACATTTTTTTTTTCATTATTATTATTTAATTGCTAAAATGCTAGTTGCATTTCAGTCTGGGCAATGTAGCGTGAATCCAAAATAAAAACTGATTAATTGTTCTTGGTATTCATTTTGTGAAGGCAAACAGATTTTCCGTAAGAGATCATTCTTTGTGGCATTTACACATCAAGCTGAACGACTACCTTTCTAATTAAACTGTTGTGCCAGCCTTGCTTCCTCCACATGAGCACATGTTCTTCTTAATCCACTTAAATAAATAATGTGCTCTTGACTACTAGTAAACTCTAAACTGAACTCCCATAAATCCCATTGCTTTACTGTGTTATTAAAACAGGTAAGAATTTACAGTTAAGGATAACTCCTTTACAATGTACACAATCCTACAATGCTTCCATTATATATATATATATATATATATATATATATATATATATATATATATATATATATATATATATATATATATATATATATATTGTATCAGTTTTAATGGCTTACCAAGAAAGTTTCTGTAGGGACATTCAACATTTTCTTCTTCAAAAGGATTCAATGCGCAACTGCTGGTTTATATTCATCAAAGTGTTCTTTACTTGTTTAAAAACATGGTTGTAAAACAAACACAAACAACGCAATCCGACACCTAACATGTATTCATCAGGTTCACATTCATTGTTGTTAAACTAAATTATGATTATTATAACTGTTATAACTGTTATTATTATGACATAAATTGCAGTGTATGCTTTCACACAACAGCTTGTAATGGGGTTACATAGTGATGCAAATACAAACGTGATATATTCATATTCTGTTGATCCTAGTTGTTTAGGTATAAAATCACAGTCATTTGCTTAATATGCTGAATCATATTTGTGCTGTCGTGCGTATTTTTCATTTGCCTTCCTGCACAATTTTTTTTCACTTGCATTTGCCATGATTATTTACAAAGCCCTCTTTGATGCCTTTTTTTTTTTACATATTCATTATTTATAATCATTAATTCTCTGGCTGAAAAACAAATCACAGCCCATTACTCAGATTTATTCATTGTCACTCATCATTTATAATTAATATTGTTCTAGCTTCACAGTTTAGTCACTCATATTGTATTTATTAAAATAATCAGAATTGGTTTTGAAGTCATTTTTATCCAAAAGTTTCAGACATGGGGACCCTTGATCCTTTATCTTAAATCAGTATTAATTGCACCTTTTAACAGAACTTTAGTTTTTCTTGTTTAACTGTCAAAACAGTTACTGAAAGCATTGCTTCTTTAAATAACTCAAAGATAATGGATATTTCCGTTGTAGTCACGTCTTAAAGCTGTTTGCTTGGTTATTCATCATGTAGTCACTAGATTGACGAATTTGTCATACAACACCATTAAGCTGTTTCCAGAACACAACCTTTGTTTATTTACCTTATTATTAATAACAAGGAGTCTATATCTAACTAAATTACAGATTTGTGTTGCTTGCACTACAAACCTAAATCTACCTGCCTTTTAATTAAAGAGTTTGCTACATTTCTTACACATTTCTGCAAAGAGATACATTTCCCTATTGAAAAACACATTTTTGTGCAGTGTGAGATGTAACTGCAGCTTTAGTAAAGTGGGCAGGAGAATTCATCAATTTCCCTCTCTCTCACAAGCTGCAACAAAATACAAAGCAGGGTTTTCTTGGGAGGTGTAGGTTTCCTGGTGTCCTGGGAGCCATCGATTGCACACATGTGCAGCTACGCGCACCAATACAGGATAGGCACCTCTACATAAATCGTAAGGGGACCTATTCTGTCAATGTGCAAGTAGTGTGTGATGCCAACAACTACATCACAAATGTGTATGCAAACTATCCTGGCTCTGCTCATGACTTGTTTATCCTCACTAATTCGCAGGTGGCAGCTGCGTTTCAGCGGGATGAGTCTGAGAGGCTGGTTGATAGGGGACAACGGGTATCCACTGAAGCGGTGGCTACTGACACTGCTGCTCAACCCCACAACCCCTGTCGAACAGGTATAACCGTACCGTTAAATGTGCTTGTACTGTAATTGAGCGAACATTTGGAATCCTCAAAATGCGATTCCAATGTTTGGATGTCTCTGGGGGAACACTACAGTCCTCAGAAGGTTAGCAATATCATCCTGGCTTGTTGTGTTTTACACAACATAGCTCTCCATAATGGATGTGATGTTGAACTTACAGAGGAAAGATTACAGGGTTTGAGGGAAGCAGATGCTGAACTTGAAGCCCCAGTGGTGGAGGTTGCAGATGCTGCAAGTGCCAGGCAGGTCAGACAAAACCTTATAGATGACGTATTTTAAGTATTCACTCCCCCCCTCCAGGCTGCTAAAAAAGAAATGCGTAGCCTTGTGAGGGGCTTGGTCATCCTCTTCACTTTGGCTTCTGGACATTTTAATTTTTTTTGCACTTTTGTCTCCTTTTTTTTTTCAAAATCATCTCCGTTCACTATCGCAGATGCACAGGTGCTCTTAAAGGGAATGTTGAATCCTTATTGGTTGTAACCTAATGAAAAGGGGGAAGAATATTACTGTGGCGTCTGCATCTATAATTCATGAAGAGCACCATCTGTTTTGGGATCCCTCGCTCCACAAGAGAACAACAAAAACCACATGAGTCTGCAGTCCCATCTGGAAGTGACAATTGGATAGCAACTGTAGATATGAAAGGTTTCCATTTTTATCATTTTTATAAAGCTATGTGTGTAACCTCCCTTACCCCGACCCCCAGCCCAAACTGAGGAGATCGACAGACAGCTGAACACAAATCAATGATAAGCCTGTGCACAACAAGATCTCATCTCTGGGGGGCATTGAAATGAAATGCATATGCACTGCTAGCCTAGGTTAATTAAAAAACATTATTCTGAACGACACCTGCATTGAAATATAATTCATCAGCTGTACAATCTATTCATGTTTCTCTATATTCCCTTTTTCCTGAATAAAGTAAAATCTGTTGCTGATAGGATTTTCACAACTATTATCAAACTGAAAAAACTAAAAACATTTTGTGTTTATATTTCACATAATATTGGAAAGGACAGTGTATTACATGTTCCAATGACAGATGTTTGTGTAATATTGTGTATTCCAATCTTAAGAATGTATTTCTCAAAATTGTATTAAGTATGATTGTATGGCTGGTACATTTAAATGATTTAAACCAGAGATAATAACCACGTGGTATTTTTTACCAGGAGCTTGTATCTGTTGACTCCTGTTATATGCATGTGGTGATGAGAATAAACAGAGAGAGACTGCATGTGGTGATGAGAATAAACGGAGAGAGACATTAACAGGAGTGACATTAAACAGGTTTGAGTGCATTTACTTCTTCCAAAGAGTACGTATTGTCCTTGTTGTCTCTATATTAAAAGAGCCACACTGTGTAGCTAAATGTGCCACTATGTGACTCATGAGCCATATGTTTAGATGATGATGACAGTAAGAACCACTTTTCCTTTTGACGCCTATGTAAAAGGTAACGTCAAGCATTAATAATCTTTTTAACAGATACTGGATTGCAACATCACAGAATATTTAGCCTGAGAATCATACAAGGCTATAAACACTAAGCTACTCGCACAACATTTTATATAAATCAGTTAATGTAAAGAAAAGATCAAACTCACTGTTGCCTATTTACAATATATTTCCTTGAAAAATACTTAACAGTGGTATAGTGTTCCACTAATCTTTATTGTGCTGCCTTGCTCTGCACTTTTAAAGTGTCACCCTGCTCAATCTGTTCTGTCTGCAAGCTGCCCAGGAAACAGTGGCCCATTTCTGAGATCAAACTCCTGCTGACAATACTGAATGACAAGGACATTGACCAGATAGATTTGTTATATTGCCAATACCAGAAAATGAGCAAACAGGGTGGATTTTATTACATTTAAATATCAGCTCTCTGGTATGCTGTGGCATTGCTAGGATTGTTTGTAAAAGGTACCTTTTAGCCCAAAATGCAGGATCCTTCTAATAGGATTTTTAGTTAAAAACTACACAAGTAAATGGAATTAAGATTACATGTTAACAAGTGATTAGGAGGTTATAGGAGGTTTATAGGATGTTATTATTATTAATAAGGCATATACTTGTAACATTATTACCAATTTTGTAATACTGTACATCTGACAGTTGTTTTAACTTGTGATAATTGCTCTACCATAGGGTTGTAAACGTTCAGTTCTCTGAGACCAACTATTTAAAACAAATTCACTAAAATAAACCTGCTATTGACAAATACTCTCATCAAAACATGTCTAGTATATACAGTAAAAGTGTACTGTGGTAATTCTGCAGTTTCCCAATGCTTTTCCCAAGAGTATATGCTTTTACCATAATGCACCATGGTTTACCAGTCTTTAATATACTTTACTATGCCTGTACGAGCTTTACTGTGCTTGCCTATGCTTTACAGTATTTTTTTTTGAGTGCCTTGGAGACCAATTCATCATTCATATTTTTGAAGATTTTATATTTAATGATTTCTTAAATTACATACAAATTATTGGTAACTGGTAACTCACATTGTATTCACTCTTGTATTACAGAAACACAACATTATTTCTTAAAGAATTATATTTTCCAAACCATGCCCATAATTCTTTCTACCAGAAGCACATACTCACATCTTTTATCTTAGTCACTTTATGGCATTTCTACCCCCTCTGGCAGACAATAACCCATACATACTATATATAGCATGTTGACATACTTTATTTGTTTTCTGCTTAATTTAATCCATATATCCTGCCCTGCACATGAGACAGCAAGACAATAGCTTACATGAATCACTATACATTCCCTGCCATGCCCACAGGCAAATATTTTTCAATCAGGACGTATCATTTCTATATTTCCTACCATTTGATCGTTATGGGGATTTTAAAGAAAGAAGTGCCATCAATAAGGAGAACTTGTGGTATTTCTGAATGAGAAAGTCTGAATGACCCAGATACTGACACTGCTGCTTAAGAAACCTTTGATTTCAGCTGTGCTCCAGGTTGGATGTTATGAACTAGACTAGACTATGTTGGAGGCAGTTCCAAAGATATAATATTTCAACACCGGCCCCTTAGTTTTCGATTTCATCTTTCCACCAACACTCTTATTTCAGTCATCTAATATGTCTATTGGGAATATTAGCTCAGGGATGATTTTTTTGCCTGGAGCTGTGAATCTTATTAGATTTTACTGTGATAAATATTTGAGTCAATAAGCGACTTGGTACATTTGTTTTATACTTGGGTCACATAACTAGTCTGCACTTTAAGCTAGTTCATTTATTTTTTCAGAAAGTGTGTGAAATTTTGATATTTATACCCAGTCAAAAACTTTACTATTATTGCCTTACATTGCCTACAATATGAACACTTCAGTTCATTTAATGAGCTATAAGTTGCTGTTCTTTCTTTTACCTTTCTTTGAGTGTTTTCAGCAGCTGGCGAACTAAGATTGGTTCATTGCTTTTCAGTAAATGTAGAAGCTAAACGATTTAAATAACTCGGGGTGTGTTGTTAATCACTTAAGCATTAAATATCCTGCATCACAGTTTAACCTTCATGGTGTTGTTCATGCACTCTTTTTCAATAATACATTTGTTTACCTTACCTTAAAAAGTTTTGCCATTCTCTCGTTTTCCCATTTTGGAGAGACCTGCCTCCTTGTTGGGTTACCCAAGGGAATCCTTCGTGCATTTTCGATTTACATACTGGAAATAAAAGTGCAACTTGAAGTAACACCAACTCGTTTTAAAAAGACTGCAGGAAACAGGATTTATCTGCTCACCACAACAGAACCTGTCAATCAAATACTGCCACCTTGTCAATGGAGGAGAACAACACTCAGGTTAGCTTTTTTCTAAAACGATGACTAGCGTTAAGTTCTTAGAATCATGTTTATTAGAAACATTTGCAAATTATTTATTGAGAGATGCGTTTTAAAGAGCCATGGGCCTGACCACAGTCTAGAATAAAAGGATAAATAAAGGCAAAATAAAATATCAAATATAATGTCGTCTACACATACGCCAGTCAAAGCTACAGTTATTATGAAGTTGTAGTCCTAAAAATAATAATAATAATAATAATAATAATAATAATAATAATAATAATAATAATAATAATAATAATACACATTTAACAAAAAAAGTGAAATGCTGTTCGGTCTTATTTCTTCCTGCTACAATATACAAACAGATAGTGATGTTTTTCAGAGTTGTTTTATATTTTAATAAGATGAACGTAGACCCTTGTGGCAAAGTGGTAAGTGAATACAGGTGAGTGCAGTGCAGAGTGGATACAAAACAGACAGACAATGATTTCCAGGTGCAAGGGTGTTTATTGATTTAATTAACAATGTCCAGAGCCTTATAGTAAACAACTGTAAATAATAATGTTGGAGTGATACCGAGTGATACACTCCACTGTAATTCCCCGGGTTTGACCCGTAACCAAAAGTCCACTAAACACAAAACACAAACACAAAACACAAACACAGTTCTTAGTGATAGTGAATACGTGCATGGTGTAATACAGTTCTCCGTGAAATGCAGGGGTGAAAGTGATTCCGGGTTTATGCTGGCTTTCGCTACAGCTCTGGATCGTGCAACTGGTAGTCTATTAAAAAACAGACGACAGTTAACAAAACACTAACAAACACAAGACAAAACTCACGGTTCACGATACAGCACACAGACTCCTTGTAGGTTTTCAACACTAACCATTTACCAAGGAACAGATCACATACGCGAAGTCCCCTATTTATATCCTTGCTCATGACCCCTAGGGTAACGAGCGCATCCGTTCCTCCAATCCTCGGATGCCACACCGTTTACCATCTGGGTCATTTAGTTTAGCTGCGCCCCTTTCCTAAATGACCAACTTCCACCTACCCTACGGAATAAATTGTTGTGCCATTTAGTTGAGGGGTACTCTGTTCCCGTTACACAGTGCCCTCACAGGTCGAGAGGGAGATCTAACAGCAAGCACCATTCGATCTCTGTCACAACCTTATTTCGGGACTGCAACCAAAAATGTAAACATACCACCAAGCTTTAGGGTAGATCAGACTTCATAATTCAGCAGTTCATAGTGCCAAAAAAGTACTGAAAATAATTTCAAGTGAAGATAGGAAACATTAGGTTACTTACCGTAACCTTGGTTCCCTGAAAGAAGATCGACCACCAAAACATTCACGATGGGATAAGCCTGCCTATTGGTAGGTATTCATTGAGCTCTCTATACCAGAGCTGCCGATAGGCCCCTTCCTGGGATGACGACCTCGGTCCCACCTACCGAGGGGTTAAAACTGTCATACTGAAGAAGCCATTTCTCTTTTTGCATCGAAACCCGTGTGGGCGACCAATGCGACCTTGCTGGTTGGTGGCCGTCTTCTCTTTCAGGGAACCAGGCTTACGGTAAGTAACCTAACGTTCCCTTTCAATTCGAAGAAGACCACCAAAACATTATGTATGAGAAATGTATACCAGAGCCATGGTGAGGGAGAAGGAACGGTCACTTAAAAGGGACGCATCAGAACCGCTTCTCTAGGTAAGTGGTGCGAGCGTGCAACCTCAAGGACCCTCGTGCCTTTTGAAGGCAAGGAAGGATCTGCCACATTTAAGCGGTAGAAACTTGGGGAATGTATGCGGCCTAGCCCAGCTAGCCGCCGTATATATATTGGACAGTGAGACCCCTCTGAAGAGGGTCCAAGATGTAGCCAACCCTCTAGTAGAGTGGGGGTAAGCCAGCACCATCATACGCAGTCGAGACTCTGTCCGCAATTCAATGCGACAGTTGCTGCTTCGAGAGGGGCTGTCCTAGGGTCTGTATACCGTGACAAACAAAGAGCTGGTTAGCATGACGCAGAGCTCTTGTCCTATCCACGTAACACCTCAATGCCCCCAAAGGGCAGAGGAAATTCAATCTCCTATCCTCCTCCGAAGCAAACGGAGGTGGATGGAAAGACTCTAATTCCACAGACTGATTAATGTGGAAGGCTGTTATCACCTTGAGGAAGAAAGCAGGGTTTGTATGCAGTGACACCCTGCTGCCATCATTCCACATACACATACTGGAGCTGTGCACCGACAGCACCTGCAGCTCACTGACCCGCTTTGATAGCCAAGAGGAAGGCTGTCTTCAACTCTATGGAGTGTATAGGCTCAAAAGGGGCCTTCGTGAGAGCCTCCAGTACAACATGAAGGCTCCATTTGGGGAGAATGGCCCTCCTGAAAGGACGTAACCGCTAAGCGCTTTTGAGAAACCAGGTCACCAAAAAATGAGCACCAGGAGATACCGAATCTACGGGAGCATGACATGCAGAGATAGCCACTAAATACACCTTCAATGTGGAAGCTGACCTACCAGCATCGAGCAGTTCTTGCAATTGACAAAAATATGATGTGGAAATTATGAGTGTCTTCTCTGACGGTATTTCAACATATATGGCAATAAATCATACACCCAAGGTTTATCCAGTTCAATCGAAATGGACTCCCATATATTGTCTTTCAAATCTGTATCTTTATAATTGCAATGACCTTTGTCATAAAGCTCTACGTATTTTTCCACAGCAAGCATTATTGTTTCCTCAGTATTATTGTTTCCTTGTCATTTTGGATACTGCTTCACCCTGCTGGACCATGTGCATTAAAGCTGTTCTCTGATTGGTAAGCTCCCTATTTTTCACGCGACAAATTGTAAAAAATAGGATTCAATCCTATTTATTTTGCATCACTCCAGTGTCGCCCTGGTTGTGTTGCCTGTGGTGTGAAAGATACTTATCAAAAGTATAGATTCTATTCATTTTGTCGCATCGCGTCTGGTAGGTAGCAGCCTTAACTCTTCATTACTGAGCTGGGTAGAAGATATGTGGGCTCTGGAGTGAAACTGTTTATGAGGTAGTAATGACATGCGGAAAGCTCACTCTGGGATTTGAGTTTCAGCAACTCAGCAATTTTGCCTTCCTCTGCAGAGAACCTGCACTGCAGTGGAAACCTGAACGGTGGAGGACAAACAATCTGAATAGCTGTCTTTTATAAACAGGATACTAGTTCAACTTCAGGCCTGGCAGGAGACATCACTGTAACTAATAAAGGAATGACAAATGGCATTCTACGTCCTGTTATTATTAAATGCTATATATGTTATGCCATTAATATTAATGTAACGTAATGGCATCCTGCATTAATTGTATTTATTTGATGTCAGAGAGAGAGAGAGAGAGATTTTTTAAAATGGATGTACATGGAAGGTTTAACTGATTAAAAATGAATTTATTTCAGGACATTTCGGACAAAAGCCCTTCTTCTATATACTAACCAGCTTTATTTTTAAAGAGGCATGCTGAACAAAAGAACGATTACAAAATCAGTCCTCCAGTTTTAATTAAATCTGGGAAAAAAGGATCTGCCCTTCAGGGTCAACATCTACCATTTCTGAATAATTATATTTGGCAGATGGTGAGGCATACCTTGTCTAATAATGAGTAGCTATTTATGTGTCAGGATGGATGAATCTCATGACAAGGTTGTGTTTTGTTGAAAAGGCATCTGAAGGGGTCTATCATTAATAAAGGTGTGTATGAAGGTGTCTATCATTAATAAAGGCGTGTATGAAGGGGTCTATCATTAATAAAGGCGTGTATGAAGGGGTCTATCATTAATAAAGGCGTGTATGAAGGGGTCTATCATTAATAAAGGCGTGTATGAAGGGGTCTATCATTAATAAAGGCGTGTATGAAGGGGTCTATCATTAATAAAGGCGTGTATGAAGGTGTCTATCATTAATAAAGGCGTGTATGAAGGTGTCTATCATTAATAAAGGCGTGTATGAAGGTGTCTATCATTAATAAAGGCGTGTATGAAGGGGTCTATCATTAATAAAGGCGTGTATGAAGGGGTCTATCATTAATAAAGGCGTGTATGAAGGGGTCTATCATTAATAAAGCGTGTATGAAGGGTCTATCATTAATAAAGCGTGTATGAAGGGTCTATCATTAATAAAGGCGTGTATGTAATAAAGCCCGAAATGTAAATATAGTGTGGGGGTTTTGTAAATAGTGTTGTGTAAATGTAAGTTTGGCAGGAATGTGGTTAAATCCATCCCCACTAACAGTCACAGGTGGAATGTGGCCATTCCTTAATTAGGTAATTTAGTGCTAAGTGTGGAATGGCCACATGTGTACATAAAGGGAGAGAAAATCCTGTTTAGGGGGTGGTGTTTTGAGGAGGAAAGCCAGTGAAGGTGTAGTGCAGCCTGGCGGTGTTGTGTTGTGGCCCTCGTGCCCTGTTTGTTTGTTCCTGCTATATTTGTGTTTGTTACTAAATGTGTGCTCTAGCACTTAAACTGCAGCTTTCCAGCTTCTGAGTCTCCATCCTGCCGGTAACAGCTTGGGCCGTGACGCTATCCTGCTAGATTGTGGAGTATAGGGCAGCAGTGTGGAGTAGTGGTTAGGGCTCTGGACTCTTGACCGGAGGGTCGTGGGTTCAATCCCAGGTGGGGGGGACACTGCTGCTGTACCCTTGAGCAAGACTTTACCTAGATTGCTCCAGTAAAAACCCAACTGTATAAATGGGGAATTGTATGTAAAAATAATGTGATATCTTGTAATAATTGTAAGTCGCCCTGGATAAGAGCGTCGGCTAAGAAATAAATAATAATAATAATAATAATAATAAAACGTGAATTATTTAGTAGACTGAGGTATAAGGATTTGAAGAACTATATCAATACGTCACACATGCTGGAGTCATGTGCATATTTGAAGATGATGACAGTCATGATGATGTTTGAGTATGAGAAGAGGCAGTTCGACTCATTAAGGCTTGTTCCCAGCATTGTAGATCCTACTAGTACTACCTAGTAGGGTGTTCCATGCATTTACAATTCTCTTTGTAAATGCTTCCTACCTTCTGTTCTAATCTTACTTTCACCTTCCATTTCACTCACGTTCTACTCTGTCTCACATTAAACTCGTCCAAACCTACTCATTTAACCCTTATCCAACCCCCATCAAATTAACTTGGTTTAACTATGTAAAGGTCAGGTATTGTGCAGCCATGGCATAAATAATTCATCAACAGCTTTTTTTCATTGTTATACTGCTTTGCCAAATATTAGATTATAAATCAGCCAAGCTGATTCTATAGGGCCTCAGTTGGATAGCAATCCATAAATTTGGCAAGCCTAAAGAATTGTGTGAAGCCCTTCCTGTGTTATACAGACCAGGCCTGACCCCTCTCTTTAGCAATATCCATCCTGGTCAATATTGCCCAGCTTCTCAAGTAAGAGGTCCATTTAACCTCAGGCCTTCCCATTTGCCTGAGATTAATCAAACATTGCGCGATGAATTGAAGATTACTTTAGGTTTATTTTTTTTAAATTTGTTTAGGGTGCTACTATTTTTTCTGAGCACTGGTGTGCAGTAGTATTGATGATATATTGGCCATTAACAGTTTATAGACTTGTTTGAGAAACAATTTTTTGAGGTCTGCTGACTAGGTAACATTTTGCAATGAGTACTGATTCATGAGTACTGATTTTAGAATATTATTCCATTATGCCTGTCTGCGCATTATTTTTGTATGTTTGTGTACATTTGATAGGTTAAATAATTACATTGTTGCTTATATAGAAATAAAGTAAGATCACGTTCAAACTATTTACATTTTAATACATTAATCAAATGTGGACTATATTATTTGCAGTTTTGAAAATGATGCAGGTAATGAGAATATATCATTTGAGACCTCTGGGTACACACAGCAATACATTTTCAAGTGAACGTGTAAGCTGATAAAAAAAATATTTTAGAATTACAAGTATTGAGTGTTGGGACTTTTGTAATGTGATACCAGACCAGTGTTAATAAAACAACAATAGCAGCTGCAAGAGGTACTGAATTTGACATTATTAGATGAATTAGTAGGTGAACTTCCACTCAGCACTTTATGATCTATAACATCCTTTATGGTGGCAAGTGAAAGAACGTGGGCCCATTCATCATGTGAGCCTTACTGATATGCTCTGTTGTTTCTGCTGACAAACTTATCTTTTCAGTGCTTTGAAAATAAATAAATTGAGTTATTCAAGAAAAAATGAGAAAGTTTTACAATAATGCAGTGTGCCCCTTTTTAGACACCATTTGTTCCTGGGTACTTTGAAGATGACAAATACCTGTGAAAGGTGAACTGTCTGCAACCAATATCCTAACCCAGCCTTTTGCACAGTATATAAAATTTAGTGTGTATGTATTGTCACAATGGAATTGTATTTCTGGTTATATTCCCTGTGTTTAGGTCACAAAGCAATCATCACTGCTGTCACTGTTTTGTTAGTAGTGGGTGCATTAAGTGTGACTCAGAGCGAGAATTTTTTCGCTCATGGGTCACCGGTGAAATCTGCTTTGTGGCGCTCTGAGCTGCTCAGGGGCAGCAGAACTGAGCATGCTGTTAAGTGGGTTCTTTCACTGAGCTGCTCTGAGCAGCTCACTTATTTAACGCGCCCGGTGTCTTATTTGGAATGCTTGTATTTGGAATACTGAAGGATTCCGAAGGCATTTTGCATGTAACCATGTTTTCATTCTCTATATTATTGCAGGGTGCCTTATTAACGAAAATAAGCCAGCTCACTTGCACTATGATGATATTGTACAAATATTACATTCTGTACAGTACACTAATCTACTACTGTATTTATGCAGGCAAGGGTAAAGAATTTGGAATATTGCAAAATAAATCACAAACAAGAGCACATGTACAGTAGACTTTTCCACAACAAACACAAACAACCATAAGCCAACAGTATTACAGAAAGCACTTGCCTTTTAAACTGATGGCAATGTACAGTTATGGCTAAAGGTTTTGCATCACCCTATAGAATTAACACATTTTGCTCCATAAAGTCAAATGAAACTTGCTGAATAATGTTACATTAACATAAATGAAAAAATGTGACATTTGAAAATCTAACATGAAATACTATACTACTATTGTGGCTTCCAGTAGACCTTTGCAATATCATTTGGTAGTTTCTTTGATTACATTAAATATAAGATAATATGTTTGTTTTTTGTTGTGTTGTTTTAATTATGCCTCTATCCTAAATTTCTAGGTGATGCTAAACTCTTGGCCATAGCTGTATATACAGTATAAGCTATTTGGCACCACCAGCTGGACATTGTAGGTAGATTCAACAAGCATTCAAATAAATGTTCTGAATAATTTCCTCAGCATTTTGGCCTCTGGAAATTATTGTGTGTCAGTGAACTGTTTTTCACATATGAAACATCAAATAAATAGATTATAAAGACATTTGTAAAAGTATAATCCATGTTTGCATTATCTGCAGAGATTCTACTAAACCAAGCGTCCACCAAATATTACATTTTCATACATATCTACTGTAAGTACACTGCAATTTTGGTGCATGCATGATCACCACCCACCATTTTATGCTCTGCAGTACAATTCATCTAGATACATGAATTGTATGGATTCTGGCTCACATTAAAGCTCACTTCCCAGTTCATTTATAGATCTCCGTTTTCATTCAAATATGTATTTATCAATGCTCCTCTTCGGGGAATCTTTTTGAGCTGACTTACCTATATATTTTTGAATACAATCCAATTCCACAAAAGTAGAATCCTTACCCAGCAGCGAGATTCACTGTGTACTGTGCACTGAACCGTGTTTCTTAATAATACATTCAAGACCGTGATTCTCATAGATTGCAAGCGTACAGGATCACATGGAACAATTGAAAGAAGAGAATTTGCAAACATGATTTGCTCTATTCAATACAGTCAGAGGGTAAAAAGTCTATTTTTGAAATCTGTTCTTCAAGTTCACAACCACACAAGGGTTTTAATGCATTGGATTCAATAATGTAGGAGATATCATAAACAATTCATTCAAGGGTAGCATTTTACAAAGACTGAAAAAAGTGCGTTGCTAAGAATATCATTTAAGAAGCATATAAATTAAGCACTTTATTACCAGAATAGAGCAAGAATATACTGTAACTGTAATGCATTCAATTAGCATTTGGGAATGGTTCAAGCTTTAAACATATAAATCAAAACTCTGTTTTAAAATATGTGTTTGATTTAATAGCAGCTCATTCTTAAGTACAGGAAAGCCAATGTATTATTTAATTTTGTATTTTAGTATTACTACAAATTCCCATTATAACTTCATACACCAACCTTGCATATTAATTTAACAGTTCAAACTTTTTTCTGTAGTTTAGGCAAACACCTGCATCTAGCATATTCACATTTGATAACTTACTGCTTGAGTTCTGTCAGCTCAAAACGTGAAAGGGGCTGGTTTGGAAATGTTTTCCCTTTTGTGTGGAGGTAGGGAAGCTGGGGTGTCTCCTGTCGACACTATGCTGCACAATTTTAAAATACCCGTATTCCTTCAAATTTAAAACGCAGTCAAATTTAAGACGCAGCCCAAATTTCCCACCCCCAATTTGAAGAAAAAATAAAACATCAAATAAATATAGATTTACAAAGATACCTCAATTACACACATGGAGGCAGTTTGCGACCATCTGCTATCACACAGAGGATTACAGTTATGTGCTGCTTCTCATTTCCAGTCGTGATTACTCACACCTGTTTTTCCCAATTTGTCATCTGTGGTATGCTTGGCATTTCGAAAAAATACAGGGGTCTGATCAACATTTCCAATCTGTCCAAGCTGGTACTGTATGTTAGAAACTCTGAAATTGTAATTCCTCAGGAAACTAATGACTAGAACCATGTGTTTTTCACAAATAAGAAATAGCACAAAATAAAATGAAATGCAACATATAAAACGAAATAAAACTAAATGAAAATATAAAAACGAAATAAAATGAAAAATCATTATAAAGCAAATGCTGAATGACATTTTTAAATTGGGAGGTTTATACAAAAATATTTTAAATAAATGCTGTACTTGCAATCGTAGGTGTCAAGTCTCAGCCGTTACCATAGACATGGTCTGAAGGGAAATGGAAGCTCTGACTAGCACTTGTGCAGATGCATAATTTGTAGCGAGTTGTTTGGGAATTAAAATTGCGATGGAAGATAAGAGACGTTTTTTTCTAAAATGCATAAACTGCGCATAACAATTAAACAACACTGCAAAGAATTTGAGCATGACGGGATGTATGCAGCTGACAGTGACAAAATAATGATGTGTAGATTTTGCAACTGTCGGCTGGAATGCAGAATTGAAAGATACCGTCATTAAGCATTCACTGTTTATTCCTTTTGGGGAAAATATGGCTGGTTTGGTTATATTTTGTATTAGTATGCTAATTCTTTGTTTTATTTCAAGTGGTGAAAACTTTGCACTGGAGCAAATGCTGTTTTGGTTTTGAATGAATTTGAATGAATGAATCTGCTTTGCTTAGTGTTTAAATACTGAGAAACTCCAAGCTTGTTGTATACTGCTTCAGTGCAATGGGATTGAAATACAACTCCTATTGTTTTTTTTAATGGGTAGATTGCTGTATGTGTAATTATTATAACAACCCCACAATAGTAGGTCAGTGTAAATATATATTTTTTCTTATTGTATTTTTATATAGGGCATGGGCAGTATTTACTGTAAATACGCAGTTCATTAAAAAGAGTGGGGGACTGCACATTACCGTTACTGCCGGTAATCAGAAATTATGGTAACTAAATTATTTTTCTGAGCGAGATCTGTTTATGTCAAAATGTTGTTTTTTTTAAAAGCGGGTGTTTAATAAAA
Organism: Acipenser oxyrinchus oxyrinchus; assembly: GCA_030684275.1. NCBI lineage: Eukaryota > Metazoa > Chordata > Actinopteri > Acipenseriformes > Acipenseridae > Acipenser > Acipenser oxyrinchus. The sequence goes on along the minus strand of CM060256.1, from coordinate 22,404,474 downwards.
AATATGTATGTAGTTAAAACATGATGTATGCTATACTATTATTGATGTACATACAGTATATTTGAGTTTTTTTATTTATTTGTATCTGTAATAAAACGATATTTGTGAAAAAATAAAATGAAAAAAATTATAAAACATAAAACGAATTTGAAAATGGCTGCCTGTATGTCATGGATGATTCGAGATCGGGCAGTAACATTTTGGTCCGTCTTATCTAGGCAGTAAGTCAAGTTGCTGCTTGTGTATTTGGGCCATGATGTCTTTGTTCATCTTTTCTCAGCAGTCGACCACATTGCTGTTTGTGTACTCGGGTAGTCACATCTTTTGTTAATAAATGAAATTAAACAATAAAATAAAACCAAACCAAGCTTTGCCAAGGAAATGACTTCTGGTGCTGCTGAAGATCTCTGAGTGTTTATGATAAGTGAACTCGACTCTCAAGTGTCTCCACAATGGCTTGGTTTACATGCAAAAATAAAAATACATCTCACCTTGGAACACTGATAGAAACATTTAAATACACAGTACCCTTTCTCTCTCTCAAACAAAACTAAATGTCAACCCAGGTTGCCCAAAGGTATTACCAAAATAGCGTGGCAAAAAGATGAGTCTTATTGTTATATTTACATGTAAGCTAAGCCATTGACAGCAAAGGATTTCCTTTCTTCCAATGCATGAACTGAGTTCACATTTTTTCCAAGTGCACTATTATGCTGCCTCCCAAAAAGCTGTCAAAACAATAACTACAGTACTCCCTTCTGGTTTAGCATATCCCATCATGAAGCAGATGAATATGGGTTGGACACATCAGTTCCATTGTAGTTCAACTACAGTATGTAGTTAAATTGCAGTGGAGACTACAGGTGTGTTTTTTATTAGCTGTGAAACTTTACATCTGCTATGTAGATTACCCTCATTTTATCATTTTGGGATATAAGCTTGAATGTGTTATAATTAGGGCTTCTGTTTTTAGTCATTTAATTTTTTGGTGCTTGTTTTTATCTATTTTCAAGTTATATGTACTGTATGAAATTATTGTTTTCAGTTACTTTCGGGGGCTTTTTTCTGTCACACTATGTATAGCAACTCGACACTACTTGCACACTTCAATTGTACATCAGTGCTAACTTTTACTAACGTGAAAAATAACACACACTCCAAGTAAACATTATGGATGACACAAAATTCTAAAGATTTTCTAATTTAACGAAACCGGTTAGTGGTTACATCATCTTTCACTGTTTAGGTCAATAAAAAGATACTGGTAATACAAACAATAATGCCAACAAAGGAAAAGATTCACTCTGCAAAAAAAAAATAGCCACTTTAAAATTTGTAAAAAGTAAAAACCTAGTATTTCACAACTTTATAAGCAAAATGATTTGCCAAAGGTATACATGTAGTGCATATGCTTTTAGTTGGGATGTGAAAATATGCAAATTACATAGATATTAAAGCATACATTCTAGATACAAGAATCATTGAAATTAAATATTCAGTTTCTAACAGGCTATTGTGATGAAGCCTGTCTACTCAAGTTCTATAAGGCGAATGGCTTGTTTGAGAAGTAATGTAATTACTTCTTGCCTGAGAGCCAAGACCTAGAGAGGGTCACTCACTGAACTGCAGCGTGTAACCGGTATGTACGGTGGTGAGCACCCAAGAGTCTGAGGTGCAAGTGCACCAGTATTGTAGCTGGTGTTGTGAGAAGGGGTGGGTCTAAGGCAGCAAACCTTCAGGGGCCCTGCTGGGGCTGCTGAGGCTGGGATGGAGCCTGCTTTGGAGGCTGCCTGGGGCGGTGTTGGAACTGCCTCCGGGAGGGCTGTTGCGCTGGGGCTCCACGTCCGGCGTTTCCCTGTCCTTGCGTACGGCCCCGGTTATTAGCTGCCGCGGAAGCCCGAAGGCAATGCCTCAGGGCGCCACACGGCGCAGTGGGGATCGGAACGATCCGGGCCACAGTTTGTGTCACCGGTGGATGCCAGCGTCGTATCTGCGCCCCCACCAGAGCCCGGGACGAGACCATCAAGGCCATCTGTCGGGACGCCTCCTGTTTTCGGTGGGAGCGTTGCAGGATCTCCTCCACCGCTGGCCTGAATGTATGGCCAGGGGAGATAGACGCGTCCAGCAAGGCAGACTTGTCCATATCCGGAACCCTTGCCTGGGACAAAGCTGTCTGCGCGCCTGCCAGGCTATTGGCCCAAGGCGTGCCCTTGGAAGCTTGATATCTGCAGCAGCGTGCCTGAAACCAAGCACAGCTCCAAAGCTACTGGTTCAGGGAGGGGCCCCGATTGCAAAATGCCATCCAGGTAGGCCTTGAGGTGACCTGCCGTATTGGCCAGGTGCGTAACTTGCGCTTCAACTGCATAAGCCTTCTTAAGGTGGGACTCTGTTATTCTGCATTGGCCATTAGGGACTCGAAGGCAGATGGAGGCGGGGGGAGGATGGGGCTCACAACGCCGCAGAGGGCTCAGCTGAGCTGACTGAGGAAGCTGCACCATTGAACTGGGAGCATTTGAGCACAGAGGGCGCAGAAGCACCGAGGCACCGAGGGCACTGATGCAGGGAGCGTCTAAGCACTGAGGCTCTGAGGTACCGAAGCACAGAGGCACCGAGGGTACTGGGCTGGGCGTCTAGTCTAGACAGCGTGCAGTCACACAACCGGGCAGCGTAGCTTACAGCGGAGTGGAGCACAGCCTTCAGACAGTCAGAAAAAGATAGAGACTTTTTTTTTATTATTAAGACCCAACGCACCGAGGTGGGTGGGTTGATGTGTCCGTGGAGTCTACTCTACAGTGGGGCTAGTAGAACCAGGCCCAGTGGAGGAAGCCCTGGTCATCATCAGTTCACTATTCCTGCCAGGAACTAAGGGGCCCTTTTTCTTAAGACACAGCAGTTTGCTCTTTTACTTAATACACAGCAGTTTCATTAATTAGTCCAGTTATATCATATGGTATTAATATCATATTCAGGGAATATGTCCCACAAAGTACATTAAGTGTGTGTTTAGAAGCTTAATAGTCAGTATTAATAATTGATTTAAGCTGGACTGCAAAACAGGTTAATGGATTTAAAGGTTTTAAGAAACAGTGCAGCTTTGTTATCTTTACTGTTTTTCTAATTTGCTTTAATAGGCATAACATGTTTTAAAGTACAAGCTAGTGCTAGTGCAGATGAAAATGACGTCACATATAGATAAGCCCTTTAGGTTAATGATATAAAAATGATCCAGTCAAAATGTTAGTCCATAGGAGTGCAACAAATTTCTCAGTAGATGCTGTGTAATCCACCGGGACTTTCAGGAACTTCCTTGGTAGGTACCCATAATAGATGCTACTTAAAGCTAGTGTAAAATGAATTGCATCTGGGACAGAAAAGTCTAGGCTAAAGCAATGAGCTATCCGATGAGCACAAAGATAACAAAACTACTCTGATACCCTTGTTGGTAATACCTGATGAGCCTCTTCACATATTCTCGCTCCTCTTTTACTCTTGCCTTGGTGATGGAGTTGAGGAACAAACCCCTCCAGTATTTTTTTAAGTGTAATTGTGGAGTTACTAACAGTATAAAATCACCCATAATTATTTATCTTCTTATGAGTGTTTTTTGGTTTAATTTGTAAACTATTTGTAATATCCCCTCAGACAGGGGGCGTGCAAAAATAGATTAAAAGATTTAAAACACAGAGGGGTTATTTTGAATACGTAGCCAGACTATGACAGTTCAATGTGATAAGGCTCAGAGCAAAATAGTGTATAATAATTGATCAGGTTCTTTTTATTCAGATAGCAGATCTAAACTACAGGGAACAGTGTCACCAGGAAAAACACACAAGTGATGCATACCAAATCAGTGGAAATGTATTGATTGGGCAGCACATTTAAAAGTAGCAGCAACACATTGTTCAAGATCCTTATAGAAGCCCACAACTATCAAATTCACCAGCAAATAGTCAGTACACATTTTCCATTGACAGGTAGTCACCATGAATAAAATTAGTCCAAATAGTTGTTTAATCAGCCAAGTGTAAACAGCAATACATTGAAAAGTGCTGAATATATCTAGTAGGGGTAGTGGGTTTCTTCTCTTAATCAAAACAAAATAGAGAATAATAATAAAACAAACACTGACTGGTGTATGAAAGACGCGCGCACACACACACACACACACACACACGTCTGTGCAGGGGAGGGAACATCAGACAGAGAAAAATCAGTATAACAAAATCTCACTTTAATTTCAGTACCATGAATATAGAGTGGCTACGGACAGGCTACAAATTTTTAATTCGCTCACGTTCATTATTTAAACCAGCATACGATCACCCAATACTTATCGGCAGGAAAGTTCATTTGCAGGCCCGTTTCACTTTATCCTGTTACTCTCTGTTCTCAATCCTGGACAAACAAAACCCCAAGACAAAAGACAGAGAAACACAAACCCCCAGAGTGGCCATCCTGTTTGTAAGAAATGTCGGCTACAGTATTTATATTCAGGTCCGTAAAACTATCAATAATTCAATTAGTCGGTATATCAAGGGGACTGAGAGAAGAATCTACTAGAGGTAAAAGCAAATATGTCTACATTAATTCAAGTGTCCGAGAATTAAATTTGATAAACTTTCTAAATTTCATGGCTCGACTTAAAATCTGTTCTAAATCTCTGCTCTCTTCAATTGAGGGACAACTGGATTCTGCATTCTGAATCATACTTTTTCTTTATTATTTGTTTATTTAGCAGACGCCTTTATCCAAGGCGACTTACAGAGACTAGGGTGTGTGAACTATGCATCAGCTGCAGAGTCACTTACAATTACATCTCACCCGAAAGACGGAGCACAAGGAGGTTAAGTGACTTGCTCAGGGTCACACAATGAGTCAGTGGCTGAGGTGGGATTTGAACAGGGGACCTCCTGGTTACAAGCCCTTTTATTTAACCACTGGACCACACAGCCTCCTATTACTAAACCCACAAGTTCATATTTTCAATAGACACTTTAATTGTATGTATACAGCTGTTTCAGTTTTTTTTTGTCATTTGTTTGTTTGTCTGTACAGTAATTTTAATGGAACTAAGCTTACAAAAGATTTTGAGAATCCCGAGAAAAGAGGAAAGTGACACCCAACTTTAATTGTGCAAAACTTTCCTTTGTTGCTTATTCTTTCCCGGCTTTGGTTGTGGTCAGCCGGTTAAGGAAGTTAGCTCAATGGCTTAGTTTACATGCAACATTAACATGTGAAAAAAAACATGGAACAACTTGACCCATACATTACAATATAAGAAATGAGGGGAATTTTGAGTGTGCCTTTGAGCTCAATTGTGTTCACCTTAAGACTATATATATATATATATTTTGTAATTTTTGTCTTGTACACTAATTGTAATGGGAACTCAGCCCACTAACGATTTGGTAAAGTCAAAGAAAAGAGGAGTGGTACAAAACATAATTGTGCAAAAGTCATTGTATTTCATTGTCTTTCCTGGCTTTTGTTGTGGTCAGCTTACAAAGAAATATTGTCATTCTACCACACAACTCAGCTTACTTAGTTTACGCACGACCGTACCTGCAACATTGGAAGTGAATGACTAAAGTATGTAAAAAAATGGCTTTATCTCCTTAGTCAGGATCAATCACACAACAATTGTGTGTACATTGTTAAGCAAATGAACAACTGAAAATGATTTGAGGGTTATTTTTATTTTGGGGGGCGGGGGGTGGTACACAGGTGATCCATAGTTCTATGGCACTACTTGGTTTAAGACGTACCAACAAGGACATCAGAGTTTACACCAACAGAAACACTGCTAGGTCCTATAGCTGTGTCACTGAGTGGCGTGTGAAAAAGAATGATGGCCTGACATAAACTATTGACCAAAACAAGCCAGGGATAAATATGCAATAAAATTAGCTGTACAATTTTGTGTCACTTTCCTCTTTACATCTATTTATACATTAATGCTGTTCAGAAAATAACCACTGAACAGAGAAAACAAGTGTTCTTAAACATTCCAAGCACATACAGAAATAATTAAATAAATAAATATTATTTTTAAAAAGAACATTTATACATATAATACAAAAATAATTTTCTTTTTGATTTAACAAAACAAAGTGAATCAAACTTGTTCCCAGCAAAAGTACCATGACTTACAGATCTCTTGAGTCAAGATCAATCACACAACAAGTTCCTTACAATAAATTCAAATGCGCATGGAAAAATGCAAGATGGCATATGGTTGAATGTCTCATGGAACTCAAAAGTATCACACCACAACCGGCTTTCAACCTCGGTCCGTTCACTTCTACCTGACATTCCACCATACACAGACCTCTGCCATCCTATAACCCTGTACTATACTCCATCACAGCCTTTCTAACCAATCAGGTTGCTCCATTGCTATAGATTATGTCACAATACAGGCAGTAGTATATGAAATGGAACTATGGGCCCTATTCACAAACCTTGTGATTGTTTTAGGACTGTTTTTAGGACTGTTTTTAGAATGTTTATAAATAAAATATCATAGATGAAACAGTACCTTGAGAGAAAATAAATCTCTAAAACAGAAGAAAAAATGATTCATGAACTACCAACCTGATTAAAATATAAAGGGCTTTAAAAAAAAGTCCTTAATAAAACATTTGTTATAACAAGTTTTGTGAATATCCACCGCATATTTAGTACTTGTATAAGAATCCCTCATCAACATTACGATAGAGTTGATTGCACCATTTCCTTCTGGTATGTTTCGAAACACATTCCTTTACGTCACTGATAGTTTCCGGTTCCCAGCTGACAGATAGATATATAAAGAGAGAAATGTTTCTCATGGACCCAGATAACGCAGTATCAAGCTCTTTCTGAAGACATTTCACAAACTCTAAAGACATTCATCACAAGATGCCAGAACAGACTGAGCTTATACACACCTTCAATGGCATTCCATTCTCTACAAGAGTATCAAAAGAGCTCCTTCAGTCCCTGGACACCTTTGAAGCCAGAGAAGATGACGTGTTATTAGTTTCATATCCAAAATCAGGTAAGACACATTTTTGAATATTATTTGATATCTTCCCATGTACCTTAATAACTATTTAAAGTTGGTCTATCAGAAACAGGTAGATCAGTATACACAGACTGCTTGACTGATGTGTGTTTTGAAACTCTTCCTAGGCACGCACTGGCTTACAGAGATTATGAAGAATCTGTACCACAGCCACAGTGAAGCCAACGGGTTAGCAAAGTGACACTGACATCACCTCTGGAGTTCGGAGATCTCTCCAGATTCGATGAGCTGAGAAACCTCCCCAACAAGAGGCTCATCCCAACACACCTCAACTATGAGATGATCCCAGTGCAGTTCAAAACGAAAAATGCAAGGTAACAGAAAACAGCCATTATGTTTATTGCTTTATCAAATAACACGCCCATGAAATAATAATGGCAAAGTATCACAGCAGTGCAGTAATAAAGGATACTACTTTTCAACATTACGCTGTGCAAACACTAAATTATTAAGTCTGAGCTTGTGTCTGAATTACACAAACTAAAACTATTATCTCGTTCTTGTTTACAGATGATTTATGTGATCAGAAATCCTAAGGACACCGCTGTTTCATTGTACCATTATTACAAGCAGAACCCCAATCTGCCCAAGATTGAGAAATGGTCCACCTTTTTGGAAATGTTCTTGAAAGGAGAAGGTAAATAAGTGTAATGTTTAGATATAGATTGAAAATGTGAAGAACATGAATTAAATCTGCATGCAGTTAAAATAGTTACCACCATGTCATTTTATATTTTACATGGGACATGAAAGTCAGTTTGATATATGATGCAAAAATCTTAATTCAATACAATAATTTGCTTTGCCTGTATTTGTATTGCAGTTGTGTGCGGCTCCTGGATTGACCATGTCCTCAGCTGGGAAAAGAGTAAAAATGATGAAAATGTCCTTGTTCTGTACTATGAGTCCTTAAAGGAGGTGAGTTCAAAAGCACAGGCATGGACATCATCCATTTGATATTGTCTTACATTAGGGTAGAACTAAATCATCAACAACTAAAAAGTCACTTTGAGGAATCAAGCTAACTGGAACAATCCCTGTTATATTTTTCCATAGCAGATACATGTTGGGAAATTTGTAGAAAATATTATTTAGATTCTTTTGAACATGATGGTCTGACTTTTTTCTTTTCCATGCTGTCCCACTGGGGTTAATTCAATCCATTAACACCAATATATTTAGCCATTCCCTCAATGTAAAACTAAACTATCAAATTTATGTTTTTCATAGGATCTTCCAAAACATGTCAAGGAGATCAGCACATTTTTGGGCATCAACGTCACTGAAGATCAAGTCAAAGACATTTCAAAGAAATCTTCCTTCAGTGAAATGAAGGAAAAGGCAGAGAAGGAGAAAGTGAATCCAAACCACACGGTCTGTGTACTGACTTCCAACAAGAAGCTGATATTTAGGAAAGGTAAGAGTTTCATCACCACTGATCTAAAACTAAAGCAGTGTAATGCTAAAAGAGAGGGCATTAATAAGCCCAAAAGGACCGGTTATTCATTGACTTGTGCAAATAATACATTCAAATACTTTATGTCTTTCAGGTACTGTTGGTGACTGGAAAAATCATTTCACTTCCAAGCAGAATGCCAAGTTTGATGAGCTGTTCAAGGAAAAAATCAACTCCAGTGAATTAGCAAGACGTGTGGAATATGAGAGTTAGAACAGAAAGAGCAATGGCACACTTATTGTATTAATGATGTAAATAAACTGCAATACTGTAGTAAGGGTTTTTCCAATGTAATCTCTTGTCAAAACTGACTCCCTTGTTATTGGGTGAAATCTGTAAGTCATGGTACGTTGTGCTGGGAACAAGTTTGGTTCACTTTGTTTTATTAAATTAAAAGGAAAATCATTTTTGTATTATATGTATAAATGTTTTTTTTTAAAATAATATTTATTTATTTAATTATTTGTTTATGTGCTTGGAATTTTTAAGAACACTTGTTTTCTCTGTTCAGTGGTTATTTTCTGAACAGCTTTAATGTATAAATAGATGTTAAATTCTTGCACACAATAAAGATTTACAAACTACAGAATTACTGAATTCTAGTTGTTATTATTGATAAGTGGAATACAATGGCTTCCTATTAATCATACAATGAAGTCTTTTTGTTTAGCTTCTGGAAAACAAACAAAATAACAACCAACCACGTTTCCGTTTTTAATGTGTGGATACTTTAAAGGCAACTAAACAACATCCCACATATTATCTTGAGATGTCAAAGAAAAGAGGAAAGTGACACAAAATCGTACAGCTAATTTTACTGCCTTTTCAACCCTGGTTATGTCAGGCCATCACTCTTTTTCACATGCCACTCAGTGACACAGCTATAGGACCCAGCAGTGTTTCTGTTGGTATAAACTCTGATGTCCTTGTTGGTACATCTTAAACCAAGTAGTGCCTTAGAACTATGGATCACCTTTGTACCATCCCCCGCCCCCACAAAATAAGAAGAACCCTCAAAAAATTTTCAGTTCAACGTTTGCTTAACAATGTACACACAATGTATAATATCATTATCATAAAAGTGAGTCACCCAAAATGATTTAACTTCTTATGAGTGCTTTTTGGTTTAATCCCCTCAGACAGGGGGCGTGCAAAAACAGATTCAAAGATTTAAAACACAGAGGGGTTATTTTGAATATGTAGCCAGACTATGCCAGTTCAGTGTGATAAGGCTCAGAGCAAAATAGTATATCATAATTCATCAGGTTCTTTTTATTCAGATACCAGATCTAAAATACAGGGAACAGTGTCACCAGGAAAAACACACAGGTGGTGATGCATACCAAATCAGTGGAAATGTATTGATTGGGCAGCACATTTAAAAGTAGCAGCAACACATTGTTCAAGATCCTTATAGAAGACCACAACTGTCCAATGCACCAGCAATTAGTCAGTACACATTTTCCATTGACCGGTAGTCACCATCAATAAAATTAGTCCAAATAGTTATTTAATCAACCAAGTGTAAACAGCAATACTTCACAGTGAAAAGTGCTGAATACAACTAGTAGGGGTAGTGTGTTTCTTGTCTTAATCAAAACACAATAGAGAATAATAATAAAACAAACACTGACAGGTGTATGAAAGACACACAAACACAATGTCTGTGCAGGGGAGGATAAAATCAGAGAGAGAAAGGGGACTGAGTGACGATGCTACTAGAAAGTGATACAAATCAATTACAAAGTGACAACAATATATAAAACTTCCACTAATCAAATAAACACGGAAAATTATAATAATAAAACATGAGAAGGATGACGGGCCATTATTGACCCTATTACATATTCCCTACCATTTGTTTTATAAAATAAAGCCACAACTTACAGTAAACTTTGAATTATGTAACATTGTTAGCTCTAATATGCACAGGATGTAATGACACATCTAATGGCTTTGTGACACTAACTCAGTCTAGTATTTGTAAGGAAATGTCACAACCTGTTCTATTGTATCTATTGTCTTGTCATATTTTTAAGATACATAATCTATTTTACCCTGATTTATTCCTTTCCCTTCCAGAATTAGAATTAGAAACAAAAATAATAAAAAATATTTGGGCTTATACTGTATATCGAAAAAAGTTATCCTCTGTTAAATGTTTGAATATAGAATAATATAACAAATAATATGATTATTTAGCAGACGCTTTCACAGAGACTATGGGGTGAACTATGCATCAACAACTGCTGTTGCAGAGTCACTTACAATAGGAATTTAGTTTGACGTCTCATCTGAAGGACAGAGCACAAGGAGGTTAAGTGACTTGCTCAAGATCACACACATGGAGTCAGTGGATGAGCAGGGATTTGATCCAGGGACCTCCTGGTAAGGAGCCCTTTACTTTAACCATTGGACCACCAAGCCTCACTACAATATTGAAATTATGGGTGCTATTTTTAAATAGTATTCAAGCATATTCCACTCGTGAGTTTGCCTTTGAAAATCTCAAATTCTGCACATTTAATAAGAGGCTTTTGAATAAACGTGTCCAAGTTAATGACATCATTACCTACTGGAACGTGGCCAGAACATCAATCTCAGAATAGATTTTTTTATACATAAATGCAAATTTAATAAAACTAAGCACCATTGTCAATGTTTCTTATTATACATGTTGTATTATCTTCAATCCATCAGGTCAATTAATAACAAAACAGCAATAAAAACTATATGTACAGCATTGTATAGGCTTTAACAATATATCAATTCCCTGAAGAAGTTAACATGATGAGTTGTAACCTGCCTCCCACTTTGCATGGATTCGCAGTGCTAACCAAATCGTACCAGTGTGCATCGCTTACTTCATAATCACAACATGGGAGACGTGGCAGGACACAACACAAGCGTTCTTGAGTTTGAACTTTGCATTACATTCTTTTTTTGTTGTTGTGTTATCAAAATGTGGCCTTATAGCATAAGAGAGTGAGGTTAAAAGAAAATATGTCTACATTAATTCAAGTGTCCGAGAATTAAATTTGATAAACTTTCTAAAATTCATGGCTTGACTTAAAATCTGTTCTAAATCTCTGCTCTGTTCAATTGAGGGACAACTGGATTCTGCATTCTGAATCACACTCTTTTATTACTAAACCCACAAGTTCATATTTTCAATAGACACTTTAATTGTATGACATTTGTCTGTACAGTAATTTTAATGGAACTAAGCTTACAAAAGATTTTGAGAATCCTGAGAAAAGAGGAAAGTGACACCCAACTTTAATTGTGCAAAACTTTCCTTTGTTGCTTATTCTTTCCCGGCTTTGGTTGTGGTCAGCCGGTTAAGGAAGTTAGCTCAATGGCTTAGTTTACATGCAACATTAACATGTGAAAAAAACATGGAACAACTTGACCCATACATTACAATGTAAGAAATGAGGGAATTTTGAGTGTGCCTTTGAGCTCAATTGTGTTCACCTTAAGAATATATATATATATATATATATATTTTGTAATTTGTGATAAAAACTGCTGTACAGTAATTGAATGCGTTCTCAAAATAGGTATGTTAATAGATTATATTTATCAATTAACTAAATGCAAAAGTGAGTGAACAGAAGAAAAATCTAAATCAAATCCATATTTGGTGTGACCACCGCTTTGCCTTCAAAACAGCATCAATTCTTCTAGGTACACTTGCACAAAGTCAGGGATTTTGTAGGCATATAGTCAGGTGTATGATTAAACAATTATACCAAACAGGTGCTAATGATCATCAATTCAATATGTAGGTTGAAACACAATCATTAACTGAAACAGAAACAGCTGTGTAGGAGGAATAAAACTGGGTGAGGAACAGCCAAACTCAGCTAACAAGGTGAGGTTGCTGAAGACAGTTTACTGTCAAAAGTCATACACCATGGCAAGACTGAGCACAGCAACAAGACACAAGGTAGTTATACTGCATCAGCAAGGTCTCTCCCAGGCAGAAATTTCCAAGGCAGACAGGGGTTTCCAGTTGTGCTGTCCAAGCTCTTTTGAAGAAGCACAAAGAAACGGGCAGCGTTGAGGACCGTGAGCGCAGTGGTCGGCCAAGGAAACTTACTGCAGCAGATGAAAGACACATCATGCTTACTTCCCTTCGCCAATCGGAAGATGTCCAGCAGTGCCATCAGCTCAGAACTGGCAGAAAACAGTGGGACCCTGGTACACCCATCTACTGTCCGGAGAAGTCTGGTCAGAAGTGGCCTTCATGGAAGACTTGCGGCCAAAAGCCATACCTCTGGCGTGGAAACAAGGCCATGCGACTCAACTATGCACGAAAACACAGGAACTGGGGTGCAGAAAAATGGCAGCAGGTGCTCTGGACTGATGAGTCAAAATTTGAAATATTTGGCTGTAGCAGAAGGCAGTTTGTTAGCCGAAGGGCTGGAGAGCGGTATACGAATGAGTGTCTGCAGGCAACAGTGAAGCATGGTGGAGGTTCCTTGCAAGTTTGGGGCTGCATTTCTGCAAATGGAGTTGGGGATTTGGTCAGAATTAATGGTCTCCTCAATGCTGAGAAGTACAGGCAGATACTTATCCATCATGCAATACCATCAGGGAGGCATCTGATTGGCCCCAAATTTATTCTGCAGCATGACAACGACCCCAAACATACAGCGAAAGTCATTAAGAACTATCTTCAGCGTAAAGAAGAACAAGGGAGTCCTGGAAGTGATGGTATGGCCCCACAGAGCCCTGATCTCAACATCATCGAGTCTGTCTGGGATTACATGAAGAGAGAGAAGCAACTGAGGCTGCCTAAATCCACAGAAGAACTGTGGTTAGTTCTCCAAGATGTTTGGGCCAACCTACCTGCCGAGTTCCTTCCAAAACTGTGTGCAAGTGTACCTAGAAGAATTGATGCTTGATGCTGTTTTGAAGGCAAAGGGTGGTCACACCAAATATGGATTTGATGTAGATTTTTCTTCTGTTCACTCACTTTGCATTTAGTTAATTGATAAATATAATCTATTAACATGTCTATTTTTGAAAGCATTCTTACTTTACAGCATTTTTTCACACCTGCCTAAAACTTTTGCACAGTACTGTATATACTGTATATTTTGTAATTTTTGACTAGTACAGTAATTGTAATGGGAACTCAGCCCACTAACGATTTGGTAAAGTCAAAGGAAAGAGGAGTGGTACAAAACATAATTGTGCAAAAGTCATTGTATTTCATTGTCTTTCCTGGCTTTGGTTGTGGTCATCTTACTAAGAAATGTTGTCATTCTATCACACAACTCAGTTTACTTAGTTTACGCACGACCCTACCTGCAACATTGGAAGTGAATGACTAAAGTATGTAAAAAAAATGGCTTTACCTCCTTAGCCAGGATCAATCACACAACAATTGTGTGTACATTGTTAAGCAAATGAACAACTGAAAATGATTTGAGGGTTATTTTTATTTTGGGGGGCGGGGGGTGGTACACAGGTGATCCATAGTTCTATGGCACTACTTGGTTTAAGACGTACCAACAAGGACATCAGAGTTTACACCAACAGAAACACTGCTAGGTCCTATAGCTGTGTCACTGAGTGGCGTGTGAAAAAGAATGATGGCCTGACATAAACTATTGACCAAAACAAGCCAGGGATAAATATGCAATAAAATTAGCTGTACAATTTTGTGTCACTTTCCTCTTTACATCTATTTATACATTAATGCTGTTCAGAAAATAACCACTGAACAGAGAAAACAAGTGTTCTTAAACATTCCAAGCACATACAGAAATAATTAAATAAATAAATATTATTTTTAAAAAGAACATTTATACATATAATACAAAAATAATTTTCTTTTGATTTAACAAAACAAAGTGAATCAAACTTGTTCCCAGCAAAAGTACCATGACTTACAGATCTCTTGAGTCAAGATCAATCACACAACAAGTTCCTTACAATAAATTCAAATGCGCATGGAAAAATGCAAGATGGCATATGGTTGAATGTCTCATGGAACTCAAAAGTATCACACCACAACCGGCTTTCAACCTCGGTCCGTTCACTTCTACCTGACATTCCACCATACACAGACCTCTGCCATCCTATAACCCTGTACTATACTCCATCACAGCCTTTCTAACCAATCAGGTTGCTCCATTGCTATAGATTATGTCACAATACAGACAGTAGTATATGAAATGGAACTATGGGCCCTATTCACAAACCTTGTGATTGTTTTAGGACTGTTTTTAGGACTGTTTTTAGAATGTTTATAAATAAAATATCATAGATGAAACAGTACCTTGAGAGAAAATAAATCTCTAAAACAGAAGAAAAAATGATTCATGAACTACCAACCTGATTAAAATATAAAGGGCTTTAAAAAAGTCCTTAATAAAACATTTGTTATAACAAGTTTTGTGAATATCCACCGCATATTTAGTACTTGTATAAGAATCCCTCATCAACATTACGATAGAGTTGATTGCACCATTTCCTTCTGGTATGTTTCTAAAAACATTCCTTTACATCACTGATAGTTTCCGGTTCCCAGCTGACAGATAGATATATAAAGAGAGAAATGTTTCTCATGGACCCAGATAACGCAGTATCAAGCTCTTTCTGAAGACATTTCACAAACTCTAAAGACATTCATCACAAGATGCCAGAACAGACTGAGCTTATACACACCTTCAATGGCATTCCATTCTCTACAAGAGTATCAAAAGAGCTCCTTCAGTCCCTGGACACCTTTGAAGCCAGAGAAGATGACGTGTTATTAGTTTCATATCCAAAATCAGGTAAGACACATTTCTGAATATTATTTGATATCTTCCCATGTACCTTAATAACTATTTAAAGTTGGTCTATCAGAAACAGGTAGATCAGTATACACAGACTGCTTGACTGATGTGTGTTTTGAAACTCTTCCTAGGCACGCACTGGCTTACAGAGATTATGAAGAATCTGTACCACAGCCACAGTGAAGCCAATGGGGTTAGCAAAGTGACACTGACATCACCTCTGGAGTTCGGAGATCTCTCCAGATTCGATGAGCTGAGAAACCTCCCCAACAAGAGGCTCATCCCAACACACCTCAACTATGAGATGATCCCAGTGCAGTTCAAAACGAAAAAATGCAAGGTAACAGAAAACAGCCATTATGTTTATTGCTTTATCAAATAACACGCCCATGAAATAATAATGGCAAAGTATCACAGCAGTGCAGTAATAAAGGATACTACTTTTCAACATTACGCTGTGCAAACACTAAATTATTAAGTCTGAGCTTGTGTCTGAATTACACAAACTAAAACTATTATCTCGTTCTTGTTTACAGATGATTTATGTGATCAGAAATCCTAAGGACACCGCTGTTTCATTGTACCATTATTACAAGCAGAACCCCAATCTGCCCAAGATTGAGAAATGGTCCACCTTTTTGGAAATGTTCTTGAAAGGAGAAGGTAAATAAGTGTAATGTTTAGATATAGATTGAAAATGTGAAGAACATGAATTAAATCTGCATGCAGTTAAAATAGCTACCACCATGTCATTTTATATTTAACATGGGACATGAAAGTCAGTTTGATATATGATGCAAAAATCTTAATTCAATACAATAATTTGCTTTGCCTGTATTTGTATTGCAGTTGTGTGCGGCTCCTGGATTGACCATGTCCTCAGCTGGGAAAAGAGTAAAATGATGAAAATGTCCTTGTTCTGTACTATGAGTCCTTAAAGGAGGTGAGTTCAAAAGCACAGGCATGGACATCATCCATTTGATATTGTCTTACATTAGGGTAGAACTAAATCATCAACAACTAAAAAGTCACTTTGAGGAATCAAGCTAACTGGAACAATCCCTGTTATATTTTTCCATAGCAGATACATGTTGGGAAATTTGTAGAAAACATTATTTAGATTCTTTTGAGCATGATGGTCTGACTTTTTCTTTTCCATGCTGTCCCACTGGGGTTAATTCAATCCATTAACACCAATATATTTAGCCATTCCCTCAATGTAAAACTAAACTATCAAATTTATGTTTTTCATAGGATCTTCCAAAACATGTCAAGGAGATCAGCACATTTTTGGGCATCAACGTCACTGAAGATCAAGTCAAAGACATTTCAAAGAAATCTTCCTTCAGTGAAATGAAGGAAAAGGCAGAGAAGGAGAAAGTGAATCCAAACCACACGGTCTGTGTACTGACTTCCAACAAGAAGCTGATATTTAGGAAAGGTAAGAGTTTCATCACCACTGATCTAAAACTAAAGCAGTGTAATGCTAAAAGAGAGGGCATTAATAAGCCCAAAAGGACTGGTTATTCATTGACTTGTGCAAATAATACATTCAAATACTTTATGTCTTTCAGGTACTGTTGGTGACTGGAAAAATCATTTCACTTCCAAGCAGAATGCCAAGTTTGATGAGCTGTTCAAGGAAAAAATCAACTCCAGTGAATTAGCAAGACGTGTGAAATATGAGAGTTAGAACAGAAAGAGCAATGGCACACTTATTGTATTAATGATGTAAATAAACTGCAATACTGTAGTAAGGGTTTTTCCAATGTAATCTCTTGTCAAAACTGATTCACTTTGTTTTGTTAAATTAAAAGGAAAATCATTTTTGTATTATATGTATAAATGTTCTTTTTAAAAATAATATTTATTTATTTAATTATTTGTTTATGCACTTGGAATGTTTAACAACACTTGTTTTCTCTGTTCAGTGGTTATTTTCTGAACAGCATTAATGTATACAGAGATGTTACATTCCTGCACACAATAAAGATTTACAAACTACACAAATACTGAATTCTAGTTGTTATTATTGATAAGTGGAATACAAAGGCTTCCTATTAATCATACAATGAAGTCTTTTGTTTAGCTTCTGGAAAACAAACAAAATAACAACCAACCACGTTTCCGCTTTTAATGTGTGGATACTATAAAGGCAACTAAACAACATCCCACATATTATTTTGAGACGTCAAAGAAAAGAGGAAAGTGACACAAAATTGTACAGCTAATTTTATTGCCGTTTCATCCCTTGTTATGTCAGGCCATCATTCTTTTCACACGCCACTCAGTGACACAGCTATAGGACCCAGCAGTGTTTCTGTTGGTATAAACTCTGATGTCCTTGTTGGTACATCTTAAACCAAGTAGTGCCATAGAACTATGGATCACATGTGTACCACCCCCGCCCCCAAAATAAAAATAACCCTCAAATCATTTTCATTTGCTTAACAATGTACACACAATGTATAATATCATTATCATAAAAGTGAGTCACCCAAAATGATTTAACTTCTTATGAGTGCTTTTTGGTTTAATCCCCTCAGACAGGGGGCGTGCAAAAATAGATTCAAAGATTTAAAACACAGAAGGGTTATTTTGAATACGTAGCCAGACTATGCCAGTTCAGTGTGATAAGGCTCAGAGCAAAATAGTATATTATAATTGATCAGGTTCTTTTTATTCAGATAGCAGATCTAAAATACAGGGAACAGTGACACCAGGAAAAACACACAGGTGATGCATACCAAATCAGTGGAAATGTATTGATTGGGCAGCACATTTAAAAGTAGCAGCAACACATTGTTCAAGATCCTTATAGAAGACCACAACTGTCCAATGCACCAGCAATTAGTCAGTACACATTTTCCATTGACCGGTAGTCACCATCAATAAAATTAATCCAAATAGTTATTTAATCAACCAAGTGTAAACAGCAATACTTCACAGTGAAAAGTGCTGAATACAACTAGAAGGGGTAGTGTGTTTCTTGTCTTAATCAAAACACAATAGAGAATAATAATAAAACAAACACTGACCGGTGTATGAAAGACACACAAACACAATGTCTGTGCAGGGAGGGAAAATCAGAGAGAGAAAGGGGACTGAGTGACGATGCTACTAGAAAGTGATACAAATCAATTACAAAGTGACAACAATATATAAAACTTCCACTAATCAAATAAACACGGAAAATTATAATAATAAAACATGCAATCGCAAAATAAACATGAGAAGGATGACGGGCCATTATTAACCTTGTTATATATTCCCTACCATTTGTTTTATAAAATAAAGCCACAACTTACAGTAAACATTGAATTATGTAACATTGATAGCTCTAATATGCACAGGATGTAATAACACATCAAATGGTTTTGTGACACTAACTCAGTCTAGTATTTGTAAGGAAATGTCACAACCTGTTCTATTGCATCTATTGTCTTGTCATATTTTTAAGATACATAAACTATTTTACCCTGATTTATTCCTTTCCCTTTTAGAATTAGAAACAAAATAATAAAAATATTTGGGTGTATATAACGAAAAAGTTATCCTCTGTTAAATATTTGAATGTAGAATAATATAATAAATAATATACTTATTTAGCAGACGCTTTTACAGAGACTACGGGTGAACTATGCATCAGCAACTGCTGCTGCAGAGTCACTTACAATAGGAATTTAGTCTGACATCTCATCTGAAGGACAGAGCACAAGGAGGTTAAGTGACTTGCTCAGGGTCACACACATTGAGTCAGTGGTTGAGCAGGGATTTGATCCAGGGACCTCCTGGTAAGGAGCCCTTTGCTTTAACCATTGGACCACCAAGCCTCACTACAATATTGAAATTATGGGTGCTATTTTTAAATAGTATTCAAGCATATTCAACTCGTGAGTTTGCCTTTGAAAATCTCAAATTCTGCACATTTAATAGGAGGCTTTTGAATAAACGTGTCCAAGTTAATGACATCATTACCTACTGGAACGTGGCCAGAACATCAATCTCAGAATAGATTTTTATACATAAATGCAAATTTAATAAAACTAAGCACCATTGTCAATGTTTCTTATTATACATGTTGTATTATCTTCCATCCATCAGGTCAATTAATAACAAAACAGCAATAAAAATTATATGTACAGCATTGTATAGGCTTTAACAATATATCAATTCCCTGAAGAAGTTAACATGATGAGTTGTAACCTGCCTCCCACTTTGCATGGATTCGCAGTGCTAACCAAATCGTACCAGTGTGCATCGCTTACTTCATAATCACAACATGGGAGACGTGGCAGGACACAACACAAGCGTTCTTGAGTTTGAACTTTGCATTACATTCTTTTTTGTTGTTGTGTTATCAAAATGTGGCCTTATAGCATAAGAGAGTGAGGTAAAAGAAAATATGTCTACATTAATTCAAGTGTCCGAGAATTAAATTTGATAAACTTTCTAAATTTCATGGCTTGACTTAAAATCTGTTCTAAATCTCTGCTCTGTTCAATTGAGGGACAACTGGATTCTGCATTCTGAATCACACTCTTTTATTACTAAACCCACAAGTTCATATTTTCAATAGACACTTTAATTGTATGACATTTGTCTGTACAGTAATTTTAATGGAACTAAGCTTACAAAAGATTTTGAGAATCCTGAGAAAAGAGGAAAGTGACACCCAACTTTAATTGTGCAAAACTTTCCTTTGTTGCTTATTCTTTCCCGGCTTTGGTTGTGGTCAGCCGGTTAAGGAAGTTAGCTCAATGGCTTAGTTTACATGCAACATTAACATGTGAAAAAAACATGGAACAACTTGACCCATACATTACAATGTAAGAAATGAGGGGAATTTTGAGTGTGCCTTTGAGCTCAATTGTGTTCACCTTAAGACTATATATATATATATATATATATATTTTGTAATTTTTGTCTTGTACAGTAATTGTAATGGGAACTCAGCCCACTAACGATTTGGTAAAGTCAAAGAAAAGAGGAGTGGTACAAAACATAATTGTGCAAAAGTCATTGTATTTCATTGTCTTTCCTGGCTTTGGTTGTGGTCAGCTTACAAAGAAATATTGTCATTCTACCACACAACTCAGCTTACTTAGTTTACGCACGACCCTACCTGCAACATTGGAAGTGAATGACTAAAGTATGTAAAAAATGGCTTTATCTCCTTAGTCAAGATCAATCACACAACAATTGTGTGTACATTGTTAAGCAAATGAACAACTGAAAATGATTTGAGGGTTATTTTTATTTTGGGGGGCGGGGGGTGGTACACAGGTGATCCATAGTTCTATGGCACTACTTGGTTTAAGACGTACCAACAAGGACATCAGAGTTTATACCAACAGAAACACTGCTAGGTCCTATAGCTGTGTCACTGAGTGGCGTGTGAAAAAGAATGATGGCCTGACATAAACTATTGACCAAAACAAGCCAGGGATAAATATGCAATAAAATTAGCTGTACAATTTTGTGTCACTTTCCTCTTTACATCTATTTATACATTAATGCTGTTCAGAAAATAACCACTGAACAGAGAAAACAAGTGTTCTTAAACATTCCAAGCACATACAGAAATAATTAAATAAATAAATATTATTTTTAAAAGAACATTTATACATATAATACAAAAATAATTTTCTTTTGATTTAACAAAACAAAGTGAATCAAACTTGTTCCCAGCAAAAGTACCATGACTTACAGATCTCTTGAGTCAAGATCAATCACACAACAAGTTCCTTACAATAAATTCAAATGCGCATGGAAAAATGCAAGATGGCATATGGTTGAATGTCTCATGGAACTCAAAAGTATCACACCACAACCGCTTTCAACCTCGGTCCGTTCACTTCTACCTGACATTCCACCATACACAGACCTCTGCCATCCTATAACCCTGTACTATACTCCATCACAGCCTTTCTAACCAATCAGGTTGCTCCATTGCTATAGATTATGTCACAATACAGACAGTAGTATATGAAATGGAACTATGGGCCCTATTCACAAACCTTGTGATTGTTTTAGGACTGTTTTTAGGACTGTTTTTAGAATGTTTATAAATAAAATATCATAGATGAAACAGTACCTTGAGAGAAAATAAATCTCTAAAACAGAAGAAAAAATGATTCATGAACTACCAACCTGATTAAAATATAAAGGGCTTTAAAAAAGTCCTTAATAAAACATTTGTTATAACAAGTTTTGTGAATATCCACCGCATATTTAGTACTTGTATAAGAATCCCTCATCAACATTACGATAGAGTTGATTGCACCATTTCCTTCTGGTATGTTTCAAAAACATTCCTTTACATCACTGATAGTTTCCGGTTCCCAGCTGACAGATAGATATATAAAGAGAGAAATGTTTCTCATGGACCCAGATAACGCAGTATCAAGCTCTTTCTGAAGACATTTCACAAACTCTAAAGACATTCATCACAAGATGCCAGAACAGACTGAGCTTATACACACCTTCAATGGCATTCCATTCTCTACAAGAGTATCAAAAGAGCTCCTTCAGTCCCTGGACACCTTTGAAGCCAGAGAAGATGACGTGTTATTAGTTTCATATCCAAAATCAGGTAAGACACATTTCTGAATATTATTTGATATCTTCCCATGTACCTTAATAACTATTTAAAGTTGGTCTATCAGAAACAGGTAGATCAGTATACACAGACTGCTTGACTGATGTGTGTTTTGAAACTCTTCCTAGGCACGCACTGGCTTACAGAGATTATGAAGAATCTGTACCACAGCCACAGTGAAGCCAATGGGGTTAGCAAAGTGACACTGACATCACCTCTGGAGTTCGGAGATCTCTCCAGATTCGATGAGCTGAGAAACCTCCCCAACAAGAGGCTCATCCCAACACACCTCAACTATGAGATGATCCCAGTGCAGTTCAAAACGAAAAATGCAAGGTAACAGAAAACAGCCATTATGTTTATTGCTTTATCAAATAACACGCCCATGAAATAATAATGGCAAAGTATCACAGCAGTGCAGTAATAAAGGATACTACTTTTCAACATTACGCTGTGCAAACACTAAATTATTAAGTCTGAGCTTGTGTCTGAATTACACAAACTAAAACTATTATCTCGTTCTTGTTTACAGATGATTTATGTGATCAGAAATCCTAAGGACACCGCTGTTTCATTGTACCATTATTACAAGCAGAACCCCAATCTGCCCAAGATTGAGAAATGGTCCACCTTTTTGGAAATGTTCTTGAAAGGAGAAGGTAAATAAGTGTAATGTTTAGATATAGATTGAAAATGTGAAGAACATGAATTAAATCTGCATGCAGTTAAAATAGCTACCACCATGTCATTTTATATTTAACATGGGACATGAAAGTCAGTTTGATATATGATGCAAAAATCTTAATTCAATACAATAATTTGCTTTGCCTGTATTTGTATTGCAGTTGTGTGCGGCTCCTGGATTGACCATGTCCTCAGCTGGGAAAAGAGTAAAAATGATGAAAATGTCCTTGTTCTGTACTATGAGTCCTTAAAGGAGGTGAGTTCAAAAGCACAGGCATGGACATCATCCATTTGATATTGTCTTACATTAGGGTAGAACTAAATCATCAACAACTAAAAAGTCACTTTGAGGAATCAAGCTAACTGGAACAATCCCTGTTATATTTTTCCATAGCAGATACATGTTGGGAAATTTGTAGAAAACATTATTTAGATTCTTTTGAGCATGATGGTCTGACTTTTTCTTTTCCATGCTGTCCCACTGGGGTTAATTCAATCCATTAACACCAATATATTTAGCCATTCCCTCAATGTAAAACTAAACTATCAAATTTATGTTTTTCATAGGATCTTCCAAAACATGTCAAGGAGATCAGCACATTTTTGGGCATCAACGTCACTGAAGATCAAGTCAAAGACATTTCAAAGAAATCTTCCTTCAGTGAAATGAAGGAAAAGGCAGAGAAGGAGAAAGTGAATCCAAACCACACGGTCTGTGTACTGACTTCCAACAAGAAGCTGATATTTAGGAAAGGTAAGAGTTTCATCACCACTGATCTAAAACTAAAGCAGTGTAATGCTAAAAGAGAGGGCATTAATAAGCCCAAAAGGACCGGTTATTCATTGACTTGTGCAAATAATACATTCAAATACTTTATGTCTTTCAGGTACTGTTGGTGACTGGAAAAATCATTTCACTTCCAAGCAGAATGCCAAGTTTGATGAGCTGTTCAAGGAAAAAATCAACTCCAGTGAATTAGCAAGACGTGTGAAATATGAGAGTTAGAACAGAAAGAGCAATGGCACACTTATTGTATTAATGATGTAAATAAACTGCAATACTGTAGTAAGGGTTTTTCCAATGTAATCTCTTGTCAAAACTGATTACTTTTTGTTACTTTGTTTTGTTAAATTAAAAGGAAAATCATTTTTGTATTATATGTATAAATGTTCTTTTTAAAAATAATATTTATTTATTTAATTATTTGTTTATGCACTTGGAATGTTTAACAACACTTGTTTTCTCTGTTCAGTGGTTATTTTCTGAACAGCATTAATGTATACAGAGATGTTACATTCCTGCACACAATAAAGATTTACAAACTACACAAATACTGAATTCTAGTTGTTATTATTGATAAGTGGAATACAAAGGCTTCCTATTAATCATACAATGAAGTCTTTTGTTTAGCTTCTGGAAAACAAACAAAATAACAACCAACCACGTTTCCGCTTTTAATGTGTGGATACTATAAAGGCAACTAAACAACATCCCACATATTATTTTGAGACGTCAAAGAAAAGAGGAAAGTGACACAAAATTGTACAGCTAATTTTATTGCCGTTTCATCCCTTGTTATGTCAGGCCATCATTCTTTTCACACGCCACTCAGTGACACAGCTATAGGACCCAGCAGTGTTTCTGTTGGTATAAACTCTGATGTCCTTGTTGGTACATCTTAAACCAAGTAGTGCCATAGAACTATGGATCACATGTGTACCACCCCCGCCCCCAAAATAAAAATAACCCTCAAATCATTTTCATTTGCTTAACAATGTACACACAATGTATAATATCATTATCATAAAAGTGAGTCACCCAAAATGATTT
This sequence comes from Acipenser oxyrinchus oxyrinchus, assembly GCA_030684275.1. Classification (NCBI taxonomy): domain Eukaryota; kingdom Metazoa; phylum Chordata; class Actinopteri; order Acipenseriformes; family Acipenseridae; genus Acipenser; species Acipenser oxyrinchus. Next base: position 22,380,039 of record CM060256.1, on the reverse strand, counting down.
AACTTCTTATGAGTGCTTTTGGTTTAATCCCTCAGACAGGGGCGTGCAAAAATAGATTCAAAGATTTAAAACACAGAAGGGTTATTTTGAATACGTAGCCAGACTATGCCAGTTCAGTGTGATAAGGCTCAGAGCAAAATAGTATATCATAATTCATCAGGTTCTTTTATTCAGATAGCAGATCTAAAATACAGGGAACAGTGACACCAGGAAAAACACACAGGTGGTGATGCATACCAAATCAGTGGAAATGTATTGATTGGGCAGCACATTTAAAAGTAGCAGCAACACATTGTTCAAGATCCTTATAGAAGACCACAACTGTCCAATGCACCAGCAATTAGTCAGTACACATTTTCCATTGACCGGTAGTCACCATCAATAAAATTAGTCCAAATAGTTATTTAATCAACCAAGTGTAAACAGCAATACTTCACAGTGAAAAGTGCTGAATACAACTAGAAGGGGTAGTGTGTTTCTTGTCTTAATCAAAACACAATAGAGAATAATAATAAAACAAACACTGACCGGTGTATGAAAGACACACAAACACAATGTCTGTGCAGGGGAGGGAAAATCAGAGAGAGAAAGGGGACTGAGTGACGATGCTACTAGAAAGTGATACAAATCAATTACAAAGTGACAACAATATATAAAACTTCCACTAATCAAATAAACACGGAAAATTATAATAATAAAACATGCAATCGCAAAATAAACATGAGAAGGATGACGGGCCATTATTAACCTTGTTATATATTCCCTACCATTTGTTTTATAAAATAAAGCCACAACTTACAGTAAACATTGAATTATGTAACATTGATAGCTCTAATATGCACAGGATGTAATAACACATCAAATGGTTTTGTGACACTAACTCAGTCTAGTATTTGTAAGGAAATGTCACAACCTGTTCTATTGCATCTATTGTCTTGTCATATTTTTAAGATACATAAACTATTTTACCCTGATTTATTCCTTTCCCTTTTAGAATTAGAAACAAAATAATAAAAATATTTGGGTGTATATAACGAAAAAGTTATCCTCTGTTAAATATTTGAATGTAGAATAATATAATAAATAATATACTTATTTAGCAGACGCTTTTACAGAGACTACGGGTGAACTATGCATCAGCAACTGCTGCTGCAGAGTCACTTACAATAGGAATTTAGTCTGACATCTCATCTGAAGGACAGAGCACAAGGAGGTTAAGTGACTTGCTCAGGGTCACACACATTGAGTCAGTGGTTGAGCAGGGATTTGATCCAGGGACCTCCTGGTAAGGAGCCCTTTGCTTTAACCATTGGACCACCAAGCCTCACTACAATATTGAAATTATGGGTGCTATTTTTAAATAGTATTCAAGCATATTCAACTCGTGAGTTTGCCTTTGAAAATCTCAAATTCTGCACATTTAATAGGAGGCTTTTGAATAAACGTGTCCAAGTTAATGACATCATTACCTACTGGAACGTGGCCAGAACATCAATCTCAGAATAGATTTTTTATACATAAATGCAAATTTAATAAAACTAAGCACCATTGTCAATGTTTCTTATTATACATGTTGTATTATCTTCCATCCATCAGGTCAATTAATAACAAAACAGCAATAAAAATTATATGTACAGCATTGTATAGGCTTTAACAATATATCAATTCCCTGAAGAAGTTAACATGATGAGTTGTAACCTGCCTCCCACTTTGCATGGATTCGCAGTGCTAACCAAATCGTACCAGTGTGCATCGCTTACTTCATAATCACAACATGGGAGACGTGGCAGGACACAACACAAGCGTTCTTGAGTTTGAACTTTGCATTACATTCTTTTTTGTTGTTGTGTTATCAAAATGTGGCCTTATAGCATAAGAGAGTGAGGTAAAAGAAAATATGTCTACATTAATTCAAGTGTCCGAGAATTAAATTTGATAAACTTTCTAAATTTCATGGCTTGACTTAAAATCTGTTCTAAATCTCTGCTCTGTTCAATTGAGGGACAACTGGATTCTGCATTCTGAATCACACTCTTTTATTACTAAACCCACAAGTTCATATTTTCAATAGACACTTTAATTGTATGACATTTGTCTGTACAGTAATTTTAATGGAACTAAGCTTACAAAAGATTTTGAGAATCCTGAGAAAAGAGGAAAGTGACACCCAACTTTAATTGTGCAAAACTTTCCTTTGTTGCTTATTCTTTCCCGGCTTTGGTTGTGGTCAGCCGGTTAAGGAAGTTAGCTCAATGGCTTAGTTTACATGCAACATTAACATGTGAAAAAAAACATGGAACAACTTGACCCATACATTACAATGTAAGAAATGAGGGGAATTTTGAGTGTGCCTTTGAGCTCAATTGTGTTCACCTTAAGACTATATATATATATATATATATATTTTGTAATTTTTGTCTTGTACACTAATTGTAATGGGAACTCAGCCCACTAACGATTTGGTAAAGTCAAAGAAAAGAGGAGTGGTACAAAACATAATTGTGCAAAAGTCATTGTATTTCATTGTCTTTCCTGGCTTTTGTTGTGGTCAGCTTACAAAGAAATATTGTCATTCTACCACACAACTCAGCTTACTTAGTTTACGCATCGACCGTACCTGCAACATTGGAAGTGAATGACTAAAGTATGTAAAAAATGGCTTTATCTCCTTAGTCAAGATCAATCACACAACAATTGTGTGTACATTGTTAAGCAAATGAACAACTGAAAATGATTTGAGGGTTATTTTTATTTTGGGGGCGGGGTGGTACACAGGTGATCCATAGTTCTATGGCACTACTTGGTTTAAGACGTACCAACAAGGACATCAGAGTTTATACCAACAGAAACACTGCTAGGTCCTATAGCTGTGTCACTGAGTGGCGTGTGAAAAAGAATGATGGCCTGACATAAACTATTGACCAAAACAAGCCAGGGATAAATATGCAATAAAATTAGCTGTACAATTTTGTGTCACTTTCCTCTTTACATCTATTTATACATTAATGCTGTTCAGAAAATAACCACTGAACAGAGAAAACAAGTGTTCTTAAACATTCCAAGCACATACAGAAATAATTAAATAAATAAATATTATTTTTAAAAAGAACATTTATACATATAATACAAAAATAATTTTCTTTTTGATTTAACAAAACAAAGTGAATCAAACTTGTTCCCAGCAAAAAGTACCATGACTTACAGATCTCTTGAGTCAAGATCAATCACACAACAAGTTCCTTACAATAAATTCAAATGCGCATGGAAAAATGCAAGATGGCATATGGTTGAATGTCTCATGGAACTCAAAAGTATCACACCACAACCGGCTTTCAACCTCGGTCCGTTCACTTCTACCTGACATTCCACCATACACAGACCTCTGCCATCCTATAACCCTGTACTATACTCCATCACAGCCTTTCTAACCAATCAGGTTGCTCCATTGCTATAGATTATGTCACAATACAGACAGTAGTATATGAAATGGAACTATGGGCCCTATTCACAAACCTTGTGATTGTTTTAGGACTGTTTTTAGGACTGTTTTTAGAATGTTTATAAATAAAATATCATAGATGAAACAGTACCTTGAGAGAAAATAAATCTCTAAAACAGAAGAAAAAATGATTCATGAACTACCAACCTGATTAAAATATAAAGGGCTTTAAAAAAGTCCTTAATAAAACATTTGTTATAACAAGTTTTGTGAATATCCACCGCATATTTAGTACTTGTATAAGAATCCCTCATCAACATTACGATAGAGTTGATTGCACCATTTCCTTCTGGTATGTTTCTAAAAACATTCCTTTACATCACTGATAGTTTCCGGTTCCCAGCTGACAGATAGATATATAAAGAGAGAAATGTTTCTCATGGACCCAGATAACGCAGTATCAAGCTCTTTCTGAAGACATTTCACAAACTCTAAAGACATTCATCACAAGATGCCAGAACAGACTGAGCTTATACACACCTTCAATGGCATTCCATTCTCTACAAGAGTATCAAAAGAGCTCCTTCAGTCCCTGGACACCTTTGAAGCCAGAGAAGATGACGTGTTATTAGTTTCATATCCAAAATCAGGTAAGACACATTTCTGAATATTATTTGATATCTTCCCATGTACCTTAATAACTATTTAAAGTTGGTCTATCAGAAACAGGTAGATCAGTATACACAGACTGCTTGACTGATGTGTGTTTTGAAACTCTTCCTAGGCACGCACTGGCTTACAGAGATTATGAAGAATCTGTACCACAGCCACAGTGAAGCCAATGGGGTTAGCAAAGTGACACTGACATCACCTCTGGAGTTCGGAGATCTCTCCAGATTCGATGAGCTGAGAAACCTCCCCAACAAGAGGCTCATCCCAACACACCTCAACTATGAGATGATCCCAGTGCAGTTCAAAACGAAAAAATGCAAGGTAACAGAAAACAGCCATTATGTTTATTGCTTTATCAAATAACACGCCCATGAAATAATAATGGCAAAGTATCACAGCAGTGCAGTAATAAAGGATACTACTTTTCAACATTACGCTGTGCAAACACTAAATTATTAAGTCTGAGCTTGTGTCTGAATTACACAAACTAAAACTATTATCTCGTTCTTGTTTACAGATGATTTATGTGATCAGAAATCCTAAGGACACCGCTGTTTCATTGTACCATTATTACAAGCAGAACCCCAATCTGCCCAAGATTGAGAAATGGTCCACCTTTTTGGAAATGTTCTTGAAAGGAGAAGGTAAATAAGTGTAATGTTTAGATATAGATTGAAAATGTGAAGAACATGAATTAAATCTGCATGCAGTTAAAATAGCTACCACCATGTCATTTTATATTTAACATGGGACATGAAAGTCAGTTTGATATATGATGCAAAAATCTTAATTCAATACAATAATTTGCTTTGCCTGTATTTGTATTGCAGTTGTGTGCGGCTCCTGGATTGACCATGTCCTCAGCTGGGAAAAGAGTAAAATGATGAAAATGTCCTTGTTCTGTACTATGAGTCCTTAAAGGAGGTGAGTTCAAAAGCACAGGCATGGACATCATCCATTTGATATTGTCTTACATTAGGGTAGAACTAAATCATCAACAACTAAAAAGTCACTTTGAGGAATCAAGCTAACTGGAACAATCCCTGTTATATTTTTCCATAGCAGATACATGTTGGGAAATTTGTAGAAAACATTATTTAGATTCTTTTGAGCATGATGGTCTGACTTTTTCTTTTCCATGCTGTCCCACTGGGGTTAATTCAATCCATTAACACCAATATATTTAGCCATTCCCTCAATGTAAAACTAAACTATCAAATTTATGTTTTTCATAGGATCTTCCAAAACATGTCAAGGAGATCAGCACATTTTTGGGCATCAACGTCACTGAAGATCAAGTCAAAGACATTTCAAAGAAATCTTCCTTCAGTGAAATGAAGGAAAAGGCAGAGAAGGAGAAAGTGAATCCAAACCACACGGTCTGTGTACTGACTTCCAACAAGAAGCTGATATTTAGGAAAGGTAAGAGTTTCATCACCACTGATCTAAAACTAAAGCAGTGTAATGCTAAAAGAGAGGGCATTAATAAGCCCAAAAGGACTGGTTATTCATTGACTTGTGCAAATAATACATTCAAATACTTTATGTCTTTCAGGTACTGTTGGTGACTGGAAAAATCATTTCACTTCCAAGCAGAATGCCAAGTTTGATGAGCTGTTCAAGGAAAAAATCAACTCCAGTGAATTAGCAAGACGTGTGAAATATGAGAGTTAGAACAGAAAGAGCAATGGCACACTTATTGTATTAATGATGTAAATAAACTGCAATACTGTAGTAAGGGTTTTTCCAATGTAATCTCTTGTCAAAACTGATTCACTTTGTTTTGTTAAATTAAAAGGAAAATCATTTTTGTATTATATGTATAAATGTTCTTTTTAAAAATAATATTTATTTATTTAATTATTTGTTTATGCACTTGGAATGTTTAACAACACTTGTTTTCTCTGTTCAGTGGTTATTTTCTGAACAGCATTAATGTATACAGAGATGTTACATTCCTGCACACAATAAAGATTTACAAACTACACAAATACTGAATTCTAGTTGTTATTATTGATAAGTGGAATACAAAGGCTTCCTATTAATCATACAATGAAGTCTTTTGTTTAGCTTCTGGAAAACAAACAAAATAACAACCAACCACGTTTCCGTTTTTAATGTGTGGATACTATAAAGGCAACTAAACAACATCCCACATATTATTTTGAGACGTCAAAGAAAAGAGGAAAGTGACACAAAATTGTACAGCTAATTTTATTGCCGTTTCATCCCTTGTTATGTCAGGCCATCATTCTTTTCACACGCCACTCAGTGACACAGCTATAGGACCCAGCAGTGTTTCTGTTGGTATAAACTCTGATGTCCTTGTTGGTACATCTTAAACCAAGTAGTGCCATAGAACTATGGATCACATGTGTACCACCCCCGCCCCCAAAATAAAAATAACCCTCAAATCATTTTCATTTGCTTAACAATGTACACACAATGTATAATATCATTATCATAAAAGTGAGTCACCCAAAATGATTTAACTTCTTATGAGTGCTTTTGGTTTAATCCCTCAGACAGGGGCGTGCAAAAATAGATTCAAAGATTTAAAACACAGAAGGGTTATTTTGAATACGTAGCCAGACTATGCCAGTTCAGTGTGATAAGGCTCAGAGCAAAATAGTATATCATAATTCATCAGGTTCTTTTTATTCAGATAGCAGATCTAAAATACAGGGAACAGTGACACCAGGAAAAACACACTGGTGATGCATACCAAATCAGTGGAAATGTATTGATTGGGCAGCACATTTAAAAGTAGCAGCAACACATTGTTCAAGATCCTTATAGAAGACCACAACTGTCCAATGCACCAGCAATTAGTCAGTACACATTTTCCATTGACCGGTAGTCACCATCAATAAAATTAGTCCAAATAGTTATTTAATCAACCAAGTGTAAACAGCAATACTTCACAGTGAAAAGTGCTGAATACAACTAGAAGGGGTAGTGTGTTTCTTGTCTTAATCAAAACACAATAGAGAATAATAATAAAACAAACACTGACCGGTGTATGAAAGACACACAAACACAATGTCTGTGCAGGGAGGGAAAATCAGAGAGAGAAAGGGGACTGAGTGACGATGCTACTAGAAAGTGATACAAATCAATTACAAAGTGACAACAATATATAAAACTTCCACTAATCAAATAAACACGGAAAATTATAATAATAAAACATGCAATCGCAAAATAAACATGAGAAGGATGACGGGCCATTATTAACCTTGTTATATATTCCCTACCATTTGTTTTATAAAATAAAGCCACAACTTACAGTAAACATTGAATTATGTAACATTGATAGCTCTAATATGCACAGGATGTAATAACACATCAAATGGTTTTGTGACACTAACTCAGTCTAGTATTTGTAAGGAAATGTCACAACCTGTTCTATTGCATCTATTGTCTTGTCATATTTTTAAGATACATAAACTATTTTACCCTGATTTATTCCTTTCCCTTTTAGAATTAGAAACAAAATAATAAAAATATTTGGGTGTATATAACGAAAAAGTTATCCTCTGTTAAATATTTGAATGTAGAATAATATAATAAATAATATACTTATTTAGCAGACGCTTTTACAGAGACTACGGGTGAACTATGCATCAGCAACTGCTGCTGCAGAGTCACTTACAATAGGAATTTAGTCTGACATCTCATCTGAAGGACAGAGCACAAGGAGGTTAAGTGACTTGCTCAGGGTCACACACATTGAGTCAGTGGTTGAGCAGGGATTTGATCCAGGGACCTCCTGGTAAGGAGCCCTTTGCTTTAACCATTGGACCACCAAGCCTCACTACAATATTGAAATTATGGGTGCTATTTTTAAATAGTATTCAAGCATATTCAACTCGTGAGTTTGCCTTTGAAAATCTCAAATTCTGCACATTTAATAGGAGGCTTTTGAATAAACGTGTCCAAGTTAATGACATCATTACCTACTGGAACGTGGCCAGAACATCAATCTCAGAATAGATTTTTATACATAAATGCAAATTTAATAAAACTAAGCACCATTGTCAATGTTTCTTATTATACATGTTGTATTATCTTCCATCCATCAGGTCAATTAATAACAAAACAGCAATAAAAATTATATGTACAGCATTGTATAGGCTTTAACAATATATCAATTCCCTGAAGAAGTTAACATGATGAGTTCTAACCTGCCTCCCACTTTGCATGGATTCGCAGTGCTAACCAAATCGTACCAGTGTGCATCGCTTACTTCATAATCACAACATGGGAGACGTGGCAGGACACAACACAAGCGTTCTTGAGTTTGAACTTTGCATTACATTCTTTTTTGTTGTTGTGTTATCAAAATGTGGCCTTATAGCATAAGAGAGTGAGGTAAAAGAAAATATGTCTACATTAATTCAAGTGTCCGAGAATTAAATTTGATAAACTTTCTAAATTTCATGGCTTGACTTAAAATCTGTTCTAAATCTCTGCTCTGTTCAATTGAGGGACAACTGGATTCTGCATTCTGAATCACACTCTTTTATTACTAAACCCACAAGTTCATATTTTCAATAGACACTTTAATTGTATGACATTTGTCTGTACAGTAATTTTAATGGAACTAAGCTTACAAAAGATTTTGAGAATCCTGAGAAAAGAGGAAAGTGACACCCAACTTTAATTGTGCAAAACTTTCCTTTGTTGCTTATTCTTTCCGGCTTTGGTTGTGGTCAGCCGGTTAAGGAAGTTAGCTCAATGGCTTAGTTTACATGCAACATTAACATGTGAAAAAAACATGGAACAACTTGACCCATACATTACAATGTAAGAAATGAGGGGAATTTTGAGTGTGCCTTTGAGCTCAATTGTGTTCACCTTAAGACTATATATATATATATATATATATATTTTGTAATTTTTGTCTTGTACAGTAATTGTAATGGGAACTCAGCCCACTAACGATTTGGTAAAGTCAAAGAAAAGAGGAGTGGTACAAAACATAATTGTGCAAAAGTCATTGTATTTCATTGTCTTTCCTGGCTTTTGTTGTGGTCAGCTTACAAAGAAATATTGTCATTCTACCACACAACTCAGCTTACTTAGTTTACGCACGACCCTACCTGCAACATTGGAAGTGAATGACTAAAGTATGTAAAAAAAATGGCTTTATCTCCTTAGTCAAGATCAATCACACAACAATTGTGTGTACATTGTTAAGCAAATGAACAACTGAAAATGATTTGAGGGTTATTTTTATTTTGGGGGGCGGGGGGTGGTACACAGGTGATCCATAGTTCTATGGCACTACTTGGTTTAAGACGTACCAACAAGGACATCAGAGTTTATACCAACAGAAACACTGCTAGGTCCTATAGCTGTGTCACTGAGTGGCGTGTGAAAAAGAATGATGGCCTGACATAAACTATTGACCAAAACAAGCCAGGGATAAATATGCAATAAAATTAGCTGTACAATTTTGTGTCACTTTCCTCTTTACATCTATTTATACATTAATGCTGTTCAGAAAATAACCACTGAACAGAGAAAACAAGTGTTCTTAAACATTCCAAGCACATACAGAAATAATTAAATAAATAAATATTATTTTTAAAAAGAACATTTATACATATAATACAAAAATAATTTTCTTTTGATTTAACAAAACAAAGTGAATCAAACTTGTTCCCAGCAAAAGTACCATGACTTACAGATCTCTTGAGTCAAGATCAATCACACAACAAGTTCCTTACAATAAATTCAAATGCGCATGGAAAAATGCAAGATGGCATATGGTTGAATGTCTCATGGAACTCAAAAGTATCACACCACAACCGCTTTCAACCTCGGTCCGTTCACTTCTACCTGACATTCCACCATACACAGACCTCTGCCATCCTATAACCCTGTACTATACTCCATCACAGCCTTTCTAACCAATCAGGTTGCTCCATTGCTATAGATTATGTCACAATACAGACAGTAGTATATGAAATGGAACTATGGGCCCTATTCACAAACCTTGTGATTGTTTTAGGACTGTTTTTAGGACTGTTTTTAGAATGTTTATAAATAAAATATCATAGATGAAACAGTACCTTGAGAGAAAATAAATCTCTAAAACAGAAGAAAAAATGATTCATGAACTACCAACCTGATTAAAATATAAAGGGCTTTAAAAAAGTCCTTAATAAAACATTTGTTATAACAAGTTTTGTGAATATCCACCGCATATTTAGTACTTGTATAAGAATCCCTCATCAACATTACGATAGAGTTGATTGCACCATTTCCTTCTGGTATGTTTCTAAAAACATTCCTTTACATCACTGATAGTTTCCGGTTCCCAGCTGACAGATAGATATATAAAGAGAGAAATGTTTCTCATGGACCCAGATAACGCAGTATCAAGCTCTTTCTGAAGACATTTCACAAACTCTAAAGACATTCATCACAAGATGCCAGAACAGACTGAGCTTATACACACCTTCAATGGCATTCCATTCTCTACAAGAGTATCAAAAGAGCTCCTTCAGTCCCTGGACACCTTTGAAGCCAGAGAAGATGACGTGTTATTAGTTTCATATCCAAAATCAGGTAAGACACATTTCTGAATATTATTTGATATCTTCCCATGTACCTTAATAACTATTTAAAGTTGGTCTATCAGAAACAGGTAGATCAGTATACACAGACTGCTTGACTGATGTGTGTTTTGAAACTCTTCCTAGGCACGCACTGGCTTACAGAGATTATGAAGAATCTGTACCACAGCCACAGTGAAGCCAATGGGGTTAGCAAAGTGACACTGACATCACCTCTGGAGTTCGGAGATCTCTCCAGATTCGATGAGCTGAGAAACCTCCCCAACAAGAGGCTCATCCCAACACACCTCAACTATGAGATGATCCCAGTGCAGTTCAAAACGAAAAATGCAAGGTAACAGAAAACAGCCATTATGTTTATTGCTTTATCAAATAACACGCCCATGAAATAATAATGGCAAAGTATCACAGCAGTGCAGTAATAAAGGATACTACTTTTCAACATTACGCTGTGCAAACACTAAATTATTAAGTCTGAGCTTGTGTCTGAATTACACAAACTAAAACTATTATCTCGTTCTTGTTTACAGATGATTTATGTGATCAGAAATCCTAAGGACACCGCTGTTTCATTGTACCATTATTACAAGCAGAACCCCAATCTGCCCAAGATTGAGAAATGGTCCACCTTTTTGGAAATGTTCTTGAAAGGAGAAGGTAAATAAGTGTAATGTTTAGATATAGATTGAAAATGTGAAGAACATGAATTAAATCTGCATGCAGTTAAAATAGCTACCACCATGTCATTTTATATTTAACATGGGACATGAAAGTCAGTTTGATATATGATGCAAAAATCTTAATTCAATACAATAATTTGCTTTGCCTGTATTTGTATTGCAGTTGTGTGCGGCTCCTGGATTGACCATGTCCTCAGCTGGGAAAAGAGTAAAATGATGAAAATGTCCTTGTTCTGTACTATGAGTCCTTAAAGGAGGTGAGTTCAAAAGCACAGGCATGGACATCATCCATTTGATATTGTCTTACATTAGGGTAGAACTAAATCATCAACAACTAAAAAGTCACTTTGAGGAATCAAGCTAACTGGAACAATCCCTGTTATATTTTTCCATAGCAGATACATGTTGGGAAATTTGTAGAAAACATTATTTAGATTCTTTTGAGCATGATGGTCTGACTTTTTCTTTTCCATGCTGTCCCACTGGGGTTAATTCAATCCATTAACACCAATATATTTAGCCATTCCCTCAATGTAAAACTAAACTATCAAATTTATGTTTTTCATAGGATCTTCCAAAACATGTCAAGGAGATCAGCACATTTTTGGGCATCAACGTCACTGAAGATCAAGTCAAAGACATTTCAAAGAAATCTTCCTTCAGTGAAATGAAGGAAAAGGCAGAGAAGGAGAAAGTGAATCCAAACCACACGGTCTGTGTACTGACTTCCAACAAGAAGCTGATATTTAGGAAAGGTAAGAGTTTCATCACCACTGATCTAAAACTAAAGCAGTGTAATGCTAAAAGAGAGGGCATTAATAAGCCCAAAAGGACTGGTTATTCATTGACTTGTGCAAATAATACATTCAAATACTTTATGTCTTTCAGGTACTGTTGGTGACTGGAAAAATCATTTCACTTCCAAGCAGAATGCCAAGTTTGATGAGCTGTTCAAGGAAAAAATCAACTCCAGTGAATTAGCAAGACGTGTGAAATATGAGAGTTAGAACAGAAAGAGCAATGGCACACTTATTGTATTAATGATGTAAATAAACTGCAATACTGTAGTAAGGGTTTTTCCAATGTAATCTCTTGTCAAAACTGATTCACTTTGTTTTGTTAAATTAAAAGGAAAATCATTTTTGTATTATATGTATAAATGTTCTTTTTAAAAATAATATTTATTTATTTAATTATTTGTTTATGCACTTGGAATGTTTAACAACACTTGTTTTCTCTGTTCAGTGGTTATTTTCTGAACAGCATTAATGTATACAGAGATGTTACATTCCTGCACACAATAAAGATTTACAAACTACACAAATACTGAATTCTAGTTGTTATTATTGATAAGTGGAATACAAAGGCTTCCTATTAATCATACAATGAAGTCTTTTGTTTAGCTTCTGGAAAACAAACAAAATAACAACCAACCACGTTTCCGCTTTTAATGTGTGGATACTATAAAGGCAACTAAACAACATCCCACATATTATTTTGAGACGTCAAAGAAAAGAGGAAAGTGACACAAAATTGTACAGCTAATTTTATTGCCGTTTCATCCCTTGTTATGTCAGGCCATCATTCTTTTCACACGCCACTCAGTGACACAGCTATAGGACCCAGCAGTGTTTCTGTTGGTATAAACTCTGATGTCCTTGTTGGTACATCTTAAACCAAGTAGTGCCATAGAACTATGGATCACATGTGTACCACCCCCGCCCCCAAAATAAAAATAACCCTCAAATCATTTTCACTTGCTTAACAATGTACACACAATGTATAATATCATTATCATAAAAGTGAGTCACCCAAAATGATTTAACTTCTTATGAGTGCTTTTGGTTTAATCCCTCAGACAGGGGCGTGCAAAAATAGATTCAAAGATTTAAAACACAGAAGGGTTATTTTGAATACGTAGCCAGACTATGCCAGTTCAGTGTGATAAGGCTCAGAGCAAAATAGTATATCATAATTCATCAGGTTCTTTTTATTCAGATAGCAGATCTAAAATACAGGGAACAGTGACACCAGGAAAAACACACTGGTGATGCATACCAAATCAGTGGAAATGTATTGATTGGGCAGCACATTTAAAAGTAGCAGCAACACATTGTTCAAGATCCTTATAGAAGACCACAACTGTCCAATGCACCAGCAATTAGTCAGTACACATTTTCCATTGACCGGTAGTCACCATCAATAAAATTAGTCCAAATAGTTATTTAATCAACCAAGTGTAAACAGCAATACTTCACAGTGAAAAGTGCTGAATACAACTAGAAGGGGTAGTGTGTTTCTTGTCTTAATCAAAACACAATAGAGAATAATAATAAAACAAACACTGACCGGTGTATGAAAGACACACAAACACAATGTCTGTGCAGGGAGGGAAAATCAGAGAGAGAAAGGGGACTGAGTGACGATGCTACTAGAAAGTGATACAAATCAATTACAAAGTGACAACAATATATAAAACTTCCACTAATCAAATAAACACGGAAAATTATAATAATAAAACATGCAATCGCAAAATAAACATGAGAAGGATGACGGGCCATTATTAACCTTGTTATATATTCCCTACCATTTGTTTTATAAAATAAAGCCACAACTTACAGTAAACATTGAATTATGTAACATTGATAGCTCTAATATGCACAGGATGTAATAACACATCAAATGGTTTTGTGACACTAACTCAGTCTAGTATTTGTAAGGAAATGTCACAACCTGTTCTATTGCATCTATTGTCTTGTCATATTTTTAAGATACATAAACTATTTTACCCTGATTTATTCCTTTCCCTTTTAGAATTAGAAACAAAATAATAAAAATATTTGGGTGTATATAACGAAAAAGTTATCCTCTGTTAAATATTTGAATGTAGAATAATATAATAAATAATATACTTATTTAGCAGACGCTTTTACAGAGACTACGGGTGAACTATGCATCAGCAACTGCTGCTGCAGAGTCACTTACAATAGGAATTTAGTCTGACATCTCATCTGAAGGACAGAGCACAAGGAGGTTAAGTGACTTGCTCAGGGTCACACACATTGAGTCAGTGGTTGAGCAGGGATTTGATCCAGGGACCTCCTGGTAAGGAGCCCTTTGCTTTAACCATTGGACCACCAAGCCTCACTACAATATTGAAATTATGGGTGCTATTTTTAAATAGTATTCAAGCATATTCAACTCGTGAGTTTGCCTTTGAAAATCTCAAATTCTGCACATTTAATAGGAGGCTTTTGAATAAACGTGTCCAAGTTAATGACATCATTACCTACTGGAACGTGGCCAGAACATCAATCTCAGAATAGATTTTTATACATAAATGCAAATTTAATAAAACTAAGCACCATTGTCAATGTTTCTTATTATACATGTTGTATTATCTTCCATCCATCAGGTCAATTAATAACAAAACAGCAATAAAAATTATATGTACAGCATTGTATAGGCTTTAACAATATATCAATTCCCTGAAGAAGTTAACATGATGAGTTCTAACCTGCCTCCCACTTTGCATGGATTCGCAGTGCTAACCAAATCGTACCAGTGTGCATCGCTTACTTCATAATCACAACATGGGAGACGTGGCAGGACACAACACAAGCGTTCTTGAGTTTGAACTTTGCATTACATTCTTTTTTGTTGTTGTGTTATCAAAATGTGGCCTTATAGCATAAGAGAGTGAGGTAAAAGAAAATATGTCTACATTAATTCAAGTGTCCGAGAATTAAATTTGATAAACTTTCTAAATTTCATGGCTTGACTTAAAATCTGTTCTAAATCTCTGCTCTGTTCAATTGAGGGACAACTGGATTCTGCATTCTGAATCACACTCTTTTATTACTAAACCCACAAGTTCATATTTTCAATAGACACTTTAATTGTATGACATTTGTCTGTACAGTAATTTTAATGGAACTAAGCTTACAAAAGATTTTGAGAATCCTGAGAAAAGAGGAAAGTGACACCCAACTTTAATTGTGCAAAACTTTCCTTTGTTGCTTATTCTTTCCCGGCTTTGGTTGTGGTCAGCCGGTTAAGGAAGTTAGCTCAATGGCTTAGTTTACATGCAACATTAACATGTGAAAAAAACATGGAACAACTTGACCCATACATTACAATGTAAGAAATGAGGGGAATTTTGAGTGTGCCTTTGAGCTCAATTGTGTTCACCTTAAGACTATATATATATATATATATATATATTTTGTAATTTTTGTCTTGTACAGTAATTGTAATGGGAACTCAGCCCACTAACGATTTGGTAAAGTCAAAGAAAAGAGGAGTGGTACAAAACATAATTGTGCAAAAGTCATTGTATTTCATTGTCTTTCCTGGCTTTGGTTGTGGTCAGCTTACAAAGAAATATTGTCATTCTACCACACAACTCAGCTTACTTAGTTTACGCACGACCGTACCTGCAACATTGGAAGTGAATGACTAAAGTATGTAAAAAATGGCTTTATCTCCTTAGTCAAGATCAATCACACAACAATTGTGTGTACATTGTTAAGCAAATGAACAACTGAAAATGATTTGAGGGTTATTTTTATTTTGGGGGCGGGGTGGTACACAGGTGATCCATAGTTCTATGGCACTACTTGGTTTAAGACGTACCAACAAGGACATCAGAGTTTATACCAACAGAAACACTGCTAGGTCCTATAGCTGTGTCACTGAGTGGCGTGTGAAAAAGAATGATGGCCTGACATAAACTATTGACCAAAACAAGCCAGGGATAAATATGCAATAAAATTAGCTGTACAATTTTGTGTCACTTTCCTCTTTACATCTATTTATACATTAATGCTGTTCAGAAAATAACCACTGAACAGAGAAAACAAGTGTTCTTAAACATTCCAAGCACATACAGAAATAATTAAATAAATAAATATTATTTTTAAAAAGAACATTTATACATATAATACAAAAATAATTTTCTTTTTGATTTAACAAAACAAAGTGAATCAAACTTGTTCCCAGCAAAAGTACCATGACTTACAGATCTCTTGAGTCAAGATCAATCACACAACAAGTTCCTTACAATAAATTCAAATGCGCATGGAAAAATGCAAGATGGCATATGGTTGAATGTCTCA